>CM076573.1:471991266-472414457 GCA_034641835.2 Pinus albicaulis
GTAGTGGCATACATGATATGTATTAATTCATGGTCCGAAGGCCTACGACCACAATCAAATTAGTGGTGACTTGGTTATAGGAGATAGTAGCAGATGTGAGACATATATTATTTATCAAATCATGGCCCGAAGGCCTATGATAAAAATTAGTGAAGTCGAAGAAGTGGTGACTTAGGTAGTAGATGCATATTTATTACTAAATCATGGCACAAAGGCCCATGACCATTACAGTCATCACGATTTCAAACCACATCTTGACATCTTTTACTTTCACTGACTTGGCTGATTTGATTGAAATTTTCCAAGATGGTAGTACATGTCGAAGACATGTTTTATTTGGAAAAAAAATTAAGGTAATATTTATAGTAGAGAATAATCATAGTCGAAGGATGCAACTACGATAAAGAATGATAGCCCGATGTTACACCATTTTTTTGGTCATCTAACCTATTATTATTAGATGAATCCAAGTACACCATGTAAGACCAATTTTACCCTAAGTAAAATTGCTTTCACCATATAAAATAACTTATTTGGTCATATTTATCCCAAAATAAGGAAACTAATTAAATAAACCCTCATTATTTAATTATTTCCTAAGAATAAGTTATTTAAATCATTATTTAAATAATATTCTTAGTTAAATTTGACTAAATCATCCATAAATAGTTAAATAAATCATTATTTATTTAATCATATTCCCATCATTCCCCTAAAATGATAAATAAATCATTTATTTATTTATTATTTATAAATAAAGGAATTGACCCAAGTCAAGAATCCTTTTCCCTCCAACAAATATAAAAAAATATTCCTAAAAGGTGCTTCTAGAATTCGATTAATAATATTTTATTCATGCACCGAGTTCTAGACCACCCCAATATTTTGTTATAAATAGGGGGGTTTTCCCCATTCATTAGTCACCTTCATTGCATTAGATCACTCTGGATCTTCTCTTGGTCACCATTTTCCATTTTGCTTTGTGAACTCCCATTGAGTTCTATGTTTGCTTTTCCACATCCATAAGAGAGAGAAATGCTAGATCTGAAACACTGAGGACTTCCAAGAACCCATCCCACTGAGGAGAACCGAAAACACCTTTCTTGTTTTCCTCTCAGGTGCCCCATTCTTTAATATAATACAAAATTCTTTCATATACATTCTTCTTGTATTGTTCATTGGATCTATGGAGCTATGTTATTTTTTATCTGCTTAATATCTTTTGTGCTTAGATCTGGATTTGTGCAACAATCTTAAAGGTATTTTGTAGCCATAATCGATGTTAGGGCTATTTGTTATGCGTAGCTAAAGTGATCTTTTACGACGAAAGATTCATACTAACAATTGGCGACTCCACACGGGTTTTCTTTTGCGACCACTGTTGTTTTATCTATTCCTGCATATCCAACTGTTTCAGACCCTAGGGTTTCTCTTCCATTTTTTGTTTTTCTTATTTTTATGGTGAATTTCACCCCTAAAACCATTTAAACAGTCAAATTTTTAACTTCCGTGTGTTTTTTGCCTTATTGCGCAGGTGACAGACATCAGCCGCAGCTGAGACGAATTTTTTTTTCTGAAAATCTGCTGCCGAGACAGCTGGATCTGCAAGTCACACTTATTGGCCCAAAAAGTGTGACCTGAGCCTCAGGACGCACTTTTCTGCCCCAAACCTGCGACCTGGACTGAAAACAGGTCAGAACCTGCGACCTGCACTTTTTCTGCAAATTTTTCAGCACTTTTTTTGAGTTTGTCTGAAGCTTCTGTTAGGGTTTTCCAGCCTCTGTCTCTACCCGTTTGGACCTGTTTCTGATCTGATTCACTCCTCTAAGAGGGAATCTTGCCCCTTAGGGCTCTAGTACCCTCCACTTTTTGTGGACGAGTCTTTACTGTTTCAGAAGTCTGAATTTCCAGAGTTTCAACCCTCTTTTTCTCAGATCTGATACCTCCTTTTCAAATCCCTTTAGATCAGCGCTTCTCACTCTCCAAACCATCTCATCTCGTTTTGTTTGGGTTCATTTCTAAGGCCACTGCCTTGTCTCTCCTATCTTTAGCTGATCTCCTCCTTTTTAGCAGCAACATTGCCTTTGCCTCTTTGCTATTCTCTGCACCCCTTTTCAGCAAATTCACCCTTTGGATCCCAGTCCCTCCGGACCTTAGATCTATTGGCATCTTTTAGCGTGCTTTGCCTAGTTTTTTCCCTCTTGTAGACTAGTTTTGAGAGACCCGCCTTTTTGGGTTCGATTGCTACATTATTAGTTGTTAATTTTCTGTTATTTCAGTCTTATTTACTGCATATTTACTTTCCATTATGCATCACACTTTTTCTTTTACTCTCAAAACGTCTGGGTTTAAACAATTAAAATTAACGCACGCCACACACTGACCCTAAGCGACAAAGCGCCTGGTTAACACCGCCTGGCAAAGACTTTAAAATCAATTGTCACTGCACCTCTCTGCCCTTCACCTCACTTGATTTTTCCCCCCCCTGCCCTCGTCGGTTTATCTTCTTCCTGTCATAATTGCGCCCCCAAGGCGCCGCTCCCAGAGACTTCTTGGCCTTCATCCTTAGTTTCTGCTTGGATGACTGCCTCCTTCCTGTCGTCAACGAGTCAGTCTTCCCCTGATTCTGCACACCGACTCCTCTTCTGATTACTCGGGTTCTCCCCCTACTTCTGGTTCCTCCTCTTTTCCCTTCACCATGTCTAGTTTCGGACCTAGCCCTAACCCCAGTTCTACCGCCGGGTCCACTTCCAGTGGAACCAATACGGGACCTACCTCGACTGTCCCATCACTCCCTTATATGGCTGGCCTCAGTCTCCCTGATTTCAATTAGTTGATTAATGATCCCATTCACCATGATGTGAGTTTTCCTGCTATGCCAACCAAGCTCCCCTCCGACATTCCCAAGTCCGAAGGCCTTGCTAGCGAAGATCCCTTTAACCATATCCGATCTTTCCACATGTGGTGCTCCTCTAATTCCATCACCGATGACTCCATCCGTCTTCGATTGTTCCAATGCACGCTTACAGACGACACTTCTAAATGGTATGTTGAACATCCCACCTCCTCCCATACCACTTTTGCGACCATTTCCCAAGCCTTTTTATCCTACTTCCAGCTCCCCCTCCGATACGACACTGGTATCGAGCTTTTAACCTCTTTCCATCAATCCTCTTCGACCTGCCTTTTTGCTCATGTCCAAGAATGGCGGCGAAGACAGAGCTTGTGCCGCGCTCCCCCCTTTGAAGATCGAGAGGGAAAATACCCTATTAGAAGAAAACCCCTGTTTTTTCTTTCGCCCGCTGCGACCAAACCGTAGCCCCGTTTGACACACCGTCCACACCGTTGGAAATCTCTCATCGATTACTCAAATGGGTCTTTGTCAGTTTTTTATGTTTTGATACTTCACTAGGACCCATTTTGTCCATGAAGGTTCTATTCACCTCTTCTACAAACCGAATTTCTTCACTTCTGACACTTGTACCTGGGGCACCACTTTGCCTCTTTACTCGTATTCGTTCGTGTTGATTTTCGTCATGAGTCACCCTATTGTACTCATGCTTTTATGGTCCCCCATTGGACCAGTCCCATAAGGCAACACCATTGGGTCACCCTTTCTTAGAGCATCCGAGTCGAGTCACCATCACATTCATGGTGTCTATCCCGAGTCCTTTTGTACCCCGCCCTTGTCCTCCATCCTTTCCTGTCTGGTCTCTCTCTCATGTCCCCCATTATAGACATTAGTACCCTTGTCCATTATCCATCATGACAATGTGTCAGTCGCTGCCAAACCATTCCTACCCTTTATGCTCTAACAAGGGAAGTCATCCAACCGGTCCTTCGTTCCTCTCATTCCATCATTACCATCAGTGTCTCCTTGTTCATCGCTCTACTATTTTCCCTCGCGCCATAGTTGGGGTCCCCTTATTGCCTCACCTATGGCAGGCCTACTTCTGTTGACATCAGCTCATTTACTCCAGAAGCCAGGTCTAGGGGGTAGTGTACCATTGGTTCGAGCTCTTCATCACATGATCGTGATATATACACTTGATGGTCCAGTGACGCAGCAGTAGCTATTGGTGTTTCCCGGGCATGTGTGAGATGTCTCAACCCTCATGAGGGGGTGGCCCTACAGGTAGCCCCCCACATGCCCGGATGACTTCATTTCAGCCCTTGATGTAGCTCCTCTCATATGATGATACCGGCCTCAGCTGCTTATAGTGCCTCTTCGATTTGCATGTATCAATCAGATTTTGCGAGTCCTTTCCCGTGTGTAGGGGGAATTTGGGCGTATTTCTATCTCATGTAATACCATATTATTGTATAAGTCCTGACGATTATTCCAAGCATCGTGTGTATGTGGGATTCATCATGTTATTTACCTTGCTCATGTTTAGGCCAGTGCATGCTTCACTATTTCGTTTTGTGGTTTTTCGGGCACCTTATTCTTTGTACTTTGTCACGGCGGGCATAGGTATGCCTCCCCCGCCGCCTTTAGCATAGGTACCACTCCATAGAGACTTGTTGCACCTGTAAGTCTCATCTCCTCAGGGTCTAGTTCTTTTGTACATCAGACACCCTTACACTTCTCTCTCTCTCACTTCCATTTTGATATCTAGTGATTGAGCTCTTACAACGTACTTCGGTCATACGATTTTCTCCTAACACTTGTACGTTGGGGGGCAATCTGTTACACCATTTTTTTGGTCATCTAACCTATTATTATTAGATGAATCCAAGTACACCATGTAAGACCAATTTTACCCTAAGTAAAATTGCTTTCACCATATAAAATAACTCATTTGGTCATATTTAACCCAAAACAAGGAAATTAATTAAATAAATAAAATTAATTAAATAAATCTTTATTTATTTAATTATTTCCTAAGAACAAGTTATTTAAATAATATTCTTAGTTAAATTTGACTAAATCATCCATAAATAATTAAATAAACCATTATTTATTTAATTATATTCCCATCATTCCCCTAAAATGATAAATAAATCATTTATTTATTTATTATTTATAAATAAAAGAATTGACCCAAGTCAAGAATCCTTTTCCCTCCAACAAATATAATAAAATATTCCTAAAAGGTGCTTCTAGAATTCAATTAATAATATTTTATTCATGCACCGAGTTCTAGACCGCCCCAATATTTTGTTATAAATAGGGGGGTTTTCCCCATTCATTAACCACCTTCATTGCATTAGATCACTTTGGATCTTCTCTTGGTCACCATTTTCCATTTTGCTTTGTGAACTCCCATTGAGTTCTATGTTTGCTTTTCCACATCCATAAGAGAGAGAAATGCTAGATCTGAAACACTGAGGACTTCCAAGAACCCATCCCACTGAGGAGAAGGAAAACACCTTTCTTGTTTTCCTCTCAGGTGCCCCATTCTTTAATATAATACAAAATTCTTTCATATACATTCTTCTTGTCTTGTTCATTGGATCTATGGAGCTATGTTATTTTTTATCTGCTTAATATCTTTTGTGCTTAGATCCGAATTTGTGCAGAAATCTTAAAGGTATTTTGCAACCATAATCGATGTTAGGGCTATTTGTTATGCATAGCTAAAGTGATCTTTTACGATGAAAGATTCATACTAACATGCACATGTACCGGATCAGCTAAGGAAAAAGCTTGATAGTAAGGGGGAGAAGTGTGTCTTTATTGGCTACTGTGATGAGTCAAAAGCATACAAACTTTATAATCCATCCACCAAGAAATTGATAGTAAGCAGAGATGTGCAGTTCTGTGAAGAAGAAGCTTGGGATGGAAGTCTTGAAAAGATTGTAAACATGAAGACAACTCTGTCTCACAAAGAAGAATAAGAAGGAACAACTACTGTTAACCCTTCTTTGGTGGTTCCTCCTCCACCACCGCAAGCACAACAAACCACACCACAAGCTGGAATTTGAACAACGTTGAGAAGTCAAGGAAGTGCTACTCCAAGCACATTGCAGGGATTCGAAACGCCCTCAAGTTCGAATGAAACTTCAAGCACACCAAGAAGACCAAGATTCAGAAATCTAAATGTGATTTATGAACAAGGAGAGGTAAGTAACAATATCGGTTTGAATTTATTATTCGCTTTATATTGTCATGTTGATGACCCAATTCATTTTGAAGACGTTGTAAATGATGATAAATGGATTGAAGCAAAGAATGAAGAAATTGGTGCAATTGAAAAGAGTAAAACATGGGAGTTAGTGGACCTCCCTGAACGCAAATATGCCTTTGGAGTTAAGTGGGTCTATAATACCAAAAGCAATGCTGAAGGCAAGATCGAAAGGCACAAGGCCAGACTTGTTGTTAAAATATACAAGCAGCAACAAGGCAGAGACTATGATGAAACCTTTGCACCAGTAGTAAGGATGGAAACTATCAGAATAGTGTTGTCTATTGCGGCACAACACAAATGGAAGATTTATCAGATGGATGTTAAATCTGCATTCCTGAATGGAGTGTTAAAAGAAGAGGTTTATGTTGAACAACCTCCAGGCTATGAAGTTGAAGGCTAAGAGCATAAAGTATGCAGACTGAAGAAGGCTCTTTATGGGCTGAAGCAAGCTCCAAGAGTATGGTATAGCAGGATAGATGCTTACCTGATGGAGAATGGGTTCGAGAATTGTGATGGTGAACCCACACTCTACATAAAGGAGAATGACGGTAAGATACTTATCGTTGTATTATATGTAGATGATTTAATTTTTACGGGAAATTATGTTTCTGTCATTGCTAATTTTAAAGCTGTCATGAAAAGTGAGTTTGAAATGACTGACTTGGGCTTCTGGAGATATTTTCTTGGAATTGAAGTAGACCAAAGTGAAAATGGCGTTTTCATTTCTCAAGATAAATATGTAGAAGCAGTGTTGAAAATATTCAACATGCAGAACAACCAAGCAGCTGTGACTCCAACAGTAATGGGGTTGAAATTAAGAAAAGAAGATAACAGTAAGGATTTTGATCCAAAGTTGTATAAAAGCATAGTTGGAAGCCTTATGTACTTGACTGCAACTAGGCCAGACATTATGCACGCTGTTAGCTTAATCTCTGGATTCATGGAAAGACCGAAAGAAGCTCATTGACAGGCAACCAAGAGAATTCTAAGGTATGTAAATGGAACGAAGAGGTTTGGTATATTATACTCCTCTTCCAAAAGTTTCATGTTGACAGGTTACATTGACAGTGATTGGGCTGGAATTTTTGATGATCGAAAGAGCACATCAAGATATGTGTTTCATTTGGGATTGGGAGCAGTTTCATGGGCTTCCAAGAAGCAACCAGTAGTTTCTTTATCTATAGTAGAAGCAGAATATGTGACAGCAATAACAGCAACATGCCAAGCACTATGGCTGAGAAGAGTTCTCAGAGATTTGTGTCATGAACAAGAAAATGACACAACCATTTACTATGACAATAACTCGACGATAGCATTGTCTAAAAATTTTGTCTTTCATAAAAGGACAAAGCACATTGACACCAAGTTTCACTTCATACGTGAACTGGTTAACAATGGTGAGATTGTTTTGCAACACTGCAGAACAAAGGATCAATTTGCAGATATCCTCACAAAGCCACTAGCACAGAAAAACTTTGATCATTTCAGAGAATGCCTGGGTATGCAAAAAAACCCATCAGTTGAAATTAAGGGGGAGTGTTGGAAATTAATTCCAACTACTGATATCAATCAACAGTAATTGCA
This sequence comes from Pinus albicaulis, assembly GCA_034641835.2. Lineage (NCBI taxonomy): Eukaryota > Viridiplantae > Streptophyta > Pinopsida > Pinales > Pinaceae > Pinus > Pinus albicaulis. Next base: position 471,998,982 of record CM076573.1, read on the forward strand.
AAAGGATTGGAAAGCTCACACAAGTGAGGTGAAGAGCAGATAATAATTGACCCCTTGATATTTATCTAAGGCGGTGGCCGACTTCTTAGGAGCAGAGTTAAGGCTCAGACTCAAAGTCTTGCCAGCAGCGCAGAGCTTTGATTACAAGTTGAAATAGGCTTTAAAGCCTTAGCAACATAATTGGCGGAGTTAATGACTGAGGCAGAACAAAATCGCTGTATTACAAAGCAGTGATGCGATGCGATGATAGTTCTAACACTATCGCATCGCAAACTTTCAAAGAAATTAAAATGTGCACACCGAAGAGTTTTAGCGATGCGATGAGGTCCCACCTCAATCGCAATCACGACATCGCAATGTTACTTGCATGCCTGTTGCACAACTGCCAAATCTCCGATGCGATGCAGACCCTGCTCCAATCGCAATCGCAAGTTTCGAAGTGATCATCCGCAAAGGACTGTGAACCATGTTCATCGATGTTGCGATGCGATGAGGTCCCACCTTGATCGCAATTGCAAATCGCAAACAATCGTGAAATCACAATCACAAGCCGACTACCGATCGCAATCGTAATCGCAACTGTTTCTCCGAATTGCATTGCATTGATCGCTTCTAATGATGCAATGCGATATGGGCCCTGCCCAATCGCAAAATCGCAATCGCAAAAGTGCAAAGGTCATAACCTTTTCGCTTTTGAAATGCGGTCGTCGATTGAGTTACGGATGTGATGAAGTGTTTTCAAATGGATTTCATAAAATTTGAGATCCGGTTTTATTGGTCGGTTTAGTTGTTTTATTGTAACCGCGCCTTATAAATGGAAATGAGCCCGAAGGCTTTTGTAATGAATATTTTTACTGTGAATGCATTTTTTTATATGTATTAAGACGTTACTTGAGAAACAGAGAAATTGTTGTAGCCCGCAGGCTGATACATAACAAGTTTGTAAGCACTGTATGTGCGGATTTGAGGACAGTGAAGTTTAGTGAGTACTGTTGTTTTACAGTCCATTGTTACACTTTGTAAATCCCTCTCAAGGAGGAAGAATCACATTGTTGATTTTTGTATTTCTTTTATTCTTTTATGAATTAAGAAAATTTGTTCTAAATTGTTTCTATTCATTTTGCAAATCAAGTTTGAAAACTTTGTGTTGTAGAGGGAATCTTCATTCTCTTTTGTTGTTTAGAAGTAATCAAAAACTTCTACAATCCACATAATATCTATAATAATGGACTTAAACATCTACCAATTAAATGAATCATTTTTTAGACTTAATTTTTTATTTGTGAATACTTAACATAAATATTTCAACATAAAAATTAAATCTCTACCACCATTAAAATTTTAGATTTATAAATATTGTTAATTAATTTAAAATTCTAAAAATACTATTTTCGCGCACATAAGTTTTCCAGCTTATTAGATAAGTATGGGCATCACACCTATTTTGAATTAGAGTCCTATGGGCATAAAATAAATATAATTTAAATTTCATACAATTTCGCTAAAGTTAATAACATCATCCGGTCACGACATCAACCAACAATCTGTGCCGTGTGAACATGTCCATTTGATGGAAAAACTAAAGCAAGATGGAAAACCTAAAGCAAAACTTTGACAGAAATATTGTCGGTCTTCTGTAAATATATTTTTGGCATCACGCCACGGCGTTGATTAGTTACTGTGAATAGCTTGAAGATGTTGAACCCTTACCGCCCATTGACTGATCCATAACATTCACCCTAATCGAATCGATCTGAAAGTCAGGGACCGGAGCTTCGCCTTGCAGTATTTGACATACTTGCCGTATCCCCAGCCTTGCTTTCGCCTCAGTATTGGAGCACAACAATCCCAGTTTCAACACCACCTCCATTTCGCCGGCGTCGTATTTATTCCCCAGCTTCGGATCTGCTGCATCGAGCAGCCTCCCACGGGCGTACAGCTGCCACACCCAACCCACCAAAAGCAGTCGTTCAATGTCTGTGGATAGGTCCACGGGCTTCCTCCCGCACGCCACTTCCAACATCACAACACCGAAGCTGAACATGTCGGAGCTCGGCGTGGCCTTTCCCGTCTTCGGGAGCTCCGGCGCTATGTACCCCAGCGTTCCCATCACATGAGTCGTTCCAGGATTCTCACTATGTTCATACAGCCGGGCGAGGCCGAAGTCCCCCAGCCGCGCATTGAACTCCGAATCCAGCAGCACGTTGCTCGACTTGATGTCTCTGTGGATGACCCGCTTCTCCCATTCCTCGTGCAGATAAAGTAGACCCGCCGCGACGCCCTTCAAGATCGCGTATCGTCGAGGCCATGGCAGGATGGTCATCGGGTTCCCGAATATGAGTTGATCAAGGCTGCCGTTGGGCATGTAGTCGTAAACGATGAAAAGCTGCTTCCGCATTCTACACCAACCCCGGAGAGGAACCAGGTTCCTGTGCTGTGTGCGCCCCAAGGTCGAGATCTCTGCAACGAAAACTTTCATTCCCTCGTTGAACTCCTTCGTTATAGATTTTACCGCGACTTCCTGTGCGCTGCCCGGGAGAACGCCCTTGTAAACCCTGCCGAAACCGCCGTGGCCCAAAACGTTTTCATGCCGGAATCCTTTCGTGGCGACGTTGAGCTCCCTGTAAGTGAATCTATGTGGCCAGAACTCATGCTCCCAATCTTCAATTGTTTCTTTGTATAATTTGCCTCTTTTGAAAACCACGGCAGCAATCCCCACAAACAAGAGAACGAGAACGGCCACGGTAACGCCGGCTATCCATCCTCGACTTGAACGTTTGGAGTGCGTTTTAGCAAACGAAGGGAGACGCGAGATATCGAGTGCTGGCGCCGTGCCTTCTGTGGTGAAGCTCCATGCCATAACGTAATGGTCTTCGATGAAATTCCCCGTAGCCGCTGAAAATCCAACGAACATCTTTTCTTGCAGAACGCTCTGCAGATCGATTTTCTGAGATATGAGCGGTTTCTGCGGTCTCGGCAAGCCTGCCAACGTTATGGTAACGTTGATCTGGCTTTGCAGACCGTCGTAATCGATCCAGGCCTGTATGTTGCTCCCGCTCTTGAGGCCGACTTCATGGAAATCGTCCCCATTCCAATACCCGGCAGTCTCGGTCCGCACTGAAATGAGGTCGTTGATATCCAACCCCACATGATTGCCGTTGGGGTCATCCAATTCTACACTCTGGTTCGTATCGAACTCCACTGCGAACAAGTGATTGTATGTCTGCCCGTTGCTAGTAATGTTAAGCATGCCTAGATACTCGGAAGACAGACCGCCCATGAGAGTCGCGTAAGGCGTGACGACGAAAGCAAGTCCGTGCCCGCCTTGATCCGAGGGGGGATGCACCATGCTGAAAACGAAAGTAGTGCTGAAGGAGGAAAGCGTGTCGTTGCTCTTCATCTGCACGGGAGTTGGATACAGTGCCCGGCCGAGCACCCAGTTCGTGTCATTTGTAATCGCTAGCGCAGATTTTGAGGAGATCAGTGAAGCCCCCCCTTCCAAAAGTAAGTTGGTCCGATTGAATCCGTCGAAGACAAAAGTGGTAGGAAAAACTGGTCTGGCCAGAGAGAAGAATGCTATGAGAGTGAAGCTGCCTAGACAGGATGTTACAAAAACAGGAGAGACACCATTTCTTCTCCAAGAATCCATTTTGCTTTTCAATGTATTATGAACACGCCATTGCATATATATATATTTATAAAATGGCCACATAGTCAACAACGTGGTAGGCACCGCCAAAATTTCCCGGTCAGATAAGGACACGCCTACCTTCGTATTTGGAATGGAAAGAGATGGCAACAAGCGAGGAGAAAAATGACAAAGTAGCATTCTAAGACCATATTCATATTTAAATGATAGCAACCGGAAAGGGCAAAGTCCACAGCACAATTTTTAAAGTCCCAACAAACCAAGATTATACATCTAAATAGTTCTCACAAATATCCCAACAAAACACCATTCCACAAATCGCCCCACAACCACGCTTCAAATTTCAACAAACTACCGTTCGACAAATTTGCTTACAACCCTGCTTCAAATTTCGTGTTACTCTCATATGTCAAATTTTGATGAACCTTAAAAATTGAAAACCATTATTACCTCCATGAGCACTTCACCTCTTCTTGTTCAAAACTAAGTAAAACAAACGTTATAAAGAATGATTTTAAAATTCCTATACACTTACCTAATAGTCTAATGAATACAGATTTTCATAGATCAAAATGCCACAAACTGTTATATTTATTTTGTTTGTTTGTTTTTGTTATTTTCAAAAATAAAGAAAATAACACAAAATCAATGTAATCATTACATAAAAACTCTCATTAAAACAATCTAAAAACAGCTCACAAAAAAATAATTATTTTAATAAAAACGTAAACGTGAATAAAACTTAAACTTGAATAAGAATGCTATCCTTAAACCCTCCCAATCACCTAAACTACTTAATAGCATTACAATTACCTTTTTTCCAAACACTTAGATTTTTCAAATTATAATTTCTTCCCATATCAAACCTAACCCCAATATAATATAATCGCTCTACCTGGCATGCCTTTTGCATAAGGAAGAATTCATGAAATTTCATAAAATATAAAAATAAATACCACTGCATTTCCTCAATGAAAATTATGTGTGCCCCGGTTTTGTCGTTTACAGCATACGAATCAATATTTCTGTAATGGATAAGGGATCAAAAGTGAAAGCATTAGGGATAAAATGGGAAGGGAAGGGTTTGAGTAGTTAATTTTATTTAAAGTTTTAAAAATATATTGAAAAGTTAATAAGAAAATAAAAGTATTTTGAAATTATATATATATTTATTAATTTATTTTTTATTTTTAGAGTATAATTTTAAGTTTATTAGTAAATATAAGAGATATTAGTTTTTAATTATAGAAAAAAAAATTGATGTGATTATTTATTTATATTTTATATGAAAATTAAATAGAGAGAATTTAATTGGATCTTTTATTTATATTATATATATGAATTATATGGAGAGAATTTAATAAGCACATTTATTCTTTCATTTCCTAGTCGTAATTCCCTAAATACAATGAAATTGTCCTTCGTTATCAAGAAGTAGTTGGTCCAATCATTCATAAAATTGCAATGAATTTTTAGATGCAATAAAAATATAGCATTATTTTACAAATATCTGCAAAACAAAAACAACTATTTAAAACCTCAAAGTTCCTTCACACACACACACACACATATATATATTAATGTTTTTCCATAAAAATGTGATGAAGAACACAATGATTTTGCAAAAGAATATAGGCAATGGGGATATCAATATCTTTAGTCAAAATATTTAAATTGAATATAACTTATTATAAATGTATTGTTTTTAATAAGAAAAGGAAATTGAATCAATTTTAATCCATGATGTCCACTTATATGTCTTTGTATTAAGTAAGAATAAAGAAAAGATGCAAACAAAGTAGATAGAAAGAAGATATATAGAAAGTGTTTCTTCTTTATAATAAGATTCACCATAATCAAAACTTTCCTATCTTCAATATCAAGTATTAAATTCCAGCTCTAATAAATAATTGCTACATGTATACATAAACTTAATGACAACATAAATCTATTGTATAAAAATGATTTTTTTATACACTTTTTTCCTTTGTTGTTATATTGTTATAGTATATAGAAAAATAATTATTAATAATAAAAAAATAAACTAAACATATTATTTAAACAAAAATAATATTTAATTAAAAAATTTACATACATATATATATTTAATTTGATAGATACATTTTTATTTTAATTTTCGATTAATCATTGAAAAGAAGTATGCCTTTCTATACGGCTTAAAAGATTAATAAAAAAAAACGACTTAAGTGTTGCTTCGTATATCCTACCTCAAATTTTTATTATAAATAACCTCATTTAAAATTCCATAATTGATTAAATATCGAAAATAGTTGTTAACATTAAAAAGTAAAGATCTAGTTTTTAGATAATCCGATTTTCGGAATTTGCATGCAATTGTGATAAGCCAAAGTGTTCCAATATAACATAACTACTAGAATATTTAATAATCCATATGATGAACTTTGAAAATTTAATAACAATAAACGCATGTAAGTCAAATTTAAATTTTGTAAATTTTCTATATTATTTAATATGCCTTATGGGACGTCAAATTCGAAGCATGTAAGTCTCCCTCGATCTCATGATCCGCGTTCATGAGGGCAACGTGGTACTCTATTGTTGACTAAAGTTTAGAAGATTGTTTTGACTTTTCATGCACACTACTTGATCAAATGTGACACTAACAACCCATGCCATGGTAATTTATACGAATATTTTAGGAGCCATCTTCATTTGAATAATAAAATATATAGGAAATGGAGTTAAAGTTGTTAATGTCCATACCCATGTAACGTTCGTTGGAGTCATTGAATTCCACAATTCAGATGATATCATACTTCACTTCAAACAAGTGATTAGATATTGCTCCCCATGACTAGTAAAGCTAAGCATGCCTAGAAACTAGAGTAACATAGACCCACTAGAGTTGTGCCAAGGTGCCTTTATTAGAGGGAGTAGACACCATGGAAGAAAAAACAATTTGTTTTTTTGGTTTGCATTAACCATGGTTTTCAAATGCAACCTCTCGCAAAGACACAAACTATGAATGATTTCTAAGGGTGAACATGGATTAGAAATGAATGTATTAACCACCTACAAACAAAAACAAGATCAAGTTGTTTCAATTGAATCCATTAAGAAACATAAGTGGTAGAAAAAGCCAATATGGCAAAGAGGAAGAAGACTCTCAGAGTGAGATGAATCTCAACGTAGGGTATTAAAAAATCAAGATTTGCAAGCAGCGGTAGTCCCTGCTGAGATTGAAATATTTATGATTATCTATTAGTAGTCTAAACTTTAGTAGTTTACCCGTGTTTCATGCCATATATATGTATGATATATTTTTATAATAAAACCATAATAATGAAAGAACTATCAACTATTCTAGCTTAATTTTTTGATGCTGAATATACAAGTGCATTTTGTAGTTTGGGATAGGATTTGTAAAAGATTTTGAAAATTATGATGAAGAATATTATATGTAGTAAATAAATGTGCTCACAGTGATGGAGATTGTTTCCCTACAAGTATTGGGAAAATGGGAAGGTTCGTTTGACATACAAGTGAGTCCATTTGAACACTTTGGATGAGGAGGTGGAGAGTTTTCCTCCAAAAGCTTGTGTACACTGATATTTAATTGCCATCATCTGAGAAGCTTCCATATTACAATGTAGGTAGAGTGGTCTTGGTTAATAAATAAATTTAACAATTATATTTGCAATAACAATGCAAGAAGGCTATTGTGCATTTATCATAGTTTGCAACTAGTATGGGAATTTATTATGGTTGTAGGATTGCAGCTACTGTTCCCCAATTACGGATGGGATTAAATGTGTTGATACTGTTGAATATTTATATATTCTTAAGGGAGGTGCAAACTGAAAGAGTTGTGGTTTCATGTGTGAGATTTTACACTGATGTTTTCCATGTTGAAAAGCTATGACCCTGTTTAATAATTGAATTCTGGCTGGCAGTTAATGAAACACAAAAACCATTATTTTAAGTTCAAATTGTTCATATCACCATGCCATTATTTTTAGCATGTTGATTATGTTGATTATACCACAACTTAATTGATGTTTCTATTTTCAGAAAATTATACTTATATGCAAGTATGTGTATATGTAATTCTTTTAACTTAGTTTATTGGAACTAGTTTGGCTCAAATCAATTTGAAATATTTGGTAGTGCATAGTTCCCAAAAAAAGCAATGCCCTTCTAGCTGGCAACTAGACTGGGCCAAACAAAGCACTGCACTTTGCCTACTGCTGACGACATTTCGAAACCCTGAAACCTCTAACTGTTGGAATGACAACACAGATGTAGCATTTGAGAGTGCAAGCTTCTGTGATCCATAACATATTAGATTAAAAATCTTTCGGGAAATCACATGAGAATTTTGGAACCGAGGCGTTTCGAACTACCAACTGTAGTTCATCATCAGGATAATGAAGAATGGCTGATCAGACACACCTATTTATACCATGAGGAGAGAAGCAACGGTCAAATCCAAGGACGGTTAAAGTCAAAATTAACTAGTCAAAAATTAAAAATAAAAATAAAAACAGAAAACATAACAAACCCACCCTTAAAAATACTAGTCAAAACTAAAAATAATATAAAACCAAAACCAAAAACTAAAATGACCCCAAAATATAAATAAATAAATAGATAAAAACATAAATCCAATAAAAGTTAAAGTCCTCATAAACGAAATTAATCTATAAAACAATAACGTTCAATTAGGATAAAAATAAATAAATAATTAATTAAATTAAATATAAAATAAAATAATAAATATAAAAGAATAAATAAATAAAATAATCAATAAGTAAACTAATAAATAAAATAATGACAAATACATAAAATAAACAAATAACTAATTAAATAATTGAATTAAATTATATATAAAATAAAATAAAAATAAGTAAACAAATAAATAAATTACCAAAAATAAAATCCTAATAAATAGGGTTAAAAATAAAATAAAAATAATAATAATAATAATAAATTAATTAAAAATATATATATATATATATATATAAATAAATAAATAAATAAATATAAATATAAAAAAAAAAAAAATACCCCTGACTCCTATTATACCCATTTCTATTATAATGATCGGGGTATTTTATATATATATATTATATTTATTTTTTTATTTATTTATATATATATATATATATATATTTTTAATTAATTTATTATTATTATTATTATTTATTTTATTTTATAACCCTATTTACTAGGTTTTACATTTTTGGTGAATTTATTTATTTGTTTACTTACTGATACATTTTATATACAATTTAATTGATTATTTAATTAGTTATTTGTTTATTTTATGTATTTGTCATTATTTTATTTATTAGTTTACTTATTGATTATTTTATTTATTTATTCTTTTGTATTTATTATTTTTATTTATATTTAATTTAATTAATTATTTATTATTTTCCTAGTGAAACGTTGGTATTTTTATGCTTGATTTTTAAGTTTATGAGGACTAACTTTGTGATTTATGTTTTTATACATTTATTTATTTATATTTACAGGATCATTTAGTTTTGGTTTGGTTTTATAGTATTTTTAGTTTGACTAGATATTTTTAAAAAATTGGGACTATTATGTTTTCTGTTTTTATTTATTTTATTTTTGACTAGTTAATTTTGATCCTTGGGTGACCGTTGCTCTCTCCTCATGGTATAAATAGGTGTCTATTCTCCATTATCCTGATGATGAACTGCAGTTGGTAGCCGAAAACGCGTGCAAAAATTCTCATTACACGTAAAATCAGCAGATGTGCTTGATTAACCCCGTAGTGAAGGCACAAGTAGTTTTTTAAGCCATTTGTTATGTGCTTGATTATGCTCTTGCTTCTTATCAGTTCCTTCAATAAGACTAATAAGTAGGGCGAGACGACCAGGAAGGAGGGTGCGGGACCAGAGGTGGGCCATTCATATTTTATTATTAATCTAAGAACACATATTCAAAGTAAGCATTGAAATGTGAGGAAGCCATAAAAAAATTAACACAGTGTTGCAATGCAGTTTTCCACGCAGATAAAATAAATAATAAACCTAAAGTTGAAGAAAAGAAAAGGATGTTTATGGTAGGCACACAAGGCTTTCATGTAGCCCACCTACCCCCATGCCACTTAGCCAGACATGTAACCCAGGTAGCGACCCGAAGGAAGAGCAAAGACTGATATTATTTTCCTTTATTACGTAAGGGGGAACAACCTTGGATGCTACAGCCTTGAATCTGCCCATATACATTGCAAAGTACTCATCTGCAATTCAACCATCATTTCACCTGGCACTAGACGTGGAACAGATTCTTTGACTTGATCAATCAGTTCTGAAACAGAGGTTTCTTCATTCGCCTGGATATGAATCTACCTCTTCTTGGTCAAGAGATGGAAGGCTTCAACGCTTTCATGATTTTACTCATTAGAAAAGAGTATGTTTAAAATAAAAATAATAAAATTACTTTGGCTATGACCAACTTCGTTCACTGGTGTTATCCCATCCTTGCTCCTTTATTGGAATATAGCCATGAAAATCCTCAGGATAGCTCTGCCACTCTTTGGCCTACTCCAATAATTTCAAAACCTCTTCCATCGTGGGCCACTCATCTGGAGACAGCGCCATGCAAGATACTGCCACGTTTAGCAGAACCGCTAAATTATCGATGGAGGAGTCTTCCTCGACGGTGCCCCCTTCCATCTCTTGCTCTCGCACTGAGTGTACCCACTAGTCAGTTTCAGAGGAGCTGCCATGGATAAAAGATGGTGATGGCATCCTGTCCGTCAGGAGCTCAAGCTGAAGAACGAGGATGTCAAAACTATAGATGTCTGCCTTATGGCCAGAGCCCTGCTTCTTCTTCTTTAGTGACTTACACTCAGGAGCTCTGTACGCAACAAAGGAATCCGAACCCCGCCCTCTTCCTCACCATAACCCATATGGTTACTGGATTAGGTAATATCAAGTTATTTTTATGAAAAGAGAATTAGAAGTTGTTTTTTATAATACAGTTGTTTTTCATAGTTTTTTATTTAAGGAAAGCTTCAAGAATCACCATATGAAAGAATTATTGGAGAAAATATTTTTATCATATGTATGATAGAGAATGCAATATTTTATGTTTCTGAGAGAGAAATTAATAACTAGAGAAACCATTTTTGTCATATGTATAATAGAGAATGCAGTCGTTTCTGTTATTTTAATAATACAATAATAATTACATTGTAAGCATTACCTACAACCATATGCTTGATAGAGAATGCAATAGCTTCTGTTTATGAGAGAGAATGCAATAATTTATGACTTGTAGGACTTATTGCTCCATTGTTCTTCCTCATAGCTTCATTGGGCTCTAAGACTCCTACTTTGGTGAGATTTCTACTCTTCCTCATAGCTTCATCATAGCTTCATTAGGCTATAATACTCCTAATTCAGTGAGACTGCTACTCCAGTGCATTCATGAGGATGAGTAGAGGCTTCAGATGGTCCGTGCTTTCATGAGGATGAGTCGAGGCTTTAGATGGTCCGGTGCACTCATGAGGATGAGATGAGTTGAGCCTTTAGAGGAGACAGAGCCTTGAGTCGGGCCGTTAGAGGAGACAAATCCTTGAGGGTTAAGATGGGCAAACCAAAGCCAAGTACTGAGTTTGTTGCAACCTGACAGCTGGGAAAATAAAAGCCAAGTACCGAGTTTGTTGCAACCTGATAGATGGCTAACATGATGAAATGAGATGGCTAGCATGATGCAACCTGAGACATGGCTAACATGCCAATAGTTAGTTACATGACACTCTTTGGGTTTGGGTTTGGCTTATGTTTGGCTTGTGTTTTAATTGAAATTATTCAGAACATTAAATGTTTCCCGAATTAATGATTAGTTGAAACTAGCATTAAAAGAACACCGAATAGAAGTATGATTAGAAATTACGAAAATCATGTCGTCTTCCCTGCAATAAGACATCGAAACTGAAACTTCGGATAAAAGTGTGTTTGATACATAGTGTGTGCTACCGAAGGCAGGGACTAATAAGAGATACATAGTTTCTTCTCCGAGAGCACTTAGTATTTTTATAAACCTTTACATATATTATGAATACTCCATTACATATAAGAATCCTTTTTTTTTTTTCAAACCGTTACATATATTATATATACTTCCTTACATCTCACACTATCTATATATAATGATATCACCATCACACATACACACACATATATAATGGACTTGAAATGTGGAAATTTTGATGAATCTTACTAATTCTTAAAATATTAATCATAAATTATTTCTTAATACTTTTATAAAAACAATAAAATTTATGAGAATTTTATTCAATTAAAAATAATGGCAACTTGTAAATTTGTAAAATAAAATACTTTTATTACATCTCCACTGGAGTGACTGACTTGGGAAACACGTCGACTCACAGAATCTCAATCCTTCCCACAAGAAATAATGAAGATACTATATGGAGAGTATGAAAATTTGGGTCGCCCGCATGAGAAATTTTTGGAGATTGTAACGTTTTTTTCCCCTAGCGATGGTTGGGGCGAGCAGAGGCATCATTTGGGAGATGAAAAGTTGGACATTGGAATTTAGTACCTACTTAGTGAACATTCGAAGGGGCTCTATGGGAATCCAAGTTGGGGTATTGAAGTTGTTACAACATGCCATTCAGAGGAAGCGTTGCAAACAAGAGCCGAACAAATAGTTATATGGGACCTTGGGTCAGTGTGTAAGAGGGGATTGGGTTTGTTTAGTTGTCAAGAAATTTCTCTCGGCTCATCCAACAAGAGTCTAGACTTGAGGCCCCAACAATGTATCATGGAGACAATTGGAGAGGGGAGATAGCACCACTTCTTAGGTAATTTAGACATTTGTGTCAATTTTAGTATTTCATGTGAATGATTTACTTGTGTGGTTCTATAGGGAATGTGAGCAACGAATATCAAACCTGTGGTTCATTGGTGGATTTTATGAGCGAGAGGGAGTCTTATGGCTCTTTGATGATAATTGTAGCGATGAGGTCGATTACCTTCAGCCCAACATGGTTAAAATTTTGGGGTTTTCTAGGCACTCGACGCTTCAAGGTAACAATGTGTGTCTGGGGTTGGGTTGGACAACAAGGGACCAAGTCGATGAAGGTCCTTCACTAAGAGGTATTATTGCACCCTATCTTATTTATATTTTGTGTTGTGAATTCTGCGAGTAACGGGGTTTATGGGATCATCTTGTCTCTTGGGGAGAGTTTTTTTTGTGTGCTAGGATTGAGGCCTAAACAATACAAATTGCTTCTAAGTAGGGTGGTTAGCTTGTGGTGTAAACCCCTTATTGGGAAGCCTTGGTGCTAAGTCCATCAGTTGCAGGTATAAGAGATGATACACTAGTGTGGGCATAACCGATGGGGTGGCAGCCTCCGTGGCCAACATGGTAAACAGACTGACTCGATGAGGGAGAAAAATGAGGACGAGGTGGCTAGTGTGGATGGGGAAGGTGAGGTAATGCCTATCTAGGCCCAGTTTTCGAGCCAAGTAGAGCAACCTCCCTCACTTGGTATGATAATTGATAAATTGTAGAATATTCAGACCAACCTAGACATCATCCACCAACAGAGGTTTGACAACCATAATGAGATCGTAGTTTATATCAAGAATGTTCAATATAGTTAGGGATCAATTTTTGAGCAATTGGCTTCTATGAGATGCAGCGAATGTCGCAACAATGAGTGACTGGATGAGATTGAGGCATGCCTAGGAAATATCAACTATCATGTTCACAAAGGTCACAACCCTCCAGTGGCCCCAGGTAGTCAAGCTCTGGATCCTCCCCCTAATTTGAAAATTGCAAAATATTTTCTAGTTTTGGATGTGTTTTGAGTAATATGGCCATTTTTTCCTTAGGATACATGTAAGAAATGAACTCATTATTTATGTTTTCATTTGGTTCTCCTCGTTAACAAATCCAATCAGAGTGAAACGAGGAAAGCTAAAGACCAACCAAATGTATGTTGTTTCTCTAATAATATAATATAATTTCCTTGATTGACAAAAAAAAATTTATTTCATAAAATTTAAGTAAACCATTAAAAAAAAATAAAAATAAAAAATTTATTTAAAAAAACAATACAAAAATTATTAAAAATACAATACAAAATTAATCCATGAGAAAATTTTAACCTCACATTTTTTTTATTAAATAAATAACATAATTTATTTTCCTTAACCATTATATAAAACAAATTACTACCATATTATTTAGATTTAACTGAAACATGAAAAGGGTAACATATTATTTAGACTTAAATGAAACATGAAAAGGTAACAATAGTGAAAAATACTTAACCCGATTATATGTTTAATCAAATAGACCAGTGGCAAAGGGAAGAAGAATTAGACTTTGCTAATGCCCCTCCAATGGTTGGAACATGCAATTTATTTGTCCCATAAACCGAAATGGCACCACACACACTATAAAATGAATGTCTCAACAAAATTTGAAAAATAGTTTTTCAACAAGCTAACATGTGAATAGATAAAATGCTTAGCGCAATGAAAATAATGAATCATCTCTTAATTTTAAGAATTAATAAATAATTAAACATACCATTTATATTTTTAAAACATATTTAAGTACTTATTAGAATTTATATTTTTCAGACATATAAAATATTTTTAAAACTTATTATTATTATTATTATTTTATATAATTATAAACATCTATATTTTATTTTTATTATTATTTTATCTAATTTTAAATTTATATGATTATTTATTTATTATTTCATTATAACTCAATTAGATTTGTATATGTAAAATTGATTTTTATGTTAAAAAAAAAATTGTGTCCTCAAAGAAATTTATCTTCCCTTCTCGAGTTTCATCTTGATTGTAGATATGTTTGTGTATACTGGGGAGATATGGTAAAGGAAGACTAGGATTTGTGAGTTCATTTGATGGAAGTTTTTGGATTCTACAATAGTATAAGTGTAGTTTTTCCATGTGATTTGAATATCGAGAATTGTTTTTAGATGTTTGTGGTATAGGTTCTTATTTGCATTAATTATTTTGTTTATAATACCATGTCTATTTTACAAAAAGGAATGGTATAAAAAGGAAATAGTATGATATAGTTTGTAGCTTTAGGTTTTGTATATGTAAAAAACCTTTATGGCGTCTTTCTACTCTTTTGACTAATTGAAACACCATGAGATAATTCATAGGATAAACATAAAAAATTATTTGTTTTGCAAAATCAATATCTATAAAATTGTGGATATTTCCAAAATCTACTAATATGATGTTATCATTTTATGCTTCTTTTCAGTTTCAAGGTACTTAGCTCTATTTTTCCTATAAATTCCACACATGATATCATGGGTTTTATATATGGATTGTTGTGGATGGTACCATTTCTCTTTATATGGGTAGAGTATAACATATTATAGGTGGTTGTACTTCTTCTTTTTGGTATAAAAGATGTAAATTATTTTTATGATGAATTTGTTTAAATGCATGTAATTTAGGAAATGACATATTCTATGAATATTCATCATAGGTGGTTGCACTTTTTCTTTTGGGACTAAAAGCTTTGAATTACCTTCTTAATGAGTTTGTTTTGAATTAACTTCTTAATGAGTTTGTTTAAATACATGTAATTGAGTATGTAATGACAATTTCTATGAATTTTCATCTTCCTAAGTGTCCAAGATGTCTTCTTTTGTGGCAACTTCCACTTCCTTCTCATTATTAGTTTTTCAATGATACATATGATTAGGTGCACATCTATGGCATGGAAACCACCCTTTGCCACATCTACTATAACTTTTTTCTTTCATTTCAACTTCATCCTCAAAGTTTCTATTAGAGGTGTAAATTTATTTTTCAACTTCATATCTATATGATTTTTGGTGATGCATTTGTTGTTGAGGTTTTCCATTACACCAAAACTCACAAGAAATAATAAATTTTTTAACCTTGACCATTAACATGAGTCAAAAATTAGTCCCATGTTTTCAGGGTGGGTGGTGGTTACTCAACATGATCAATTCTTTGAGGCATTGTGGTTAGTCCAACACCCCCCTTCGATGTAACTCGGGGGAATTGAACTTAGGCCAAGGTTCTAATACCATGTATTCCTTGAGAAGTCACCTATAAATGAGACATAGTACTTAGATTTACCCAGTGATGGAATCGACACAGGTCAAAACACATCAATGCACACCAATTCTGATGTTCCCTCTAATCACATAGAATCAAAGGAGAATCTTACCCAATTTTTCTTCCCATGAAAGAAATGTTCACATAAATAAAAATCCAAACAAAAATTAAACATATATTCTAGTAAAACATCGTTGTATAATGTTATGAGGAATTCCAATCTACGAATAAACTAGTCTTCCATGAGTGTGGTGTTCGTTCACTCATAAAAACAGAAGAAAGGCAAATGTTCTTTTCTCTAAAATAGACAAAAATATAGAATAAATACCTACTTTTGATCCTTCGCTCTCGTTCCTCTTCTATTGTTGTTCCCATCACTCTTGATCTAGATGAAACCTGCTTGATCAATACCCGTAATCAAAGACAGAAGATAACAAATGACATACATATATACATTCTATCTACCTTAAACAAATTGAACCAATTAAATTTGAGAATACATACACATTTGAGAATACATTCATAAGATATAAGTGCATATATGAGAGAAATAACAAATATCTTTATTGAAATAATACGAGGAGTATATTAAAACTAGTGGATCATTTCGTCATCAACCTGCTCCAACTTCATTCCATCCTCATCACACCAAGCATCATCTCAGTAGAATAACACTAGTACTTCAACTCTCCAAGAATTGAGAATCCAACAGCATAACACTCCACAAATTTCTTTCTCCCTTTCACTTAGATGAGTGCTCAATTTATAGGGAAATTGTAGGTATTTTCTCAATAAATGATATTGAATGGCTTTCTAATAATAGATGAGACATGTTTCTAGATTCAATGGTGATGGATGAACACATATATTCGAAGTATGACACCTATGAGCTCTTCTAGAAGGCACTGGACATGTGGAGATTCCTAGAACAATGATGATTTTGCTCCCAGGAGATCAATGCACCCTTAAGTGTCAGGAAGTGCTTTACAGAGCACCCTTGCATGGGGGTAAGTGCTTGTCAATGTACTTAGGCCCATTCATAGGAGCATTGATGATTCAATGGGTCATTTTAACTAATCTTCAAACATTGAAACTGCCATGAATTAAAGTCATCAGTGGAATGACTTCTATAGGGCATGTAGCAACTAAATTAGCAGATGATAGACCCTGTTTGTATTGAATTAGGGGATGATAGACCCTGTTCATAATAGTCTTAGGGATGATGCCCAAATTGACATATAACAACTGCCCCTAAGGCATGAAGTCAAAATAATGATAATATTTGGATGATATGCTTTATGGTGTGATGAATAGGATCTGAAGCGAACGGTGACCTGCATCAATTTGCAATACATTAGATCATGATATCTTGTACATATTGGACATGAATTGCTGAGGGAGGCATACCCATGCTTAGCACATAAACTATCATAACATGTACATAAATCATAAAGTCGTCTACAGATATAGACATGCCTATAGATATATACATGCCTATAGATATAGGCCCATGATAGGATGACCATCTGTATTTAAAGCCATCGTACGGATGATGTACAATTCCTGAAATCGCGGCCCGAATGGATGAAGCCAGATCTAGGGTCTTCTATCTCATTTAATCAATCATTCAAGTACAAGTCTAACCATGCGAATATGTGATTTAAAGTCGAACATGGGAAGACATCGTCTGATTACCAGCTAATGATGTAAGCCGTTAATAAACGTGAGAGAAACCACCGTTGATGTTAATGGTTCTCAAGTTATTGCAGTATAATTTTCAAGGCATGAATAGATGATTTTATGTTGAACGCAAAATAAAATATTTTGGTCGAAGGTATGTGATATCAACATGTTTTTGGAAGCGAGAAACCTGTCGTTGATGTAAGAAAGTTCCAAGGTACTGGAAATATGTTTCTAAATCAACTTCCTGGATGATAAGCTGATGTCGACTCGTCGCAGATGCGACATGAAACAGGAGCAATGATTTCAGAGACAAAATGTGACATGATGAAGCAATGTTCAGGAATGGTGTCATGAAAATGAAGGTTTATGAGTATTGCAGAAGATGAGGAATTACTGGATGAATTCTCTTGAACATATCGATGAAACTGAATGGATTGACAAAATTGACCCAAAACCAAAGTGATGGATGGTATGATAGACCATAGGTATGATAAATCGTCAAGAAGATTACCCAACCAAAAGCCACAGAGAGGAAGTGAAAGTGTCATGTTCAAGAGCGACCTACTACCATAAAGTGTTTTGTTCTTTTTCCAAAATTTTCCCCAGTCATTCCTAACTAGTACCTCTTTATTTTTTAACAATATTGAGGAAGGTAACATATGCTTGAGCTATAATTTGACCCTTTGGGTGAATCCATCGCTATTTTATGATTTAACGAGTCTAGTGATAGCAAAACTAGATCTTGTCAAGATCGAACAAGTCCGTCGCTATTTGATGTTTTAACGAGTCTAATGACAATGAAAACTCAGTCCTTTTTCATGTTTAGAGAGTTTAAAAAAGGGACAAAAAGAAAAATCCATGATTCCTTTTTCGTAAATTTGTTTCTCAAGTCCGAAAAAGTGTAAAATTATACTTGAGAAGACCTCTTAGCCATGTTCAACTAAGGTGTTCATTTTTCGTAAATAATCTATCTCAGTCCAGAAAAGGGTTAAACTTATACTGAGTAGATGTCGTTTCATTTCATTTTACGAGCTCGAAAAGACAAGTGCTCGGTAATATTTTCACATTAAAAGAGTCTGAAAAGAGCTAAAAGAAGACTCAAGGGGGGTTCTTTTTTCATGTTTAACATAGCTTTAAAAAGAGATAAAAGTATGCTTTATGGTAAAATCATTTTTGGATAATTTTGCGCTTCAAACTCATTGTATCAACTGTAAACCTGTTTAGATAACCATGAAACAGATTAAAAATACCCGTCTCATAGTAAAAATGAACAAAAACTATAGTCACATCATTAAATATGATTAAAATAATCAAAATGACTAATAAAAAGAAGTTTCTACCATTTCATTTTACCATTCCATAGTTACCATTTGAAATTTAGGAGCTTTGACCTATTTTTCCCTCGAACTTCAGTGGTTTATTGCAATAGTTTCAGTGGAAAATTTCTCACGCCATTTGATCCAGGTTGGAGATCTGAACCTTATCTTTATTTTAGTGTCATTTTTTTTTCATTTCATGCTAAATTTTTATGTTTTTGAGCCCCCTAGGGTAAATTGATTTCGTTTTGAGGGAAACACACCCTTGGATGTCGAAAAGTGCGTTGTAGAGCATTGAAATTGAAGCTCAGATTCTCTGCAGCACTCCGTCTATAGACCAGGGGTGTGTTGGGCGCATTTCACAAATTTGTTTCTTATTGTGTGCTTGCATGAAATAGATCCTAATGAAGCTTATGGTTGGCTTTCAGGTATTGATTGGATCAAAATTACGATTACATGGCGAGAAAGAGAACGTGAAGAACGATACATGATTTCCCTAAATGTTCCTAGCACTGTAAGAGCCCTCAAGGGTTGTGGGTTACTTAAGTATTTCAAATTATCAGGGACGAGACAAAATTTTGAACTATTAGAGTTCCTGGTTCGTTCATGGGATTCAGCATCTTAGAAATTTCATATTGGGGACAAAGTGCTCCCAATACTAGTTGAGGATGTTTGCTTTCTTTCTGGATTATCGAGACATGGTTCTCTTGTTTCCCTTGTGGGATCTGATCTTGGAGGCGAGACAGTGAAGGACTACATCTACCAGAATTGTCAGCTAGGTACTTAACCTAGAAAAGATGGGAAGATAAACATTCGTGATGTGTGTGATTTTCCTTTTGAGAACTATCCTTTTCACTATTGAAAAAATCACTGGCTCTGTGACACTACATGTTGAAAATTATTCATACATGCAGTATGCTCTCGAGTGTCTCGAATCGACAATGTTCAACTGGGTTGAAGCAACACTATTTCAAAAAAAAGAACAACTGACTAAAGCAAAGGGTGGTAGAAAAAATAATTTCAGTTATGGCTTGATCCTGATTTCCTTTATTTTAGAGCGAGTTCCATTGATGCAACCACAACATGTGACACTGAGCATATCTGGTCCTAGAGATCCTCGAATTCAATGATGGGTCAAGTTGATGGCTAGGAATGCTGGTCAATCGACTATTATATTCTCTACTACATTCTTTTCATAGCTTTGACGATAAATTATCGCCATAGAGGAGTATTCGTACGGAGGCGTAGATTTCCGTGGAGATCCATATTTGATTTTACCAGATGGAACTCAATGGGGTGCAATGGGTAAAAATGTTTCGACCATGTTTTTTATTTTAAGGTTTCTACATGTTTTTGTATTTTTGATGTTTTCCAAGACTAAACTAAAGTTTTTTTTATGTACACAAATTTGGATCACGTTTGACCAGTGGGTCGACCATAGCAGGCAACAAATGAACCATCAGAGAGGACTATCGGGAGATAAGTCCTTCAAGATTTAGATTTGACCGAGACTCTTTCTGAGTTGAAACAATAGGTTGAGGGATTGAATCTTGGGATACCGGATGTATGGATTGAGGAGTTACCTATGAGGTTGCAATGCCATACTATTGTTGTTCCTAGCCATTAGATGAGGCTATTGTGCAGGACAGCTAGAGTAGTTGCTTGTTATCATGAGCATCACTAGTTTTACTTTTGACATTTCTATATACATTTTGAGGTCACATGACCAATGTGTTTTGGGCAATTTTTTTGTAAAAAAATAACTCTCTAGCTATTTTATTTTAGTGTTTTCCTATGTTTAATGTGAAATCCTATTTAATTATGTGATGTGAATTGAAAATTTATCTTTACATGTGTTGCAAATGTTTGTTTAAAACATAATTTGCTAGAGAATAAGTTAATGTGTTCAAGTTTATGGAAATGTGTTGATATTGAATGTAATCAAAATTTCTTTCCAAAAGTCAAACTCTAAGGAACATATGATGAATTGTTGGATTTCAGATGGTATAGACGCTAGTAAGTTGTAGTACGACAAGCTATGAGTCTAACCTAATGATGATGTGGTTAATGCCAAGTGAAATGGCATCAAAGAGAAGTTCGATCAATGCACTATACTCATCGATATTGTTTGTTGATCGACTGATACAAATCCCTTGAAAACTCACTAAATCGCCACCTGGAGCGAAAATGGCCCATGCTGCAGAGGATAGGTTCTACGTACTACGACTAGCACCATCGGCGTACCCAATGAATCGTTCCAAAGATTTAGTCATCTGCAATGAAATGTAAAGTGGATTACTAACTTCAAGAAAACTCTAAAAAAAAATCTAAGACGAGTAATGAAATCAAAGCAGATACACAATATGATACAAAAGTTTACTATGCTTAATTAAGCATAGTAACGTTTAAGATACAACCCATTTCAAGGCTGCGCCAATGAAATTCCATCATAATCAATTAAATCATAGGTACCCTTAGCCAGAACATTTTTGGTAATGCAGGGGTCATGCCATAGTGGCTCAAATTTTGATGTTCCTATCAAATCAGATTCTTGATCATAAAGCAAGACCAGGTCTCCATCTGATAAGACGCGAGGCTTGACATTTTGATCATATTGCGCCTTTGATTTGTCTCTTATGCGCTTCGTTGGCCAATGTGGCTTCACGACGCGTTTCATCTACATGGATGAGGTTAAAAAGACACGGTTCTTCATTAGAGGTGTCAGGTAGTAGGTCAATAGCGAGTTTTAATGATGAAATTTCACATTGGATTTGTACGATAGCTTCCAAACCATACACCAATTGAAAGGGAGTAAATCCGGTTGCATTTCTCACTGAAATTCGATATGCCCATAAAGCCAAGTATAGGATTAAATGCAAATTTCGTTTATGAACCCCTATCATTTGTTAAAGCATTTTCTTAAGGATCTTGTTAATGGATTCAACTTATCCATTAGATTGTGGATAATAAGGGGTAGAACTATCATGCGAAAATCCTAATTTGGTAGTCAACTCATTCATTATGTTATTGCAAAAATGATTACCATGATATCTAACTATAGCTTGCGGTACACCAAACTAGGTGTTGGCTCGTGGCCTCACCAGTAAAATAAAAACCGTGACGGTGCAAAGAACGTGTAGGTTCAAAGGGCATGGAACAACAGAACTATTGGGGGAGCTTGCAAAAAACAAGCACCATGGTCTGGTGGGCGGATGGGATGAATAAGAGGCTGACATCGATTACTCCTCTCCCAAGCGCATCGCATGCACATGCTAGTGGTGGAGCCATACGCCAAAGTGTGGATGTTTCCGTCGGCATCCGAAGGAAGTAAAGGTGGCCGAAGCCAACCCGCCAGAGGAGGTGACGTCAACCCTCCTTGTGGCAGATCAGAGCGCTTCCGTGGGGGGAAGGAAAAGAGACGGAGGCCCCCGTCCTACCCACCAAAAGTTGAAGGGGCCCACCAAGTTTAACATCTAGCACAAGTATGTTCTATGGTAAGGTAAGTGCGATAGGGGGTTCAAGTTTGAATTAGTTCATGGCAAGTTTTCAAGATATATTTCTCAGATATTGTGGCGAGCGTAAGTCATATATAAAACACCTTTTGGAATTATATTCTATCTAGAGGTAGAGTAGTGAATCGATTGCTGAATTTAATAGGAGGTTTCAAAAAATTTATTTCAGCATGCCAAAATAATTTTGACCTCCTGAAGCTGCAACTATGGTTCACTATTTGAGGGCTCTTTCTATTGTCTTGGATTTTTATCTCAAGGAGAGAAAGCCCTGCACTCTAGAGATGATGTTTATTTATGCATAGGAAATCAAAGACAATGCGTGGGCTTGTAGAAATTTTTCTCGTCATGTTGAAAGAAAATTATTTGTTGAAGACAAGAGGGCATGTCAAGAAAACATTGGAATTTATTTACAAGAGAATGAAAATTTAGAGATGAACAAGAATTTTCAAAAGGTGTCAGAGGATTTCTGTATTCCTGAAACACAAGAATTTAATCATTTCGAAGATTCTGGTCAAAAATTCATTGCAACAACTGAATTACACATTGAAAGCCTGGAAGATCATTACAATTTTCATAATTTTAATGATTTTGTGAATAGAGGAGAAATTAGTGGAGCTCCTCAGGTGTGTTTGCAGGAGGGGGGAGATTTTTGTCAAGAATTGGCATTATATGAAGAACATCAACATTATGAGGAACCAACCTTAGATTTCTCTTTTTAGCCTAAATGGTTGTCAGCAAAAAAAAACAATTAATCTTCTCACATACAACCTAAAATTGAGGAGTCAAACAGTGAAGGAAGTTGATCTGTTCAAAGATGTCTACATTAGCAAGATGTTCAAGAAAAGGAGGCAGCAAAAAATTGGTCTCACCAGTTCTATGATCTAGTAGCTGACTATATGAAAACTTTCTTTTATCAGCAACAACAAGTTATGCAAAGGTATGTGCAAATATTTGTATCTGGAAAATTTTCATGGTACCTCCCTATTGTGATATTCAAATTTCAACAGTATGGAGGCATTAGGTCCAACATGCAGATGTTGGATTGGTGCCATTGGAAGGCTGAATTCACCTAATTAAGTTCATACATGAATACATATATAGGATTTGTGCATAAATAAGCTCAGAAGTTGAGCAGTTTTAGTTGCAGTATTTCTAGTTCGGTATTTTCAGTTTTAGAATAAAGGAAGAAGTCAAAAGCGTAGCAGGTTTTGGAGGATTTCATACTGTATAAAATCCCATTTGGGATTGACTCCCTGCCCAATAACAACTACTGATCTATAAGTGCTCTTTGACTCCATGCCCAATAAAGGCTACTGATCTACAAATTCTCTTTGGATTCATTCCCAATAAAGGCTACTGATCTACAAGTGATATTTGCCTCCATGCTCAATAGAGGCTACTTATCTACTAGTTCTCAACACTTTTATACGAAAGTGCTGTCCCCAATTGGAGCCAGATGTTGTAGCATAATTTGACTCAGCTAAAAGTCAAGAGAGGTTCTAATCAATTCAAGGTTGTTGAGGAACAATTGTTAAAATTTCAAGAAGACCTGCAACATGCTCAAAAGGATAACCACAAGCTCAACGAGGATTCATCATCACATGTGCACTAGAACCAAAATCAGGGAAGCAACAGCATTGGAGGTGTAATCTAAGCTATAGGAGCAACAAAGAAGAAAAGTGTGCAACAAGGGTCAAGTCGGGCTTATTCGCATGTAGATCAGTTCAGGAGTTGGGTCGATTGATGCGTTCAGGACATTGCACACAGGTCAAGGTCGAGTCGTGAAAATATACATGCAAAACAACGTTTGGAGGTTGACTCACAATTTCTTGAGGGAAGTATGATCGCATATCAAAAATCGCAACCGCAAAGCTCAGGAGGAATAGAACAAGGTTAAACCACCGAAATGCGAAGTGTGATATGAGGACCAGATGCAATATAGTTCGAAGCTCAAATATAAAGTATTTTAAGTTCGGCCGTGGGACCCTCTCACACATCGAAAATTGCACATCACAAGCTTAGGAGGAATGATGCTCATGAATATGTTATGGATGTCAAAATGAAAAATGCGATAAGATATTATATCGCCGATTGCAATTTGCGATCAGCCCCACCTCCACTTTCCACATCATCCCTACCATTATCGCACATCACACATTGCAAGCTCAGAAGGATTGGAACTTATGAATATGTTATGAATGGAAAAATGTGAAATGTGATAACGGAGCAGGCGTGATGGAAGTTATCTCTAAATTCAAAAGGTTTTTAAGTATGTGTACATGGGTTTTTCCGTTGTAAAAATTGCATCGAAGGGAAAAAGCAGATTATAACGTAGAAGGTTGGAATGCTGAAATGAGAAAGAGAAGCGGACACGATAAAATTTTTCAAAGGTAATGGAATATATTTTAAAGTCCTGTCTTATGGCAGTTCCAAAGGAAAGACTGAACACAGGGCAGACTCGGGTAAGAAAAGATTTGACGCTATGTGTAGAACAACGGTATACGTTTGCGGCAGTTTATTATTCAAAGACTAAACGCTACGGGCACAAGTGGAAGAGGCAGAGTTGGGTAGTAGCTGACATTATGACAATGTTTGAAACAAAAAAGCATGGGTGGAGTCAGGTAGAGATGCGTTTATGCATACTGTTAGAATATCACAATAGAAACAAAAGGAGACACATCAACAACAAATCAGATTTAAAAAAAGGATTATATTTCAAGCTTTATTTTGTTTTCTTTGTTAAGATCAAAGCTACAATGATGTCGTCTATTTCAATGTAATATGTAGTTTAATAGTTTAGGCAATCTAGGATTTTCAAGAAGCTCGAGTAGTTACAAACTTATTTTATTTGTATTTAAGGAAGAAAGAAAGAGAGAGGAAGGGTTGTGAGTTATGGACCTATTGAAGACTACATTTTGTACTTATTTTTCTGATGGGTGAATAAAAGAAGCATCAAGTTTCCTGCAACTGTTGATGGTGATTCATAATTCTTGTGTCATTTTATGTTGTTTCTTCCTTGGATGAGGTGAAGTAAATAAGCAGTTGGTCTCTGATTTACGTTTTTAAGTAAGAGTTAAATAGCCTTAATAAGTGCTCCTTCACTCCAACTCCTCTCCCTTCAAAAATTCTCTCTGGAAATTAAAAGTAATAGATTATGTGCTTACAACATATTATTTTGAGTTTCCCCTCTCTCCATGAACTCTCTCTGAAACTTAAAAGCAATAGATTTTGTGTTTACAACATATTATTTTGAGTTTCCTCTCTCTCCATGAATTCTCTCTGAAACTTAAAAGTAATAGATTATGTGTTTACAACATATTACTTTGAGTTTCCTCTACATTTCTTCTTTTCCATTCAGATATCAACAGTCAATGGCACTGTGAAATCTTTTATTATTCCAGATCATTAAGGGTTTTAGAAAACTAGTTTCCAGAGGGATAGAACAAAGACCTCATGATAAAATTATTTTTGTGACACACTTTTAAAATTTCTTAAGGACTGATTCCTTTCATAATCGAGGGATTGTCTCTTAAAATACAATATCCCCATGACATGAACGCGATGGGTGTATAAAGAGGCACAGGCTTAAAGTGTCGGGATAAAGAGAGCTTCGACGTAAGCGTTGGCCCTGGGTCACTTCGCGTAGAAATTAAACCAAGGGAAGGGAGGTTATAATGAGTCATAGATACTCTTAAAGAAACTAAGAGCTTTCCCATGGTCATTTCACATAGAAATAGGCAAATGATGCGAAACCATTAACAAAGGGAATTAATCTCGTGAAGGGCATAAATCGACTTAACGCCTAAAAGTATTGGCCAATGGTTGCAGAGACTTGGTCTTATGGCTAAAAATAGGAAAATGGTTAGAGAAAAAAGGGCTTAGGCTCAAATTTCAGTGGAACTATTATTTTGGCAACAAAATTGGTAGTTTAGCCAAAGATGACTGTGGATAGAAATATAAGAAGCACTGATAAAACTTGTAGAAGGCCAGAATTGCTAAAGTTAGTGAAATAACTCAGTTTAAAATTGTAAAAAATGTTTACTTAAGGTTGATAACTTGGTGAACATAGTTAGAGGACTGAATAAACAAGAAAAAGACAAAAAATAAGGATGCATGCAACAACCAAAGAAAATAAAGAGAAGCAAAGAATATCAAGCGAAATTATTTATAAGCAGACTTGAGCAAACGAGTTTAGAGAAGTATGAAAGAAGAGATATGAGATCTGGTGTGATCAAGTTGATGGTGTTTCTTAGTGATCAAAGATTGTTGAAGGTGTTGATGATTGAGGAAATTAATTATTTTTGAAAGCATAGAAGGAATTCACTGTTTCTAGTATGAAAATGGATGAAAGATGAACTAGTGAGTGTCAAGCAAGTTGTAGCTTGCAAAATCACAGGTTGGTGCTCCTTTTAGTAGGTGCTAGAAAATACTTGGGGTTGTAGCTCCATTCAGTTGTAACTGAAAATCAGGGAGTTGTAGCTTCAATATGGTTGTAGCCAAAGAATTGTAACAACAAGTTGTAGCTTGCCTTATGAATGAATTGAAGAGTAGTTTAGAAAATTTACTTGTTTAGTGTGTGTTCCATTGAGATAGTTGGTTCATATTATGCTTATTAATTGTTGAAGTATTTAATGGTGTTTCAATATTATTGCACAAAGTAAAATAAAGTAGTTAATTTTTAAAATTCCTACAATACCGATTCACTCCCCTCTCAGTGTTGTCATGGTTTCCAACATGCAATGCATAAAGTTTCTTGGTAAAAAGAATGGTATACTTAAACATGTAATGCTAAAATAGTTCTTGACCACAATTATTATAGGATATGGGTAATTTATGAAGGATTTCCAATCTACCCATTTATTACAATATATATTTTATACAAGTTATTTACAATAACAATAAAACATATCAACATTATTAAAACATAATCAATTATTTAAATAAATTATAATAAAACTAAATATTTTGTAAAATAAGCTAATTATTTTTAATTAAATTAATTAAATCAACTTAAATCAACTAAATTTAACTAAATTTAACTATTTATAGGTTTATTGATGCACAAACAATGAAATCAACCAAAATCTAACCAAGGAATTCCTTCCAACAGTAACTCAAAAAAAGTGAAATTTGAACCATTGGAGAACAAAAAAGGAGATGAATGAAAACGGAGCTAAAACAAACTAAAATTAAAAGAAATAAAAAAAATCAAACCAAAACCAAGCAAACATGAAGATGATATTAATCAACTTTTATGAAGGTCCCCATAATTTCAAAAAAAATTAAGTGGAGTGTTGTGGCCACAACAAGAAGTTATCCTTAACTATGGTTATATTTAGATCTCTATAATTAGGACACATCCTCCAAATTTTTTATTTTTTCTCAGCATCACTATTGGAGCTAAAAATGAACTCCTACAATGTTGAATGATACTTGAATCTAGGATGTCTTGTACCATTTTTTTAATACCCCCCATCTTGTTGACGAGGATATCTTTAAGCCCCTTTATTAGATGTACTTCCAAGTATTGAATAAATTTTATGTTCATGATCTTTCAATGGGGGTTGACTTTTTGAATTTCTTGTAAGACCCTATATTTCGTTTCCAAGGTGCATTTTAATTCCTCAATAACATTTTCATCTTCTTGGCACTTAACTTCCATAGAATACAGTTTAAACACAACCTCGTTACTACTCTTTATTATTAGATTTTATATCCTATGAGAGTTGATTACTTCATAAGGTCCATATTTTATCCATTTCAACTTATATTGAATTCTATCCAAGTCAAATCTCCAATTAAAATCTCATGAATAATTCATTAGTTTGTGGAAATTATATCCAGTGTTCTTAACCATTGACTCCCTAAGACTATGTCTAAACCTCCAATTAGAATGAAATACACCAGGGTTTCCAATTTATGTTATCTCATACCTATTTTAATGTTGTGGCATTCCCCCAAACAATCAATACTTCCTCCATTGGAATTTAGTAATTGAAAATATGTCACTAAATATACAAAGTAATTGAGGTATTCTACCAATCTTTTATTAATGAATTTATAGGTACTAGTAATTCATTAAGCATTATAACCATTTTCTTCTTAATGAAAGCAATGATCTTCAAATTTTGAGGAGTTAACAAAGTTGCCAATGCACAAACATATATCTCACACTTGTCTGAATCAATGTTGTGCACAATTTCCATCTATATGTCTTGCTTTATTAAGTTGATAGTTTCTTCCTCACTTCTTGGTCAAGATGCCTACATTTCCTCTTCATCATTATCTTCCAAGGTGGAAATTTTTGTTTCTTGAAATTTCTTTCCTTTTTACCATTTTTTGTTTCAACCAAACTATACTCATTTTTCTCTTCTTTCCTCCATTTCCTTCCATGATATTTGAGTAGGTTGAGGTAGGGTTGTCTTATGCAGCCCAAAACAATCTATGTTTCTTTTCTATACTTCCATGCAAGAAAATTAGATAACTTCCATAACATTTTCTGGATGTTTTGGAAAAATATCATGTTTAATTTCTTATTTTAATCCACCAATGTAATCATGCAACAAATTTTTGTTAGTATGTTATCCACCCTTTTAGAAAAAAACACAAAACTTTGAATTATAATCTTTAGTGTCACCAAACTACTTGATTCTTATCAATTGACCAAGGTATTCTTATTCCCAAGATTTGGTGTATTGTGCTTCTAAATATCTTGTAAATAAATCGCATGTATAATAATAGGAATTAGTATTCCTTCTAAATTCGTAATGATACCATTAATATAGTTTAATCTCAAAGTTTGAAGCTTTTGTGTGAATCAATTGCTTATAATCCATATTATATAATTTAAAATATTGTTATATTTGGTGCACCAAAATAAAGGCCATTATTCCATCAAAGTTCTTTAATTGAACCTTGGGAAGATTCACTCCTTTAGGAAACCATCCAAGAGTAGTTCCACAATTAAAGCTAAATCCACTTGAAAAAATGTTATTTATAGTAAGTTGTTCAAGTTGAATATTACCTTAATTTTCATGAGTTCCTTCAGATTCATTACCAATTTCAACCAATCTCCCAATTATGGATTCTATAATATTTTGTTCTACTCCATCCATATTTTTCTCCAACTGTTTCATACTATTATCATTTCTTCGTTATTTTCATCTATATTTTTTTCAATGTCATTTTAAGCCAATTCTTGTCTCCCTGGAAACTAATTTACCAACTGGGGTGGCAGGAGGGGTGGTTTGTATATCCCTTATGGAAAATTGAGGATAAGGTATGCCTAGGGTTTGGGGTTAATGAAAAAAAACTAGGTTGATTTGCATGACCTCCTAGAGGGCCTCCTTATTGCAAAAGACTAGCGAGTATGCAATATAGTCATCCTTGGAGACTCTACTATAGCTATTCACCATATCTACAAAGTCACATTTCAAAAATAAATTCGTTTGAAAATTATAATGAGAAGAATTCAATCATTACTTGAAGAATTCCCCTAAAATACACGCTTACACATCCTTCAAAATAAAAACATAATATTGAGGCAAATAAATGAGCTAACGAAACTTGTTATCTCCAAGTCAGGAAACCAAAAATAATGGAACCCTTGGATAGTGAAATATACCATAGGTTAAATTATTAGCTCATGGTTCTCAAGTTAAATTTGATTCAATCCCTTCAGAATATTCTTGACATAAGGCACAATCCTCCTAACATGAGTAAAATTAATAACATACAAACCACACAAGTTGTTGGGGTCATTTAAAGGCCCATTTATCCTCATGACACTAGTCACACCCTCCCAAATTTCATGCACACATTTTGGAAGCCACCTTTTATATACCGAAATCCATCCTCCCTACTCGCAAGACAAAATATCATAGTAGGAAAAAGGTGTTTTGGTTGATCATTTCAAATCTCATCAAAAGTTTATCAAACAAGAATTGGATCATAATCATGAATCCTTGCTCACACAAGTACATATGATTCAAGGTAGGTTGGAGTCTTAGGAAGAAATAAAGGTTTACAAATCAGGTTAAGGGAGTGCAATGGAGGATTGTAAGACCATACCTCATTATGGTGAATGATCGGGGAGAACCTTCCTTCCCTTTAGACGATATTCTTGCGAATGTATTTTGGGTAGGTGAGTCTTTGCAACCATGGGTTTCACTTTGAAAATTGGATTGGTTACCTATTTATTTACATCCCATAGGTAGATGTGGTAAGGCAAGTTTTCACATGGAGCCATATAGAGTCTCGTGTTCATGTGCCTAGAATTCAAGGAATTTTCTGTGCAATGGACATCCTTGCAAAAACCCTTTTGTAGAATCAAATTGTCCCCCAACGGTAAGTTACTTTTTCAGTTTTCGTCCTTTTATCCTCATTGGAAAGCATTTATATTTCCTAAATAAACTGCAAGAATTAACAATTGGTGAATACACAAGAGGAAATATTTGTAAAATTCCACTTGTTCAGGCTAACAAAAACCATGGTAATCAAAGTATGAATTGTGCTATATTAGACATAATAACACTATATATATATGAATTTTCAACTCGTGGTTCTAAATTTGAAGATTCAATACTACTTGTTATGCATGTTCTATGTCCAAGAATAAAACCTTTCTCTCTATAAGAGTCTTGCTAGGAAGGACGATGAAATAAAGATCCTCCAAAGTCAATTGATGACTTTTCAAGAAAAAATTAACCACTTTGTATATTTGAGCATGAAGATTCAATTCACATCCATGACTGTCAGAGGCCGATCCTCAACAAACCAACCATAGGATAGTGTTTCCATTAATTGTATCTTATGTAAAGTTTATCTTTTGCACGGTCAGTTTTGTTGTGTATATAATTATCGGAATAACAAAAAATATGATAAGATCTGGTACCATGTTAGAGAATTATTAGAAATCTGTAGGTTTTTTGACTTGCTATAAAGTGAATATATTTTAAACTTATTGAGTAAAGGCTATGTCTAGGCGCATAATTTAATTTAATATTACTCACTTTTTTTTTTGAATTCATGCTTTTGTGATCCATATTTTTGTAAATTGATTCTTTTGGTAAAAAATAAATTGGAATTTTTGTGTCTATGCATTTCGAACCATCTAGTGTGATTCATCTTTGTCTCGACGATGAACCACATTGGATGGTTCGAAATGTATAGACACAAAAATTCCATTGTGATTTTTACCGAAAGAATCAATTTACATTACTCACTTTTGTAATTAAAAAGAAAAAAAAACTAATTTCCCAACTTGGTAAATAGGTATTGGACATCTTCTATTTCTTCATGACTCATGGATGAACCTTCAAGATGTTTAATGCATGCAGTAGATTTTGGATATTTTCTTTGAGGAATAACAAATTTCAATCACTTTTAAAAATAGTTATTACAATCAAAAGTAATTTCACTTGTAAGTTACATACCTTTAAAACATTTATTTGGAGACTATATAGATAACTAACTTTTCCCTTGATATATCTCTAATATTTTAGCCCTCTTGAATCTCAAAATTTGTCTTATAATACTATAGTATGTCTTCTTTACAATTCTACACATTTGATCAAAATTTGATGTGTCAAGTGAAAGCTATAGTAACTTTCCCAAAAAATATTGATTTTTTACCCCTTCCTAGTGTAAAATGTTCCACATGTCCAAATTTTGAAATTTTTCCTAAGATACCCAAGTATGTCTGTTTAGATCTCTAAAAATTATAGTATGAGGTGTCCCTAGGAAAAATTACAGTGGAAATGCAAATATCTCTCATTTGAAACTAATTTGAGGACAATTCAAAAACAACTTGTAAAATGTTCTATGTGTCTAATTTTTGAAAATTTTCCTAAGATACTTGAGTATGTTTGTTTAAATATCTAAAAATTATAGTATAATGTGTTCCAAGGAAAATTTATAGTGGAAATGAAAATATCACTCATTTGAAACCAATTTGAGGACAATTCAGAAGCCCTAACTTCTACAAGGTATACCTCTGAAAGTATAGTGAACCAAAGTATGAAAATTTTACTAGAATTAACTGTATATGTTTTCTTAGCATGATGAACATTTTAATATATCAGCTATTACTTAAAAAATATATAGTGAAAATACTAATATCACTCATAAAACTGGTTTTAAGACCATTTACAAAAGCTTAACTTCCTTGAAGTATGTCTCCAAAATTATAGTGAAGTAGAATCTGAATTTTTTCTCAGATATTCCCTAATATCTCTTATAGATATGCTCAATATTTCACCATATGAAACTTCCCAGAAATATATTATGGAAAAAATTCTAGTATCACTCATTTGAAACTAATATTAAGACCATTCACAAATTCGAACTTACATAGGTTGTATCTTTGAAAGTGTAGCTAACTAGAGTCTAAAATTTTGATATGCACTTTGTGATATCTCCTAAATTGACTAAAAAATTCACAGTGTGGACCATCCCCAATAGAAGATATAAGGAAAATGTCACGATGACTCACTTGAGGTAGCAAAACACCATGTTCATATGCTCTAATACAAAATATTATGAAGCACCTTAAAAATGATAAAAGACCAGTAACTAAATTCAACTTCAAGGGGAAGTCTCCTTTCAAAATAAATACAATGTATAAGACAAGAGTTGGCGATCATAAGACTAGAGGAATGGTTTCGAAGGAGATAATCCACAGAATATTTGTAATAATGGACTTGAAGCTCCACCAATTAAATGAATTATTTTTGAGACTTAAATCTTTATTTGTGAATACCTAACATAGATATTTCAACATATTTCATGAAAGTTAAATCTCTACCATCCACTTAATAATTATTGTTAATTAAAATTAAAATCTAAAAATACTATTTTAGGTTAATAAATATTGTTAATTAAATTAAAATTCTAAAAATACTATTTTTTGGATAAATTTTCGGGCCTACTATTAGATAAGTATGGGCATCACCCCTATTTTGAATTAGAGACCTATGGGCATAAAATAAATATAATTTAAATTTTATACAATTTCGCGAAAGTTAATAACATCATCCGGTCACGACATCAACCAACAATTTGCCCCGTGTGAACATGTCCATTTAATGGAAAAACTAACGCAAAATGGAAACATAAAGCAAAACTTTGACAAAAATATTGTCAGTCTCCTGTAAATATATTTTCAGCATCACGCGTTGATTACTTACTATGAATAGCTTGAAGATGTTGAACCCTTACCGCCCATTGACTGATCCATAAGATTCACCCTAAACGAATCCATATGAATGTCATGGAGCGGAGCGGAACCTTGCAGTATTTGACACACTTGCTGTATCCCCATCCTTGCTTTCACCTCGGTATTGGAGAACAACAATTCCAGTTTCAACACCACCTCCATTTCGCCAGCATCATATTCATTCCCCAGCTTCGGATCTGCTACATTGAGTAGCCTCCCATGGGCGTATAACTACCACACCCAACCCACCAAAAGGAGTCGTTCAATGTCTGTGGATAGCTCCATGAGCTTCCTCCCACAAGCCACTTCCAACATCACAACACCAAAGCTGAACATGTTGGAGCTTGGCATGGCCTTTCTCGTCTTCGGGAGCTTCAGGACTATGTACCCCAGCGTTCCCATCACATGAGTCATTCCAGGATTCTCACTATGTTCGTACAGCTGGGCGAACCTGAAGTCCCCCAGCTGCGCATTGAACTCTAAATCCAGCAACACATTTCTCGACTTGATGTCTCTATGGATGACCCACTTCTCCCATTCCTCGTGCAGATAAGGTAGACCTGCCACCACTCCCTTCAAGATCGGGTATCGCCGAGGCCATGGCATGATGGTCATCGGGCTCCCGAATACGAGTTGATCAAGGTTGCCGTTGGGAATGTAGTCGTAAATGATGAAAATCTTCTTCCTCATTCTGCACCAGCCCTGGAGAGAAACCAGGTTCTTGTGCTATGTGCACCCTATGGTCAAGATATCTGCAAAGAAACCTTTCTTTCCCTCGTTGAACTCCTTCGTTATAGATTTTACCGTGACTTCCTGTGCACTGCTGGGGAGAATGCCCTTGAAAAACTTGCCGAAACCGCCGTGGCCAAAATTTGTTTCATGCCGGAATCCTTTCATGGTGACGTTGAGCTCCTTGTAAGTGAATCTATGTGGGTAGAACTCATGCTCCCAATCTTCAATTGTTTCTTTGTGCTTGCCTATTTTGAAAACCACGTCAGCAATCGCTACAAAGAAGAGAACGAGAACGACCACGGTAACGTTGGCTATCCATCCTCGACTGGAACATTTTGAAGACGTTTTTGTTGGAATTTCTGATAATTCCTTAACAAAGAATGAGGAACAAATTTCCTCTATCAACACAGAGATTTTAAACACAAACTTGCAGGTGAAGCAAAAACACTCTATTTCATTAAAACATTGGGCTGTTACCAAATTAAATATTTTCCCTCAGAACAACAGTTCTAGATTATACTTCCTTCAATTTGCTGCTACACACAAAACTCTTTTCTCTCGGCATACAAAGTCACACACTCACACTAAAAACTAAAATTACATTCACTATATAAAAATTACTTGTGGCCATTAAAAAACCTAATCTAATTTAATGCCATTCAATGGCTTAAAAAACATTCAACAACTCTATACTTGGGTTGAATGGCACGCAGGCCGTGTTAGCTCTCACAATGCATCACTGCAGAGGGACCTCAGGGTCTGGAATGAACATTGACGTTGTGCTCCCACAGTACATATTTGTCATCAATCTTTGGTCAAAGAAATTCGGGCGAAGTCAACTACGGAGGCACCCTTTGGTTTAAACAGTGGGTTGCTTGTGCTCGCGGGTTATCATTGGTCTGATATCAACGATAATCGCACCTGTTTATATGCTAGGATGAGAACACATCTTATCGATCAACGTGCCAGCTGACTGTGCAGTTAAATGGTGCGGAGATGCGCTATTGGTTGGAGGGCGAGTGAGTTGGCACTGGTGGGGATGCGCTATCACGTGATAGTGAAGGGAGGATGACATAGACAAGAGATTGTGCGATAGGCACTTGATTGGTTGCAGAAGGTTTGACATGGCGGTGGTGAGGTTTTCCAAAACTCACATGGAGTGGTTTGAATTTAAACATAGATGGCGTGATATTAAAGCGGTTGGTGCGAAGAGTTTAAGGCGAGAGATAACGTGGTGCAGACCACGACTTGCAAAATAAGACAGGGCTACAGTCGAATGAGGAATTTGTCTACTTTTAGGAATTTTAAACAAAAATTGAATGCACTGTTGAGTGCAAAACCAAACCAAAACTTTGTTGCCACTGCTGTCCTCCAATTTCCTATCAAAATTGAAGTTTTCGTCCTTCTGTTTTAAGTTGTAGTTGGAATTAATTTCCAACACTCCCCCTTAATTACAACTGCTGCTATCTTGCATTCCCAGACATTTTCTGAGGTAATTAAAACATTTCTGCCCCAATGGTTTTGTTAAAATATCAGCAAAATGTTCTTCTGTTCTGCAATGTTGCAAGACAATTTCTCCATTGTTCACTAAATCTCTGATGTAGTGTTATTTTGCATCAATGTGTTTTGTTCTTTTGTGAAACACTGAATTCTTGGATAAATATATTGTTGAGCTATTATCACAATAAACAATTGTGCCTTTTACTTGTTAATGACACAAATTTATTAACATTCTCCTCATCCATACTGCTTGACATGCTACTACTGTAGCTGCCACATACCCTGCCTCTGCTATTGATAGAGCCACAATTGGTTGTTTCTTGGAAGCCCATGAGATGGCTCCTGATCCCATATGAAAAAAATATCCAAAGGTGCTTTTCATGTCATCTGTACTTCCAACCCAATCACTATCATTATATATAATTAATTCAAAATTTTCTGAAGTGGTGTATAAAATTCCATACCTCTTTGTTCCTTTCACATACCTCAAAATTCTCTTTGCTGCTTGCCAATGTGCCTCCTTTGGCCTTTCCATAAATTTGGAAATTAAACTTACATCATGCATAATATCAGGGCTAGTTGCAGTCAAATACATAAGGCTACCAACTATGCTCTTATACAAACTTGGATCAAAATCCTTGCTGTTGTCTTCTTTGCTTAGTCTCAATCCCATCACTATAGGAGTAATTGCTTCTCTGCAATCGTACATGTTAAATATTTCTAAAATTTATTTTACATATTTTGCTTGAGAAATAAAGATCTTATTTTCATTTTTCTCTACTTCTATTCCTAAGAAATATCTCAGCAAGCACATATCAGTCATTTCAAATTCATCCTTCATGACTGTTTTAAAATTATCAATGAGGTAAGCATCATTAACTGTGAATATAACATCATCAACATACAAAAGAACAATCAAAATCTTACCATGTTTTTCTTTGATGTATAATGTTGGTTATCCTTCACATTTTTCAAACCCATTTTCTAGTAGATAGGCATCTATACTACTGTACCATGCTCTTGGTGCTTGTTTCAGCCCATACAGAGCTTTCTTCAACTTGCATACATTGTTCTCTTGGCCTTCTTTCTCATAGCCCAGAGGTTTTTCAACATAAACCTTTTCCATCAATACTCCATTTAGGAATTTTGATTTCACATCCATTTGGTAAACTTTCCACTTGTGTTGTGCTGCTATGGACTTCACTGCTCTTACTGTTTCCATTCTTGCAACTGGTGCAAAAGTTTCCTCATAATCTCTTCCTTTTTGCTGCTTTTAGCCTTTGACAACAAGTCTGGCCTTGTGCCTTTAAATCTTACCTTCAACATTGCTTTTGGTTTTATAAACTCATTTTACTCCAATTACTTCCTTGCCTTTTGGGAGATCAACTAATTCCCATGTCTTGTTCTTCTCTATTTCATTTATCTCTTCATCCATAACATATATCCATTTCTTTTCGTTTACTGTTTCTTAAAAATGAATAGGATCTTCTATATGAAAATATAATGCAAATAAAGAGTTCATACCTTCTTCTTGCTTGTAAATTTCATTCAGACTTCTGAATCTGGTTCCTCTTTCACTTGCTGAACTTGTGCCTGTAGAAGAACTCAAATCTACTCCTTCTGATGTGCCTGAAGAAGCACTGTCATCACTTCTCAAGGGTGATATTATACCTGCTTGTGGTGGCCCTTGCTGTCCTTGTGTTGGTGGAGGTGGTGCTGCTAATGAGGGATGTCTTTTAGCCATTTATTCCTCATCTTCATCACGTGACAAAAAGGTTTTTACGTTCACTGTTTTCTTAATGCTTCCATCCCAAGCTTCTTCTTCAATAAACTGCACATATCTGCTTATCATAAACTACTTTGTGGATGGGTTATACAATCTGTATGCCTTGGATTCTTCACCGTATCCAAAAAGTATTCACTTTTCCCCCTTACTATCCAAATTCTTCCTTAGTTGATCTGGAATTTGTGCATATGCCACACAACCAAAAACTCTCATGTGGGTGACAATATGTTTTATGCCACTCCATGCTTCTTCAGGAACTTTGTTCGTTACAATATTTGTTGGGAATCTATTCAAAACATATGTTGCACAATGTACAGATTCAGCCCAATATTCATTTGGAAAATGTTTTTCCTTCAGCATACATGTTACCATGTCCATGATGGTTCTATTTTTCCTTTCAGCAACTCCATTTTGCTGAGGTGTATGCCTTGCAGTGAATTTCTTATGTATCCCATTTTCTTTGCAAAAACGCAGAAATTATTTGGAGATATATTCTCCTCCTCTATATGTTCTAAGGAATTTAATATTCTGCCCACTTTGATTCTCTACAAGAGCCTTAAAGTGGTAGAACTTCTCAAACACTTCACTCTTCATCTTCAAGAAATATACCCATGTTTTTCTTGTGTAATCATCAAGAAAGGTTAGCATATAGTGGCTGCCTGCTAATGATGGTGTTTGCATTGGTCCATAAAAATCAGAATGGACTACTTATAGGGGTGATTTTTCCCTTATGTTCTTTCCTGATGGAAAGCTTTCTCTGTGTTGTTTTGCCAAGATGTAGCCTTCACAAAGGCTATCTGGTTTCTCAATCAATGGTAATCCCTTTATCATTCCTTTTCTGTGCAATAAATTCAGACCTCCAAAGTTGAGATGTCCAAATCTCAAATGCCATAACCAGTTTTCATCTTTTGCTTCTCTTTGGTAAGTCTCTTGTGTCATTGCTGCTATTGCAGCTCCTCTCTTCAAATTTTCTCTCATCTTGAGACGAAACATTCTGTTTATTTTCATATTTACTTGTGCAATCCTTTGATTGATTGGTGGTATTTCCATGATGGTACATACATCATATTCAAAGAATACATTTTAGCCTTTCTGAATGAGCCGTCCAATGCGCAAAAGGTTACACTTCATACCAGGTACATTGTATACATCTGATATGGTTTTTCTTTCTCCTTTCTTTTTCAAAACACTTACTCTACCTTTTCCCATGACAGAGACTATACTATCTATCCCCAATGTTACTTGAGGCTTCACATTTTCATCTAACATGGAAAACATTGAAATGTTTCCAGTCATATGGTTGCTACATCCTGAATCTAGAAACCATATATCTTCATTCTTTTCTTTAGCCATATTACATGCTAAAAACAAATTCTCTTGACTCATAGTCTCTTTTGTAAATTTAGCACTGGGTCTATTACCCATGTCACTCTGTTTCTTATTACATTCATTGGCATAATGCCCATACTTCTTATAGTAATGACATTGGACTTGGGATTTATCACACCTTTGTCCATGTGCTTGATTTTTGTCCACCTTGTTGGCTGCTGCCTTGACTTTGATTCTGACTTTGGTTGTTGCCCCTTCCATTTGTACTTGCAGGGTTGTTTCTTCCTCTATTTTGGCTTCTGCCTCTACTTTTTCCTCTGTAGTTTGATCTGCCTTGACCTCTTCCTCTTCTAAAGGACATTTGGGTCTTGAAGGCATGCTCCAAAGTTGAGTTTGTTTTTCTGCTCAATTTTTTTCATATGTCATCAATGATGCATGAAGCTCATCAACAGTAAAAATTGAGAGATATTTTGTCTCTTCAATGGTTGTTACTATCACAACAAATCTTGAGGGTAAGCTCCTCAATACTTTCTACACTATTCTTCTCTCTTCTATTATCTCTCCATGAGATCTCATTTGGGTAACCAACCTAATAAAAAATGTGAAGAATGAATCTATTGTATCGAACTCTTTCATGCAAATGACTTCAAAATCTCTTATCATTAATTGAAGCTTTGTTGGCTTTACCTTATCCATTCCTTGATAGGCTATCTGGAGGGTATCCCATGCATCCTTAGACTTCTTTACTGCTGCAATTCTTCGAAATGTGCTATCATGCACTGCCTGATAAAGATAGAAGAGGGATTTTGAGTCCTTCTTCCTATTACTTTTCAGAAAATCTTTCTCTACTTGTGTCAAGGCATTAAATTCTTGTTCATCTACTGGTTCTTCTAAACCATCTTCAACTAGCTCCCATAAATCTTGAGATGCAAACAGGGCTGTCCTTGTGATTGCCCAATAGTCATAGTTCTTCGCATTGAACTATGGGCGTTGAGTGTTTCCCATACAAGTGCTTGTGCTTGCTCCTGCCATTGCTAGCCTTCTAGAAATATGCTACAAAACTTGACTATGTTTCTTAAACAAAATTTATCATTGTGGGAGAGATAAACTTTGCTCTAAAATACTTCCCTTTTACAGCTCTCTTGACTGTAATCTTAAAACAAACAATAAATTTGTCTTGATAAATACCTGACTTGCTGAACTTTCACACTACTAGACAAAAGCTTCAATAATCTTCTTCCTTCAACTTTTTCAACAACTACTGAGAGCTTGGACTAGCTCTGATACCATGTTGGAATTTCTGATAATTCCTTAACAAAGAATGAGGAAAAAATTTCCTCTACCAACACAAATATTTTAAACACGAACTTGCAGGTGAAGAAAAAACACTCTATTTCATTAAAACATTGGATTGTTACAAAATGAAATCTTTTCCCTCAAAACTGCAGTTCTGGATTATACTTTCTTCAATTTGTTGCTACAAACACAACTCTTTTCTCTTGACATACACAGTCACACACTCACACTAAAAACTAAAATTACAATCATTATATGAAAATTGGTTGTGGCCAATAAAAAACCTAATCTAATTTAATGCCATTCAATGGCTCAACAAACATTCAACAACTCTGTACTTGGGTCGAATGACACACAGGTTGTGTTAGCTCTCACAATGCGTCATTACGAAGGGACCTCAGGGTCTGGACTGAACATTGACGTTGTGCTCCCATAGTGCATATCTGTCGTTGATCTTTGATTAAAGAACTTCAGGTGAAGTCAACTGCGGAGGCACCCTTTGGGTTAAACAACAAGCTGCTTGTGCCCACGGGTTATCGTTGATCTGAGATCAACGATAATCACACCTGTTTATATGCCAGGATGACAACACATCGCATCGATCAACGTGCCAGCTGACTGTGCAGTTAAATGGTGCAATGATGCGTTATTGGTTGGAGGGCGAGTGAGTTGGCATTAGTGGGGATGCGCTATCGTGCGATAACGAAGGGAGGATGACGTTGGCATGAGATTGTACGATAGGCACTTGATTGGTTGCATAAGGTTTGACATGGCAGTGGTGAGGTTTTCCAAAACTCACGTGGAGTGGTTTGAATTTAAACATAGATGGCGCGAAATTAAAGTGACTGGTGTGAAGAGTTTAAGGCAGGAGATAACGTGGTGTAGACCATGATTTGACAAATCAGACAGGGCTATAGTCAAATGAGGAATTCGGCTACTTGTAGGAATTTTAAACAAAAATTGAATGCATTGTTGAGTGCAAAACCAAACCAAAACTTTGCTGCTGCTGCTGTCCTCCAATTTCCCATCAAAATTGAATTTTTCATCCTTCTGTTTCAAGTTGCAATTGGAATTAACTTCCAACAATTTTAGCAAAAGAAGGGAGACATGATATATCAAGAGCAGGCACCGTGCCTTGTGTGGTGAAGCTCCATGCCAAAACGTAATGGTCTTCGATCAAATTCCCTCTAGATGCTAAAAAAACAATGAACATATTTTGTTGCAGAGCACTCTGCAGATCGATTTTTTGAGATATGAGAAGTTTCTGCGGTCTCGGAAAGCTTGCCAATGTTATGGTAACGTTCATCAGGCTTTGTAGACCATCGTCATCGATCCAGGCCTGTATGTTGCACCCGCTCTTGAGGTCGACTTCATCGAAATCATCCCCATTCCAATAATCGACAGTTTGGTCCACAATGAAATGAGGTTGTTGATATCCAAACCCACATGATTGTCATTGGGGTCATCCAATTCTACACTATGGTTTGTATCGAACTCCACTGCGAACAAGTGATTGTATGTCTGCTCGTTGCTAGTAATGTTAAGCATGCCTAGATACTCGGAAGACAAACTGCCCATGAGAGTCACATAGGGCATGACGATGAAACCAATTCCGTGCTCACCATTATCTAATGGGGATGCACCATGCTAAAAACGAATGTAGTGCTGAAGGAGGAAAGTGTGTCATTGCACTTCATCTGCACGGGAGTTGGATACAGTGCCCGACTGAGCACCCAATTCGTGTCATTTTTAATCACTAACGCAGATTTGGAGGAGATCAGTGAAGTGCCCACCTCCAAAAATAAGTTGGTTTGATTGAATCCGTCGAAAACAAAAGTGGTAGGAAAAACTGGTATGACCAGAGAGAAAATTGCTATGAGAGTGACGCTGCCTTGACAGGATAGAGAGACACAATTTCTTCTCCAACAATCCATTTATTTTTTTCAATGTATTATGAACACTCCGTTGCATATATATATTTATAAAATGGCCACATAGTCAACAACGTGGTAGGAACCGCACAAAATTTCCCCGTCAGATAAGGACATGCCTGCCTTGGTATTTGGAATCGAAAGAGTTAGGAACAAGCGAGGAGAAAAATGCCAAAGTATCATTCTAAGACCATATTCAGATTTAAATGATATAGCAACTGGAAAGGGGAAAGTCCACAACACAATTTTTAAAGTCCCAACAAATTAAGATTATACATCCATATTTAATGGTTAAATAGTCCTCACAAATATCCCAACAAAATACCATTCCACAAAGAGCCTTACAACCACCCTTCAAATTTCAACAAACTACCATTCCACAAATTTGGTTACAACCATGCTTCAAATTTCGTGTTACTCTCATATGTCAAATTTTTATGAACGTTAAAAATTGGAAACCATTATTTTCTACTTCTCTTCTTCGTTCAAAACTAAGTAAAAAAAACACTATAAAGAATGATTTTAGCCCTGGTTTCAACACTCAAATTCCCATACACATACCTAATGGTCTAATGAATACACTTAAAAAACTATATTTATAGATCAAGATTCTATAAATAGTTATCCTTTCAACACTGAAACACCTATACAATATAGATCAAAATTCTACAAACAATTATCTTTTCTAAAAATGATATTTTGCAAGGGAGACTCTTAGCTCGATATGCTCTCATTTTCATTTGTAGACCCCAGAGTATAGGACGACTGTGGAATGTATTAGATGGTGGTTTAGGAGAGGTAAAAATTTCAGAATAATCCCTTTTCTGTTTCACTGGTATCTATGGTGCGACAAAAATAGGAAGCTTTTTGATGGGCTACCTTGCACACCGGAAAAAATATGTTTGCAGATCTATAGTTCATGGGAAAAGCTGAAAATGAGGCAGAATCCACCAAGTGATTTATCAAAGAGATTGCGTCCTTTTGAAATACATTACCCTGTAGTTTGTTTTGATGGATCATCACAAAATCAAAGCTGCGGATGCGGAGCATGGCTCATGATATCGACAAATTTTCATTACAAAATTTGTTGGAACGGGGGGATGGGAACTAATATGTGGGCAGAGCTGCTATCCTTGTGGGGACTACTATGGTTTGCTAGTCAGTTATACATGGAGAAGCTGTGGGTCTTTCGAGACTCAAAATTCCTCATTGAACATCTAAACAAGAGAACTCACCTAAATCCTGGTCACCTATCACATTGGCTAGAGCAGACATATGACTTAAAAAGGACTTTCACTTCGATTTATTTTCATTACATCTACAGGGAAAAGAATAATGAAGTAGATCACCTATCCAAAAGAGGGCTGAATGGTATATTTGGAGAAATGCACTATGAGTTATTCAACTCAAATGGACCTGGAGTGAAAGGTAAGGTAAATCTCATATGAGATCAGGATATTGACTGTCTACATTGAGTAGGAATGGAATGGTGCCATGCTTTATAATACATAAAAGGGTTGGATGAAGAGAAAATATAGATGGGTTTTTCTCTTATCTTCGGTTTTGATGTATTGCTTGTACAGATACATGAAAGTTTTTGATAAGATGTAATAGCTTTATTTCGTTTTTTTGGGGAATGTTTTCCAGACTTGATCGAAAATGATGTATGGTGGAAATTCTTTTTTCTTATTCTGATTTTGAACTATCTTATGACTTGCCCTAGTACTTAATATAAACCAAAATCATTTTTCATGTTGAAAAAAAAATTATCTTTTCAACATTGAAACTCTTATACACTTATTTAATGATCTAATAAGTATACTCCGAAATCTATATTTATAGATCAAGATGCTAGAAGCGGTTTTTTTCAACACTCAAACTCATATACACTTACCTACCGAATGGTCTAATGAGTACACTCCAAAATATCTGTAGATCAAAATGATACAAACATGCATTATAGTCACTTTCAATTCAAATGCTTGATTGTCTGAAATATAATTTCTTACAATCTTGAAATGAACCCCAATATAATCGCTCTACCTAAAATTCTTTCTGAAATTTCATAAAATATAGAAATAAATACCACTGCATTTCCTCATAATGAAAATTATCTGTGTGTATTTTACAACATAAGAATCAATATTCCTGTAATGTATAAGGGATTGAATGTGAAGGCACCGGGGATAAAATGGGAAGGGAAGGATCTATGTGTATTTTATAGCATAAGAATAAATATTTCTGTAATGCATAAGGGATTGAATGTGAAGGCATTAGGGATCAAATGGGAAGGGACGGGGGAAGGGTTTGAGTAGTTAATTTTATGTTAAATCAAATGTGAAGATATTAGGGATCAAAAGGGAAGGGAAAAGGGAAAATGTTTTGAGTAGTTAATTTTATTTTAAAATTTTAAAATTATATTGAAAATTTAAAATAAAAATAATCTAAAATTTTATGTATCTTATACATATTTTTTTGGCAGGTTATGTATAGATTTGAAAAAGAAAATCTTATTTTTAAATCAAAATTCTAGATTCACTAGGAGATATAGGAGGGAATTCAATTGGATCATTCAATTATATTGTATATAAAAATTATATGGAGGGATTTTAATAGGAGCATTTACTCTTTGATTTCTTAGCAGCTATTCCTAAATACAATGAAATTGTTCTTTATTATGAGGTAATTGGTCCAATGATTCATAAAATTGCAATGATTTTTGTTTGTTTGTTTGTTGTTAAGTTGTGCAAGTCCTACGATGAGGCTTATCCTTTG
Organism: Pinus albicaulis; assembly: GCA_034641835.2. Lineage (NCBI taxonomy): Eukaryota > Viridiplantae > Streptophyta > Pinopsida > Pinales > Pinaceae > Pinus > Pinus albicaulis. The sequence goes on from CM076573.1 coordinate 472,043,849, forward strand.
GCTTGAGAAACCCTGACTCAAGGGCATCTAAGCTGTCAAATCACTAGGGAATGTGCCTACCCTAGGCCACACAAGCCAACCCTTAACATGACTGCTTATTTTCCCATAAAGTGTGGAACCTGTGACCTTCACATCTCAAAGTGCCTCATCTCAAAGTGCCCTACCAGTACACCCCATCATCATCTATTGGAAAAAGTGTAATGAATTTAGATACAATAAAAATATCTTATTATTTTACAAATATATGAAAAAAAAAACTATTTAAAGCCTCCAATTTCTGTACAAAAATATAACTTATTAGAATAATTTTCCATAAGAATTGTTGACTTAATGATTGATGCACATGTGCATAATGATACAAAACAAGATAGTTTTGCAAAAAACATAGAAATACCAATGTTTCTAAATGCTTAAAATGAATTAAACTTATTAAGTTTTATTTTTTCTAATAAAAAGACAAAATCGAATCAATTTTGATTGCTAACATTGTGCTTTTATAGTGAGTAAGCATAAAAAAGAGAAGAAACAAAAGTAGGTAAAAACAAAATGCATAGGAATTACTTCTCTTTTATGAGAGAGGATTCACAACAATCAAAACTTTTGATCTTCAATATCAAAAGAAAGAAAAGTAGGTAAAAATAAAATACATAGGAATTACTTCTCTTTTATGAGAGAGGATTCACAACAATCAAAACTTTTGATCTTCAATATCCACTACTAAATTGTAGTTTTAACAAGTAAATAATACATACATACATAAACTTCATTAAAATAACATTCTATTATATAAAAACTATTTTTTTTAATTGAAATATAATGATATATGGAATAATAGTTAACGATTCTTTCTCTCTATAACATAGAAAATTAACTAATAAAAAAAACATAAAAATAATAACAAATAGAAAATATTATAAAAAAATTTCTTACCATCGATTTAAAAAATATGCAATATATATTTGTTTTATTTTAATTTTCATTTAATAATTTTTTTTTTTATACCTTTCTGTCTTAAAAATAAAAATCGTTTCAATTTTGCTCCCTACATTGCACCCCAATTTTTCTATAATAAAATAATCTCATTTAAAATTCCATAATTGATTTAAAATCAAATCGTTATTATTATTAAAAATTAGAGTTTTACTTTTTACATAATTTAATTTTTTAAATTTGTAAGTAATGATGATAAGGTGAAGTGTTCCAATTTAATGTAACTATTAAAAAAAATTAATAATATATATAATAAATATATATTAGCAATTGTACTACATGTTGCAAAGGAAATGGATAAGGCGATAGCATAGGAAAGAGTAGCATAGAAGAAAGAAGTAAATTTTTTATGTAATAAAGAGTCGCATAGAAGAAAGAAGTAAAATTTGTATGCAAATTTCTTTATGTATGGGGTCTCTTTTTTTATCATATGTTATGTTTCTTTTTTACCTAATAAATAAAATATAATTGGAATTCTGTTACAAAATTTCAAATCCAATAATTGAAATATAATTGGACTTCAATTACAAAATTTCAAACCCAATAATTAAAATATAATTAGATTTCAATTACAGAATTTTCCTCAAGGAAACAGGATGTTAGGTGTTATAGGTCAATTTGGGCACCATTCCCAATGACCTGGTTAACTGGGCATCATCTCTAGGACCGATGATCAAAGGGTCTATCATTCCTTATCATCTCAGTTGCTATATGCCCTAAGATAGGAAACAACATAAATCCAACAAGACTTTCATCAAGCAAGGATTTTCCATGGTTTGAAGCTTATTATTAAACATGTGGGAGCCAACCAACGCAGGCTCTAAGGGGCCTAAGTGCGTTGCATATGCAGGCAGCCCCATTCAAGGCTGCTCTGCAAAAAAATTTCTGAGATTCAAAGGTGCGTTGGTCACATTTGGAGCAAAATTCTCGTTGTTCTGGAATCTCCACTTGGCCAGTGTCTTCTAGAAGGGTTCACATGTGTCAAGCTTCGGATCCAAGTGTCCATTTGACATCTACATGAATGGAAACATGTATTGCCTATTTTTGGAATGTTATTGATTACAAAACAACCTACAATTCATCTATAAATTGAACACAGATCTAAGTGTTTAGAGGGAAGAATTTGAGTAGGGAAATGCTGGAGAATTTTCAATAGAGAGTTTGATTTGTGGAGCTGCTTGTGGAGAGACTTAAGCTGTGATGAGACTTGGGAACTCTGCTGGAAGGTCACTAAAAATCAGTCACTAGGTTGTAACCTCTCCTTCTATCATCAATAAAGAGTACTTCTTGTTTTTCCCTACATTCATCTATGTTTACTTTGATTTTCCATATTCCAAGATCTTGGTTGATGAATGTAGTTTATGCTTAATTGATTTGGCTAATTAACTTGAATAGATATCTATATTATTGCATCTTCTGTTGTTTCAGTGTTCTTTCTTATAGGAAGCATTCATATATTTGAAACCGCTTGAATTTGAAGTTGGAGTGGAAGCGACAGAAAGGAGCCATTTGGAAGCGACTGAAACAAGTAAGCATCCAATCCTCTCTGTGTATCTGTTCTGAGTTAGGAAAAAGGGTAGTATAGTCTTTCACCTGTTGTTCTAGACTAGACACCAGTCTAGGGAAGCGTAGCTTATCCATAGATTACAATTCTGGCCCAACAAACTGGCGACTCCACTGGGAAGAATTTATCTTGATTCTTGGTGTTTTAGTCTTTGATCTACTGTCTAAATCCACCCAGTAGTTGTTTTACATAAATATTAGACTTTTTCAGAGCTTAATTTGCAAATTTAGTGAGCCAAACAATAGCTTTTTCTTTATTTACTGTGCCCAACGCACCCTTGGTCAGGGCACAGTGCTTTGCAGAGCACTGTCTCCCTTCTCAGCCTGCGTTGTAGAGCACTGTCTCCCCTTGGAGACTAGTTGGCTCCTGAAAGGAACAAATCCCCTTGAATCTGACTTTGTACTTTTCTTCAATTCTGTTTGCTGATTTGTTCTGAAAATTTTGATGCTCTATTGACCAGTAACTCTATATATTTCTTCTCCTTTGATTGAAAATTTGTTCAATGTTGTTTTAAAAAAGTTTTTCATTATCATTAACTAGTTGATTTCAAAATACTTTTTATGGTCGCATTAAGAATCATTTGCTTTCGAAATAGGAAATTGTCGTAAAATCTTCATTTCCTTGATAGGAGAAATTGCTGTTAAAATCTTCATTTTTCCTTTAAAAGAGAAATTGTTGTTTGTATTCTTCATTTCTCAAAAGTAAAAAGAATTTTGATTATTGATCTAGTGCACCTAGTTTTCTTTCTACATTCATAACATTAAGGAAACTGAAAAGAAAAACTTGCATTTGCATGTAGGATTGTGTGTTTTTTGCAAAAGGAACATTAGGAAATCTTCATTTTGTTTGAGATTCATTGATTTGTTTGCTCTCAAATTATTTTCTATCTTCCCTTAGTAGCTAGGTCTTTCATTGAAAAAGCTGAAAGTGAAAGTTTTTTTATCATTCTTAGCTTGCATTTTAGGAATTTCATATACATCATCGTGGTGAAACTGAAATGAAAACTGTTAAGCAAGATCAACATAAAATAAATCTCAATTTACTTAACAACGCTTTGGAACATTAACGATAACATTTAGAGGTCTAGGCTAGAGACGTGTTCTGACGTCGTAAAATATAACAGCTGTCGTTAACTTGTCTGCGACACATTTCGAGTGTGATACCTGACTCCATGTACGTAATTATATCGTAGCTCGTCCATGTACTCTCGAGTATATCAGGAGGTGTTACAGTACGATAAGTATAAAGGGGTGCTCTCACTATGCGGTTTCGCATCAGACAACGCTAATACGGACTTGGGCCTCCACGTACCTTTGGGTATATTTGGGAGGACAACTTTTAGGTGCTATCCATCCATAGTGAACCGAGTTAGCCACATTGAAATTGTGATACACTGAACACAACATTCAGGGAGATTACCTGCCCGTACTTCTTGGTTCGCCAAGAGGTATTCTGCAGTTCACAGTTTCCTGGTAAACCCTTTTTCCTAGCATTACCCTCTTTTTGTTTATTTTTTTTGGATAAAATAAATCAGTAATCATGGAAGAACACAATCCTACCCACTTTCGTTTGCGTAGATTAGCTTTAAAACCACCTTTACCACCGGAAGATATTTCTAGTAGGCGAAGGCGATCACGATCTGCTAAATCAAGTACAATTCATACCTCTGGCGAAACATCATATTTTAATCCAGAGTGAGCTCAAATTGTTTCCACACATCCTGGTTCATTTACTGTTGTCGAAACAGAGTCTTCACAGCTACCTGTGGTCAAAATCCATTCAATCGCTGAGACCATACCTCCTGGACCCGACGTTGTTCAAACACACATTGATTCAGATCTTGTCTCTTCTTTGCCAGGATATCTGAATCCTGAATCTGAATAGCCGGAAGTTGTTCCTACCTTGGTCATCCCACAAAGTTCTGTAGCTATTGAAACTCCTATATTGCACAGTCAACCATCTGAAATATATTTTGGGCCTGACGGTGAAGTTCTTCCTCCTGGTTTAATCATGATTGAAGAAATCTCTCAACCTGATACACCTTTAAGTCAAACCCACTTTGGGGGAGGCCTTTACCTATACCAGTGATTTCCTCATTCGTTTCCATCTGCTTTTGTTGATCCTATTGCCATTCAATCACCCGTCGATTTTCGAGGGTATACATTTGGTCAAACAACCATGTTTGAACTGGAATCTTCGGTTGGGTCTGCTATTCCAAATATGTCAGCTCCTACCCTCGCTACCCTATCGATGTTCACAACATCACCAGATTCATATTTGCACAGTGGCCCTTCGGTCGTAATAGGTTACAAATCACTATTTGGCACTTACTTTGGTGCACCTTCACGTTCATGGTATTTGCCAATGTCATCATCTGGTGTTTTAACTGGTAGTCCTATAGTCAGTATTGAACGACTTGATTTATTAAATCCATCATCAGGGCAATATCAAGCCGATCATTATGGGTCAATTCCTTTATCAACTAGACTCCCAACATTCGGTGAACAATATTTTCCATATTATTATCCTCTTTATGCTAGGGGGCAACCTTTGGTTACCAAATATGACAGTACTCAGTCAATTTTTGGTCAGACTAATTTTTATTTAAATGTTTGTCAATGGCAGCCCACTCTGCCTATCCAACCACAAACAGTTGTCCAATCGTATCAACCGGTTCAACCTGTTACACCCACTTCATTACCACTTGTTAATGCATCTATACCCCTGTTACAGAATCAAAATCTTGTACATCAACCTTATCAAGCGAGTTCTTCAACTCAATATCATCAAATGTTGGGTCCACAGACTCAAAATCCTTTGGTTAATTTACAACAACCTGTATCAGGAATCATTTATTCACAAGCTGGTCCACCATTTTATGGGATGTCACAAACAAAATTTGGTTATAAATATCAACCGAATCCAACTTATACAAATTTGGGTTATAATCTTGGTGGACAGACCCCTTGGCAGCCGTAGGCGCAAATTCCGCAAACTTCATTTCAACAAGTAACATATCCAGGTTTTGGTCAACAGAACTCCCAAGCGTTTGCCATGCAAAAAAACCCCTATCTGGGTTACCAACGTCAAATCCCATATGCTGGTGCTCAAAGACCTGTTGCCCAAGAAATTCCATCTTATCCTAGCTATGCTCAACCTGACCTTAATAGACAATTTCCTTTTGTTGCAACCTTGGAATTACCAAATTTAAACCGGTTAACTAATTATCCTATCAATTATGCTCCTTTGTGGCCGGTGATACCACATAAATTACTCTCCGACATTCCTAAATTCAATGGAAACCCTGGAGAAGACCTATCAACTCATGTTATGACTTATCATTTATGGTGTTCTTCAAGTTCCCTAAATGATGATTCTATTTGATTACGTCTTTTCCAGCGAACGCTCATAGGTCCGGCAGCTAAATGGTACTTTGAATTACCTAGAGTTTCATTTGACAATTTCACTGCCTTGGCTACTGTCTTCTTAACCCATTTCCAGTTACCGATCAGATATGAAACTGGAACAAAAATCTTTACCAACTTCAAACAGATTAATGCTACTCACATTTCAAATCATATTCATGAGTGGCGTCACCATCGACAAATGGTTAAGACATTTTTTCCTGATCAGATCCTTGCTAAATGGTTCATCAAATCCTTGTTACCATCTATAACAGAGGATGTGGCTAAAGGTGGCGTCGTCATAGAACAATTTATCGGTCGTGCCCAGTATTTAGACTTGATTTACACTTAGTCTGGCACACACTATGAGAAAATACCAAATGTGCCACGATCTAATTTCAATGTTCCTCCTCAAATAAAGGACTCTCATGCTGGAGACTGCTTGATAGGCACTGTAAACACAAACAACACTACTGCATCCGATCCTGCTCCTACTTCCGAAATCAATGCCGTCTCATTTGATAAAGGCAAAAGCGATAAGCAACGAGGAAGTAAGAAAAAGGGGAAATCAAAGAACAAGAAAACTTCTAACTCGCAAGAACGATCATCTGATCAATCGTCAGGACCACGGGAACCTCGTTATCCATGCATAATCTGTAATGAGGAACATTTTGTTAGGTATTGTCCTCACCGTGCTAAAGTATAAAAAATCATTAAGACTTTTAATGCATCGGCTGTCTTGACAGACCCATTTCCAAATCTAGACGCAAATTTGGTTGCTATGGATCCAAATCCTAGTTCCCAAGTGTTAATGTTATCCACTACAAAACCTTCACAAGATATTTTGGTGTCGACGTGGAATAAAGACTATGGTAGTCTGGCCACTGATCAACCTACTACCTCGACAACGAATCCATCTAATGAATCAGTTCCACCTCCTGTTATTCCTGAATTGACGATTAAACCACCGAAGGGAGTAATTCATAAATCGACATATAATACTCGAGAAAGAGCTGCACAAATTATAATATAGTTGAATATTTGGCTCAATCCCCTTTAGCTATGTCTGCTCTTGAGGTATTACAAAATTGTCCCTCCCAGAAGCAGGCTTTATTGTCGGCCATTGGTGGAATTGATCCAACTGATTCTAATCTTGTCGTCTTTAATCATACAGGCTATGTGCTGCGGCTACCAGTAGAATTGGCATTCTCCCCAAGTAAATGTTCTCAATCACCTTGTTCATCGTACTATTTGATGAGGGAGCATCTACTTGCATTATGTCTCTAAACTGTTGGAAATCACTTGGCTCACCACGATTATTGCAATCATCAACGATGTTGAAGGATTTTGATGGAAGAACATATAAACGTTGTGGTATTATTAATAAGCTACAAGTTGAATTAGGGGGAAAAACAGTAAGTATTGATGTTGAGGTTTTTGATGGACCCCTTGATTATAATATTTTACTTGGAAGACCATGGGTATATGCGATTACTGCAATTGTTTCTACATATTTTAGAATGGTTGCCTTTCCTCATAAAGGTACTATTACAGTAATTAATCAATTATCCTTTTTTGCCTCTGCTTCGTAGGTAACTGGAAGCATTTCGTATATTCACTTACCCCAACTAGAAATCCAGAACATTGGTGTAGGACTCTTAGAGGATTCCACTCTTATGGGAACCTTTGCATTATCGCCACCAGCGATGTCGGTAGAAATTGCAAGCATAAAGACATGCTACATGATCTCTTCCACTCTATCTGGCTTAAAGAAGAGCATGGGTGATTCTGATATTTGTACGTTGGATGATGTTTTACTGCTCAGCCCCATTGAGCTATAATAGCAATCAATCTATTCGACTTGGGCGGAAAATCCGAAATCAGCGTCGTCGAGTGTTTGGGTTGATCGTTCATTAGATTTTGATACTCCATGTGATCCGTTTTCCTCAAAATTTTTGACAGATGAAAATATTTTGGAAGCTATGATGGTAGAAGGAGAACCATAGGAAGATTATCATCATCGTTCCCATCTTCCATATTATGAAGAAAATAATCTTAGTGAACGATATCACCCATCCATTCAAAATTTCTTTTCGAATTATTTTCTGTTTAATGCAATTGAATCTGAGAGAAATTTATCAAATATTGAAGAAACAATTTCTTTCGATTTTTCGACTAAACCTGGCATTGTAGAAAATATTCATGTCGGTGTATCTTGTTCTCCATCAGAACTTGATTCATATCGCTCTCTTTTTCGTGAATTTCGTGACGTATTTGCTTGGTCTTATGAGGAAATGCCAGACATAGATACTAGTATAGTTGAACACACTATTAATATGTATTCTGATGTCAAACCAGTGCATCAACGGCTTCGTCTTGTTCATCCGAAGAAAGCTGCTGCCATCAAAACAAAAGTTGAAAAAAATTTGTGTGTTGGTTTCATTTGCCCTGTTCCGCTAACTGAGTGGGTTTCCAATATCGTTCCTGTTATGAAAAAACAAGGAACCATTAGAGTGTGCATCAATTATCGAGATGTTAATCATGCTTGTCCAAAAGACAACTATCCTACACCCTTTATCAACCAAATTATTGACGATTGTGTTGGATGTGAAACATTTTCTTTCATGGATGGATTTTCCGGCTATAATCAAATCAATATCCGCTCAGATGACCAACATAAGACAACATTCATTTTTCCCTGGGGCACATTCACATATCAAAAACTTCCGTTTGGTTTAAACAACGTTGGGTCAAATTTTCAGAGAGAAATGGATTATGCTTTCAACAACATCAAGCACATTGTTCAACCATATCTAGATGATTTACTAGCGCATTCACGAAAATGGATTGATCACCCGATGCATTTGAGAGCCATTTTCTTACGATGCCGACACTACAAGATATGCCTCAATCCACACAAATGTGTGTTTTGTGCTGGTTTTGGTTGATTGCTCGGATTCATAGTCTCAAAAGAAGGAATTCGAATAGACCTGCTGAAGGTACATGCCATTATTAATTTGCCTGCACCATCAAACTTACTTCAGATACAAAAATTTCAAGGAAAGGCTAACTTCCTGAGAAGGTTCATTCCAAACTATGCCGAAATGGCTAAAGGATTTTCTCAATTATTGAAAAAGGGGGATCCCTTCCATTGGGACCAAGTTGCACAAGCTTCTTTTGATGCTGTCAAGGACCATCTTGTCCAAGCGTCATTAATGTATCCTAAAAATGATCAAAATGATTATTTCCTATATATCGCCGCAGCTGAAAAGACCATCGCTATGGTTTTGGTCCAAGTATAAGATGGAATTGAACATCCGATCTATTATTTGAGTCATAATCTCAATGATACGGAAGTTAAGTACTCGTACATGGAAAAGCTTGCCTTGGTAGTCGTTCAAGCTATCCAAAGATTTCACCATTATATCCTACTCCGAAAAACAACAATAGTTTCAGATTGCAACCCCATGTCTTACATTTTATCATGTTAATTGCTGGGGGGCAAGTATTTAAAATGGATCGTCATTTTGCAGGAATTTGATATGGAATTCATCAAATACAAGTCAAAGAAGTCTTTAGTTTTGACTGAGCTTCTCTATGACCTTCCCTGTGATAGTACTGCAACTACGTCGGAACCATATATTCCAGATGAGTCTCTATTTCTGATCAGATCATCTAATCCCTGGTATGGAGATTTCATTATTTATCTCCAAAACCAAACTTTTGAAACTAATACCTCTCGCTTTGATCAGCGACGTATTCGATATCAAGCCAAAGATTATCTGATTGTCGGCGATACACTTTATCGTCGTGGTGTTGATACCATTTTAAGGAGGTGCCTCACTCATGAGGAGGCCGAAAAAGTGTTAAATGATTGCCGTGTTGGCGCTTGTGGTGGAAATTTATCTGGTTATGCTACTGCGCAGAAGATACTCTGCGCCAATTACTTTTGGCCTATTATTTTTCGAGATTGTATCCTCGTAGTCAGAAGTTGTCATGCATGCCAGATTTATGACCGTAAAATCCGCAAACTGCCAGCGCCAATGCATGCTGTTGTCTCTGTTGGACCATTTACAAAATGGGGTATCGATTTCATGACCTGTAACCCTCCTTCATCCTGGGGGTATGGTTATATTATTTTCGCAGTCGACTATTTTACCAAATGGGCTGAAGCGATGCCTACATTCAATAACACAGGACAAACAACTGCATTGTTTTTCTTCAATCACATCATTGCACGGTTTGGGGTCTTACAGGCTATAGTTACAGATCATGGGAAGCATTTTCGCAACCATATGATGTCTGAATTGACAGCCAAGTTAGGATTTTTGCATGATAATTCTACTCCTTATTATCTACAATCGAATGGACAAGTTGAGGCTATTAACAAAATTCTTAAACGAATGCTTCAACGAATGATAGGAGTCCGTAAAAGGAATTGGCACTTGATCCTGTACTCTGCCTTGTGGGCGTATCGAACCTCGGTGAGAAACGCAACCAGATTTACTCCTTTTCAATTGGTGTATGGTCTGGAAGCTATCTTACCAATCCAATGCGAAATATCATTGTTAAAACTCGCGATAGACTTGTTACCTGACACCTCTGAAGAAGAAGTGTGTCTCCTTAACCTCATCCATCTAGATGAAATGCGTCCTGAAGCCCAATTGGATAACAAAGCACATAAGAGACGTATAAAGGTGCAATACGACAAAAATTTCCAGCCTCGCATCCACTCAGAGGGCGACTTGGTCCTTGTTTACGACCAAGAAGTTGATGTAATAGGTACAGGGAAATTCGAGCCATTATGGCATGGCCCCTACATTTCCAAAAGATTTCTTGCTAAAGGTGCCTACGAGTTAGTTTATTACGATGGGATTCCATTGGCACAACCTAGAAATGGGTTGTATCTTAAACGTTACTATGCTTAATCATGAGCGTAGTAATTTTTTGTATTATATTGTTTATATGCTGTTGATTTGCATTCACTATCTTAATTTGTTTTTTAGAGTTTTCTTGACATTAGTAATCCACTTTACATTTTATGGCAGATGTCTGAATCTTCGGAACCATTTATTGGATATGTTGATGGTGTTAGTCGTAGTACGCAGAATCTATCCTCTGCAGTGTGGTCCATTTTCACTCCGAACGACGAGTTAGTGAGTTTTCAAGGGATTTGTATCGGTAGATCGACGAATAATATTGCTGAGTATAGCACGTTGATTGAACTTCTCTCTGATGCCATTTCATTTGGTATTAACCGCATAATCATAAGGTTAGACTCACAACTTGTGGTACTACAACTTACTAGTATTTATACTGTTAGAAATCCAACACTTCTTAGATTGTTCCTAAGGGTTCGACTTTTGGAGAGACATTTTGATTTTATTCAATATCAACACATTTCCAGAAATATGAAAACTTTAACTAATTCATTAGCTAATCAAGTTTTAGATACTCAGAAAAGTGTAACCCAGCTTCACGTTTCCGCCCATAGACATTTGTGACATAGTAAAGAAAAAATTCACATCATTGAATAGGACTACGCATTAAAAATAGGAAAAACTATGAAAACATATAGATAGATAGTCATAGGTTTTTCACAAAATTTGTGCCCAAGAAACGTTGGTCATTTGACCTCAAAATGTATACAAAAAAGTCATAAGTAAAATAGTGGTGCTCATGATAGCACGCTATAGATCTAGCGATCCTACGGAGCAACCACATCCAACAGTTAGGAACCCCAATTGTGTGTCGCTGCGGTCGCATGGGAAGCTCTTCGATCCAGAAATCTGGAATCCCGAAGGTCAATCCCTCTATGTGCTGCTGCAGCTCAGCAAGAATCTCAGCCATATCAAGGTCCTGAAGGACTGCTCTCCCAACAACCCTCTCTACTGTGCATCTGCTTCACGCTCTGGTTCCTCTATTGGTTGAACACGACCAATATCTACATTACATTAAAAAAATTAGTTTAGTCTTGGAAAGAAATCAAAACACAAAAAAATTTGTATAAAAATTACAAAAATTAAAAAAAACATGGTCAAATCAAACTTACCTATTGCACCCCACTGAGTGCCTTCTGGTAAAACTAGATCTCGATCTCCTCGGATGTCGATGACTGCATATGCATACTCATCGATGGCAACGTTCTGTTGCCTGAACTAGGCGAAGAATGCAGTCGAGAACACAATGGTCGATTAGACTGAATGCCGACCCATGATTTCTACCCATATTTTCATTCAAGGATCTCTAGGATTGGATATATCCAATGTTACATGTTGTGGCTGCATCAGTGGAATTCGTTCCAAAGAAAAAGAGATAAGGATAGAACCATAACTGAAAATTTTCTTTCTTCCTCCCTTTGCTTTATTCAGTTGTTCCTTTATCTGAGATAGAGCAGCTTCAGACCAGTTGAAATTTTTTGGCTCTAAACATTCCAGTGCATACTGCATATACGATCTGTTCGCTACATGGAGTGCAACGGTGCCAGCTAGTTTAGCGATCGTGAATAGGATGGTTCTCAAAGGCAAATCCCTGACATCACGAATGTTTATTTTTCCATCTTTGCTAGGTTCTGACCCCGGATAGAAATACTGCATAACATAATCCCTCACTGTCTCTTCTCCTGTTGAGATTGCAACAAGATGATTAGCTTAGTGGAAGGGAGTCGCCTTCACTAAGTGGGCCCGTAGGCTTTTTTTGGCGCAAAGTCTATTTTTAGACTATGTCTATTTTTAGACATATGGATCATGTTCTATGAGTTGCAGGATGCTATTTGTGGATGGTTGGTCAAGTTGGAAAAAATATATGGACTTCTATTTTTAGACATATTGGGCGGAATCTATTTTTAGATTGCCGGTCTAAAAATAGATATGTCGAATATTATTAGCTCTTAATAATATTTGGACTCTAAACATTATCTTATTCTCTTGGAGCACTTCAGTTAAGTGCACAGATGTGGCACAGGAGCTGACAGAAGGAATTACGCTATTCCTAAGGGTTAAGTGGAGCTATTGCATGGATACTTCAGTTAGAACTCATGTGACATCGTTTGGTGGAGTTGATTGAGGAAGTTAATGGAGTTGTGTTCAGTTTAACTAATGTAAACATAGTTGAGCTATTTGTATCTAGTTTAAATAATTGATAAAATTAGTGAGAGTGGTGTGAATTAATTATTAATTAATTCACTAATTATAAACTCATTAATCAACTAAAGAATGCATCAGTTAACTTCAGTGCATGGACAGTTTCAGTGGAGACCAGTGCAGAAATAGGTGAAAGAGCAGGTTAACTATCATTTGTGACTATACTGTTGCTATTTGCAACACACAGATAGGTGGAGAAGCCCATGAGGATTGCGCAGTACAAGATAGGTGGTTTATCTATTTAATGAAGCCATCCCATAGCATTGATTACGCAATAGAGGCTGGCTATCAAGTGGCAAAAGATTGGAGCATGTGTTTTGCTAGATCTAGCTTGATAGTGTGTAGCAATTGAGGGTGTGCATGAGAGCTTGTGAGGAGCTTTTGTACTATGATTTTTACATGATCTCCATGAAATATAATATACATATAGTTGGGGTTTTCAGCTTTAAGCTTTCCCATTAAATACTGTGTTCATATGTGTGATTGTTTGTGGTTTTAATGTATGCATGCAATTGATTTTATTTACGCATGTGATGATCAATGGTAGAAGAGATTTTGTATTGTGCATGAAGCTAAAATAGTGTGTGATTAGGAGAATCTCGGTGAATAATATATCAGTTATTCAAATTTCTACACCTCCAACGGTAGATCCTGTGAGTGAAATGGGCAAACCTTTCCTTGACAAACCTGTGAGAAAATACACATCCTCAACTGTTATGGACAACACTTGATTTTTTATGTGAAATTCCTCTATCGCCAGATCCCATGCTCGAACAAGGAATTCCAAGAGTTCTATTTGTTGCCTCATTCTCGACAATTTGAAGTACTTAAGTAGCCCACAATCTCTTAAAGCTCTTACAGTACAAGGATCATTCAAGGCAATCATATCTTTTTATTCATGTTCTCTTTCTCTCCATGTAATCGTCATTATAATCCGATGGAAACCTGAAAATCAACCATAAGATCCATTAGATACCATTCATTGCAAAAAACTAGGTAAATTTTGGACACAGCATGAAAAAAAAAACTTCAACTACGCCCAACGCACTCCCTAGGCTGAGACAGTGCGTTGCACATGTAGGTACACTTCACTGTACCTGCTATGTAATGCAGGTTTCGACATTCAGGGGTTCGTTGCCCTCATTTTGGGAAAAAATTACCCTAGGTGCCTCAAAACCCTAAAAATTTGCAAGGGATGGTAATGAAATGAATACTGAAAGAAAGAGGAGGTTTTTACTACTGACCTGGATCAAACGGCGATGAAATACGTCCACTAAAACGACTGCAATCAACAACTGAAGTTCGGGGGAAAAATCAGGTTCAAAGCTCCAAAATGAAAATGGTAACTATGGAATGGTAAACATGAATAGTGAAACTGCTTTATATAGCCATTTAATTACTTTCAAGTTAAATTTATTGCTATGACTATGGTTTTATTATGTTTTTTTTATCATGAAATAGGTATTTTTAATCCATTTGATGTTGTTCTGAACAGGAAATACAACTGACGAAGACATTAATCGTGCAGATTTATTTCAAGAAAGAATTAACCATAAAGCATACTTTTTCTCCTTATTTTTCGAGCTTTGTTAAAAATGAAAAAGGATTTGAAGCGCACTCTTATCTCTTTTTTGAGCTTCTATAACAGCAAAAAAGTAACCCATGGAGTCTTCTTTCAACTCTTTTGAGACTCCGATAATGTGAAAATATTGCCGAGCACTTGTCATTTCGAGCTCATTAAAGAAAATGAATTGATATCTACCCAGTATAAGTTTAACCATTTTCCGGACTGAGATGGATTATTTACGAAAAAGGAATACCTTGGTTAAACATGACCAAAGAGGTTCTTTCAGATATTATTTTACACTTTTTCGGGTCTGAGAAACAAATTTACGAAAAAGTACTTTTGGAGTCCTCTTTCATCCTCTTTTTTCATAATCTCTAAACATGAAAAAGGATCGGGCTATTAATGTCGTTAAGCTCGTTAAAACATAAAATAGCGACGGGCTTGTCAATCATGGCAAGAATCGAGTTTCATTCATCGCTAGACTCGTTAAATTATTAAATATCAATACTTTATTCTTTATTTGGTCGAAGGGTTGAATTATAGATCAAGCAAATGTTATCCTCCTCAAGCTTGTTAAAAAATAAAGAGGTACTGGTTGAAAAATGACCAGGGAAAATTTGGGAAAAGCAAGCAAAGTTTCTTTTTGGTAGCAAGTCACTCTTGAACATGACACTTCTTTCACTCCATGTCCGTGATTGTTTGGGTTGGGTAGTCATATTGACGGTTCATTCACACCTATGGTTCATCATACCTTCGCTTTGGTTTTGGGTCAATGTTGCCAACTCATCATAGTGTCACCGATATGTTCAAGAGAAGTCATCCGGTGATTTAGAACTCATCCATCTGCAATACTTGTAAACCTTCATTTTCATGACCATCATCCCTGAAAATTGGTATATCAAGTCATCCCTTGTCTGCGAAATCAGTAACTCCAGTTTTGCAATAAGGTGACTTCATGTCGATGACAAATAAATATCCAAGAAGTTCACTTAGAAACATCAGATTCTAGTACCATGAGGCTTGTTACAGCATCGACAAGATCCTCGCTTCTGGACTTTTGATCGAAAGATTTTTTTTGGCGTTCGACATCAAATCATCTATTCACGCCTTATGAAATGTACTGCAGTACCTTAAGGGCCATTTTCATTAATGGTGGTTCTCTTGCATTTGTTAACAAATTTCATTATTTGCTGGTAATCAAACGATGTCTTTCCATGTTTGATGACAAATCATATATTCGCATGGCTAGACTTGTACCCGAATGATCGAGTGAATGAGATAAGAAGACCCCAGATCTAGTTTCATCCATTTAGGTTGCGATTTCAGGATTGTTGTACACATCATCTGTACATTGACCTTACATACAGATTGTAATCCAAACATGGGCCTATATCTGTAGGCGATGTCTGCATGTGGGAAACATTCCAATGTAGATGACTTTCTGAATCATGTACATGTTATTAGATTGTTTTATGTGCTAATTATGGGAATGCCTACCCTCAGCAATTATGATCAATAGAGGATTTATCATGATGTAATGTATTGTAAGATTGATGCAAGTGACTGTTCCACTTTGTTTCTAGGCTCATCACAGTGTAAAGCATCTCAATCAAATGTTCTTATTATTTAGATCTCGTGCTTTAGGGGGGAATTGTTATAGGTTAATTTGGGTACCATTCACAATGACCTAGTTAACTGGGCATCATCTCCAGGACTGATGATCAAAGGGTCTATCATTCCCTATCATATCAGTTGCTATATAACCTAAGACAGGAAACAACATAAATCAAACAAGACTTTCATCAAGCAAGGATTTTCCATGGTTTGAAGCTTATTATTAAACATGTGGGAGCTCACCAACGTAGGCTCTAAGGGGCCTAAGTGCATTGCATATGCAGGTAGCCCCATTCAAGGATGCTCTGCAAAGCACTTCCAGACATTCAAAGGTGCATTGGTCACAATGGGAGCGAAATTCTCATTGTTCCGGAATCTACACTTGGCCAGTGTCTTCTAGAAGGGTTCACATGTGTCAAGCTTTGGATCCAAGTGTCCATTTGACATCTACATGAATGGAAACATGTCTTGCCTATTTTTGGAATTTTATTGATTACAAAACAACCTACATTTCATCTATAAATTGAACACAGATCTAAGTGTTTAAAGGGAAGAATTTGAGTAGGGAAATGCTAGAGAATTTTCAATAGAGAGTTTGATTTGTGGAGCTGCTGCTGGAGAGACTTATGCTGTGATGAGACTTGGGAACTCTGCTGGAAGGTCACTACAAAGCAGTCACTAGGTTGTAACCTCTCCTTCTATCATCAATAAAGAGTACTTCTTATTTTTCCCTACATTCATCTATGTTTACTTTGATTTTCCATATTGCAAGATCTTGGTTGATGAATGTAGTTTATGCTTAACTGATTTGGCTAATTAACTTGAATAGATATCTATATTATTACATCTTCTGATGTTTCAATGTTCTTTCTTGCAGGAAGCATTCAACTATTTGAAACCGCTTGAATTTGAAGTTGGAGTGGAAGCGACAGAAAGGAGCCATTTGGAAGCGATTGAAACAAGTAAGCATCCAATCCTCTCTGTGTATCTGTTTTGAGTTAGGAAAAAGGGTAGTATAGTCTTTCACCTGTTGTTCTAGACTATACACCGGTCTAGGGAAGTGTAGTTTATCCATAGATTACAATTCTGGCCCAACATTAGGACTCTGTCTAAAAAAATCAGTTACTTCCATTGTTTATATTTGAATTGTACTCAAATGAGGTAGCATCAAAACTATGCAACAAAGCATACAAAATCATAATCAAATAAACTACAAGCACAACCCAAAAAAATGTAATATAATCTATAATCACTCAAGTATGGTGGCATGTGGCTTAATTGCTATACAAGTGAACCTTTTTCTTGAAAACTTAGCATAAAGACTTGGTAACGTGCTCAGTGAACTTTTGTGGAAATTGGCCATCAAATAGGCACATCGTTTGAAAATTGAAAACAAACATGGGTAAGTAATAAAAACAGGTTTTAAAAGCCCTATTTGCAAAGAAATGCAACACCATATGAAATTAATTAATTGAGTTTCTCTTCATTGTAACATGTATAAAATTAAAGATATTTGTTCCATTGTGCACACTTATAGATGGCACATTGATAGTAGTATATTGTAGTAACAACCAACTTAGATGGCAGATACTCAAGTGCATCTCATACTAAGCGAGGGATAACTGGCTTAAGAAGTATTCCATATGTCTTATCTAATCAACCAAGATCTTTTAATTTAGATATTTTCTCAAGGATTTTCATAGGAAAAGTGCTATGTAGTAAGAAATAAGAACAATAATCTCAAGGTTTAATCAAATTCAATAGCAGACCAAAACATTGTGTGTGTGTGTATTTCTACCAATGTTTGTACACCAGACACATTTAGAAATAGATTTAGGAAATTAAATTGAGTTGGGAAACCAAAAATATGTTGCAGAACATTTGACATTGTTGCTTACTGTGATTTTTCAACCATCAGGTCAATAAAATTGAAACACAAATATAATGTTCAATAACCTAACAAAAGTAGTCCATACCATGGATATTAATAGAGAGATACAATGAATCTTGCATTAAATCATAATAAATCATAATAAATCATGATATTAATGTATATGAAAACAAAATTGAGTTTAGTTCCTAGCCATAAACAAAAACCATAAAACCCTTATTTCTAGGCACATACCATTATTATCCAGTCCGCAACATCTTGTCTCATTTTGAGAGATATCATTTCAACTTGTACATTAGTTAAGTAAGATGGTTGTATGTAGATTGGGATTTGCAAAAAAATTATAAGCATGGATTCAAAAGAACACACAAAAAAATTATTGAGCACAACAATAATGGATGATCCATCACCTTATAAGCTTACTCCTCTTTAAAAATGTTGCTCTCAACTTTATTTGCAATGCTATGATGGATGAGAATAGTCATGTTAAGGGCACAACTACATGGAACCTTGGGAGAATATTTGAATTTTTACATGGTTCAACAATGGAGACACCCATAATCACATAGTCAAATTTACAACATACCCTGTCAATGCTACTTAAAATCTTGAAGGATGCACCAAATGTTGTTGAAAATGTTTGTGGTGCATAGTATTTCTTGGCCCAAAGCTATGAAGTTGCAGGGAAATATTCCTCTCCACTATCTCTTTTTTTTAAAGACATTGTTGAGGTTCTTCTTGATGCAACACATAGGGGGGATGCAAGTAAATCTAGGTTACAGAATATAGCATACAAGACTCTGAATGAGGTTGTTAAATGTTCAACTAAAGACACAATTGCTATTTTTATGCAACTTGTTCGTGTCATCATGCTTAAGCCTAATGAAACTTTGGCCTAGGCCACACCAGCCAACCCTTAACATGATTGCTTCTTTTCCCATAGAGTGTGGAACCAATGACCTTCACATCTCAAAATTCCTTACCAATACACCCTATCATCATCTATTGAGAAATATTGTAATGAATTTATATACAATAAAAATATCTTATTATTTTACAAATATATGAAAAAAAACAACAAATATTTAAAACCTCCAATTTCGGTACAAAAATATAAATTATTAGAATATTTTTCCATAAGAATGGTTGACTTAGTAATTGGTTCATGTGTGCATAATGATACAAAACAAGATAGTTTTGCAAAAACATAGAAATACCAATGTTTCGAAATGTTTAAAATGAATAAAACTTATTCAAGTTCTATTTTTTTCTAATAAAAAGTCAAAATGGAATCAATTTTGATCCCTCGCCTCGACATTGTGTCTTTATAGTGAGTAAGCATAAAAAAAGAGATGCAAGAAAAGTAGTTAAAAATAAAATACATAGGAATTACTTCTCTTTTATGGGAGAGGATTCACAACAATCAAGACTTTTGATCTTCAATATCCACTACTAAATTGTAGTTTTAGTAAGTAAATAATACATACATACACAAACTTCATTAAAATAACATTCTATTATATAAAAATGATTTTTTTAGAATTAAAATGTAACGATATAGGCAATAATAGTTAACAATTTTTTCTCTCTCTATAACATAGAAAAATAACTCATAAGGAAAACTATAAAAATAACAACAAATAGAAAATATTATCAAAACATTTCTTACCTTCAATTAAAAAAATATGCAATATATGTTTGTTTTATTTTAATTTTCATTTCATAATTTTTTTTATACCTTTCTATCTTAAAAATACAAATGACTTCAATTTTTCTCCCTACATGGCCCCCAAATTTTTCTATAATAAACAACCTCATTTAAAATTCCATAATTGCTTTAATATCGAACCGTTATTAATATTTAAATTTAGAGTTTTATTTTTTTAAATAATTTAATTTTCTAAATTTGTAGGAAATCATGATAAGTTAAAGTGTTCCAATTTAATATAACTATTTAAAAAATTAATAATGTATAAAATAAATATATATTAGCAATTGCACCACATGTTGCAAAGGAAATGGGGTAAGGTTGTAGTGTAGGAAAGAGTAGCATAGAAGAAATAAGTAAATTTTTTATGCAATAAAGAGTAGTATAAAAGAAAGAAGTAAAATTTGTATGCAATTTTGTTTATGTACGGGGATGTCATTTTTATCATATGTTATGTTTCTTTTTGACCTAATAATTGAAATATAATTGGACTTCAATTACAAAATTTCAAACCCAATAATTGAAATATAATTAGACTTTAGTTACAAAATTTAAAACCCAATAATTAAAATATAATTGGATTTCAATTACAGAATTTTCCTCAAAGTAATGAGCTCCCCCTGAGTGACGGAAAAGATGAACCCTAACTTTCCAACAGTCGACTCCCATCCCTCCACCGTTGTCAGGCCTCTGCTTGGCCCTGTGGAACATGGCATCTAGAGGTCAAGCTTAGCCTTGATTCCACTCAGGCCAGCACAAGCAAACGAGGACGCGCGCAGCTACACGAAGAAAAATGAGAAATAAGCAAGTGTTGGGCTCCTTGCAAGCTGCACACTCGCTGAAGAAGATCTGGAGGCAACTCCTCCTCCTTTGTAGTTCTACGAAAACCACACATATAGGAAGAGGAAGACCCCCTGCCCCGAGGGATTCTAGAGAGATGCCAGGAGCCTTTACGGAATGAATGATAACGATCTAGGCTTAGAGGGCTCTAATATGTCTCTGCATCCCAACAGTTCAAGGATCCAATGCGATACCTTAGATTGAACAATTTTGAGTATCTTTCGCACCTGGGGAAATGAAAAAATAAAATATGGTGCCATGGAGTGCAGTGATCCAAATAGGATCATCAATCTGGTGTCCCAGATGCACCCTGGAAGCTAAGGTATATTAGACCCACCCTGCCGTGCTTTTCAGATCCAGATCTCGCTCCTCTCAGGCAGATCCATGCTACATTGGGTACGCTCAATGGATCTGGTGCAGAACCTCTCACATGCCCTTGAACACAGGTTGGGTATTCCCTCAGCTCTTCAGAGACTTCTATATGGAGGTAAACAACTAGAGGACTCTCTTCCCCTTTCATTTTATAACATTGAAAGAGATGCTTCTATAGTTTTAACCCTTCATTTGCGAGGGGGAGTAGTCAGGTAGCCATCCTCTGCTCCAGCTTTCTCTTACAAGGATGTTGTCCATGCACAACCTCCCAAGAAAGCTGCTCAACCCTCTGAGGCTCCCAAGCCTTTTTTGGTTGATAAACTAGAGGAAGTTCCCTCCATATAAATCTCCCATCTAGCTCTTGAAGATCAACTTCAAATATATGCAGAATCTACCATCATCTGTCGATTCAATGGAATTTGGCCTTGCACAGCAGATCTCTACAAATGGATTCACTCCACCTAGACCAATAATATCAAGGTCATCTTCTTCTCGAAAGGTTTCTTCATAGTCGTGTTCACTTTCAACAAATATTATCAAAAGACCTTAACTAGAGGTCCATGGTGTTGGGGAACATCAAGGCTATTCCTCACTCCCTGGTTCCTATAATTTGACCCCTCTACGACAGTCATTACCAAGCTTCCTATCTAGGTGAGGCTTCCCAATTTACTTTCACATTTATGGCACTCTTCTGTCTTCCAAGGAATAGGAAACACCTTGGGCTACTTTCTCGCAACATATCCCTCTAGGGGGAGAAAGGAATATACACCTGTGGCAGAATATGTGTTGAAATAGACATAAGTAAAGGTCTTCCCAAGAAAATCAATCTAAAAATTGGTGATTTCACGTGGACACAGATTCTGGACTATGAGAACACTACCTTCCGCTGTCGCCAATGCCACCAAACAGGGCACCTTCAAAATTCTTGCACCACGTTCCTTGCCCAAAAGAAGAAAATAAATCACAAATCAAAATCCAAAAGATGGAAACCATGTGATCTACACCCCATGGATGATATTGATTCCTTGAGCTCAGATGAGAAGGAGACTGAAGCAGTAGTGGAGAATGCAAAGCAGACGAAGGATACACCCTAGGCTGACCCTGAGGGACCCATGGTTTCTGTGAGCACTCAAAAACGCACTCATGAGTCCTCCTCCGATTTGGATAAGGAGATTCCTCCCACAGTAAAAAACAGTCTACAAGTGGTTCTCGCCCATCCACACCAGGCTGGCTGGGTCAAAGTCAACAAAAAGAAAGGAAAAAAATGTTGTATGGAGGATTCAACCAATTTTGTGTAGATTCCAGTGTCTATTTTATTTTTTTTCCTTGTTACACTTCCTGGTTCTTTTGCTTACTTCCTGCTTACTTTTCAGGACCGAGGTTGATAGTTTATCATTTCCGACATTCCCGTTTTCTTGATTCTCTTGACTGTAACCTCATTTTGTACTATATGATCTCTTAATAGAATTAGTCTTATTTAGAAAAAAAATTTTACAGAATTTTCCTCATGGAAACAAGATGTTAGGACTTTGTCTAAGAAAATCAGCTACATGCATTGTTTAAATTTGAATTTTACTCAAATGAGGTAGCATCAAAACTATGCAAAAAAGCATCGAAAATTATAATCAACTAAACTACAAGCACAACCCAAAAAAATCTAATCTAGTCTATAGTTACTCAATTATGCTAGTAGGTGGCTTAATTTCTACACAAGTGAATCTTTTGCTTGAAAAATTAGCACAAAGACTTGGTAATGCGTTGAGTGAAATTTTGTGGACATTGGCCATCAAACATGCACATTCCCTGAAAATTGAAAAAAAACATGGGTAAGTAATAAAAACAGGTTGCAAAAGCCCTATTTCCAAAGAAATGCATCACCATATGAAATTAATTACTTGAGTTTCTCTTCATTGTAACACGTATAAAATTGAAGATATTTGTTCCATTGTGAAAACTTATAGATGGCACATTGAAAATAGTATATTACAGTAGCAACCAAATTAGATGGAGAATACTTGAGCATCTCACACTGAGCAAGGAATAACTAGCTTAAGAAGTATGCCATATGTCTTATCTAATCAACCAAGAGGTTTTAATTTAGATATTTTCTCAAGGATTTGCATAAGAGAAGTGCTATCTGATAAGAAATAAGAACAATAATCTCAAGGTTTAATCAAATTCAATAGTAGACCAAAAAATTGTGTGTGTATGGCTACCAATGTTTGTACACTAACCACATTTCGAAACAGATTTAGGAAATTAAATTGAGTTGGGAAACCAAAATTATGTTGCAGAACATTTAACATTGTTGCTTACTGTGATTGTTCAACCATCAGGTCAATAAAGTATGATAGATGGTAAATCGAGATGCTCCATATGTAAGCAAAACCAAGTCAAAATGAAGGAACATTCATGAGTAAGGTGCCACAATCTAATTCTATATTCAAAGCTTGAGCTTAACTCCAATTTTACACATGATTTGATAGGAGAAATCTTCCCCTATTTATACAAAATATGAGAAGTTATCTCATTAATGAGAGTCCACGAATCTCTCCCTATATCTCTAGATTTACAATCCAAATAAGAAGTGATAAGACACATGTCTTCTTAGAGTTACGATACAAATAGGAAATGAGACACATCCTTATGATCCCATGATTTTCTCCATCCAAATTCGAATTTGGCATTAGGAGGCCACATAAGAGTCTTTTGGTAGCTTCATTTTGACCTACACATGGCAACAAAATCATTCCACTTGTTAGGTATAAGTATGAGCATATTATTTTCTAATTTTTAACCACAAATTCACTTTAAAATACTATGAATTAATAAAGTTTGAAAAAACATAAATGTAACCCAATAGTGGTAATGGTAAGGTAAATGTAATGAAATGGAGGTGGAGTGAAGGATAATATGGAAATATAAGTGAAAATGTAATGGAAGTGAATGACAATATCAAGGCCCAACATACCCCCCAATTGAAGCTTTTGCATGTCCTCATGCAATCTATTACATTAATTCTTTTTGATCATTTGAGCTTTGGCTTAACTTTGCATGATATCATTTGATAACTTCATACTTCTGCAAAGTCTTTTAGTTGAATTGCAACATGGTTGGTTCTTGTGTTTCAACCATATTTTTTTGTTGCATTCAATTTTGATCTTTGAACTTTGAATAATGATTATTTGATTATTGTTGCAAAGTATATCTTTATTGGATTGCATCATGGTTGGTTCTTGTGTGACAACCATGATTGTGTTTGCATCAAATTATATTTTAAGTACTTTTGAAAAGCCATTCTATGCTCATAATAATAATGTAATAGTTAATATCTTTTGAAAGTATGTGGGCTTTTGAATGTGATATGAATGTGGAAAAATGTGAATATGAATGTATTCCCCCCAACTGATGGTATTGGAAATTTTATGAAATGAGGAAAAGAAGTGTTTTTTTCCAAAAATTATCATTCTAGATTTTTACGGAATTTTGTGGTAAAAAGTTAGAAAATGACATACCTTAACTTACCCTTTGAAAATGGATGAGCTGCATGTGTGGTGGCTGCAAAATTATGATCATAATCTTATTCATGTGGATGTACAAGTTATGGATAAAAAAGTCACATGACTTTTTATTTCTTCTACTAAAACTGCCAAATTTGTTGCCAAATGATGTTGGTTTTGCATCTATCCTATGATTTTGCAGCTGCCATCTGATTCTGCAATTGCCATCTGATTTTGTTGCTGTCATCTGATTCTGCAGATGTCATATGATTCTGATGCTTTCATCTGATTCTGCAACTGTCATCTGATTCTTTTGTTGTCATATGATTTTACAGCTGTCATTTGATTATGTTGTTGTCATCTGATTCTATAGTTTCCATCTAATTATGCAACTGCAGAATGTTGTTGATCTATTGTAGCTTCATATCTTCTTCATTTGCTTCAAAATGTTGAAAATGATATTCTTCATGTCTTCAAAACTCTTTGGCATAATTTATTGTTATGTGAATATATGTTATGATGTCGATCATAGCAGGAAATTGTTGACTTAGTGGCAATTAATGGATGCCACTAGTCAACATGAGAACTCTCACCATTGATGACAATTAGAGTCAAGATGCCCAAACACATCTTGCTAGGTACGAATAATTTTTCTGTTGTCGAGTACCTAGAAGATTCGATGAACAAGGGACATTAATGTATTCCCATTGTTCGTCAGCAAGAAGACTTGCCATTAAGGCATGCAAACCTTAAGGTGTTTTTGCAAGGATTTTATACTCAAAGGACTATGGACTCAATAATTTGCATTGAAGAAAGGTTTATTTGCGAAATGAAAAGGATAGGAGAAGTAAAATGGAAATGGAAGATGACAATGGGAAATAAGCATGTAAGTGAGCTTCTTGCTTTTATTTGTGGGTTAGGAGTAGAAAAAAAGTAATGGAAAGTGTATGTGAATAAAGGAAAATGAACAACTGACTCTTGCTAGGAAAATAACTGTGACTTGCTTTGAATTGCTTGGTTGGATTTATAATTCAAAAGGGAGGAAAGGTAATGGTCTTGATAGATATTGACATGGACTTGTTCTTATGTTTCTCATGAAATCGGTCCTTGGAAGACCAGTTGTGCACAATTGGTTTTCTTCAATGACCATTCGATCATCTGAAACCTACAAAAATACTTGACATAAAGAACATAAGTGTGTTAAAAAATAAATGGCCAATTCCTTTCTGATTCTTGCGCAAAAATTTGAATGTCAAATGAAACAGATTAAGGAAAATCAAAAGTGTTATATTCAGTGCAATTCATGATATTCATAACAATCCATTTTTAAGAAATAACTATGAAAAATAAATCAACTCCTTGTTGTCGGATGACTTCATGCAATGTGCTCGGTAATATGATTGGCATCACAAAGATTCGTTGTGTCCTGAAAGTTAAAGCTTCACGACAAAAATATTATAATTTTTAATGCCAAATATTTAGAAATCATATAAATATTCTTCCAATTGTTCTGCAAGTCACTGTCAAATTTAATTTTCATCGGTGCTGCAAAAGCATGTTGTCAAAAATATTTGAAGCGGTAAAAAAAAGTACTTGCACAAAAATTTGTTTCGATCAAATTTTGCAAGTATTTTTTGCCTTATAAATTATTTCAATAAATCGATTGTATATGAATTTTTTTTTATTATATATATATATATATATATATATATATATATATATATATATATATATATATATTATTTTTATATTTTTATATTTTTTTATTATTATTTATTTTTTAATGATGAGACACAGAGGGAATGAGATACATATGTGTCTAAAATAAAACTTATTAAATCAAATTGGAACCTCAGACCACATGCCATGTGGAACAGAGTTTGCTATTAACCTGGATTCTTTTGATTTCAACTTGCCATGTTTAAACAATTCAAAACAAATCGTTTTTTTCCTCACGCAATCTGCAAAACGGAGCTCCGAAGAACCATGCATTTCTCCCAAATGGCTGTTAACTCCAGCAAATTGCACGTGATTTACCTCATTCACCCCGTTCTCGAAAAAACCCATGTTTTATTTTTTCCTAATTTGCCTTGGTTTGCTCATAAAATGTGTTTAAAATCAGGTGTTTTTAACAGTTACACATTTCTGGCAATTACTTCTGCAACAAAATAAAATTGTTGTGGTTTGATTTTTTTTATTTGCAGGTCTTGATGTGTAATGGCTTGTCTCTCATAGAGAAGTTCATATCGATCACTCTCATTCTAATTACCTGCAATGGAATCTGCAATCTTCTCTTCATCAGCAGTCTGCACTCTTCTCTTCATCAACGGTTTCTTCATCTGATACACTTTCATTGTCTATCTCTACAATTGAATCTTCAATCTTCTCTTCATCAGTAGTTTATTTATCTGATACACCTCCATTTTCTGTCTCTGCAACTTTTAAAATCGATTTCTAATAACTGCTACTTGAGGAAGACCGAATATGGAAACGAGCAGGTTCCTTTTTTTTATTGCAGTGCATGGGTCTTTGTGTGGATTGGAGGCTTGCAAATATGCATAAGGCAAAGCCAAAGGCTGGCCTCACGCATATGCATGAGCCTCCTTTCCATGGGCCATTCGTTGTTTTGATTTTTTTTTTTTAAAGAAGAAAAATTGTGCACATGCAATTCATTAAATTTGAAAAATATTGATAGGGTGCAAAACGTTAAAATTTGCAGAACCGATAAAAAGAAGAAGATCATGACTCAAACGACGATTTTAAATAGAATTGTAGATCAATTTCCAACAAAAATTTTTAACAAATTTTTGAATTTTAATTTTTAAATTTATTGATCTGATTTTATGATCTTCCAGGTCGCAACGAGGCACGGGAAGAGAGCATACTAGTCAGCGTCGTCGAATAAATTCAAATTTTATTTCTAATGGTGATAAAAAAAATTGATTCTTACTACGTCACTGAAATTTATTCAAAATGAGTTAATCAACGTTGATTATTATTTTTTTGAAAAAAAAAAAAAAAAATCTAAAATTCTCACTAAGTTTGAATTTATTTTTATTTATCCTATATATCTTAAAAAAACTATATTTTTATTTTACTTTTAAGTATATTCATGCTTCCAATGAAGCCATTTACAGATTAGAATCTTTGAAATATTCATATCCAAACTTGAAAAATGTACTTAATTGTTTATAAGGATATGAAAAATCATCTTGATCTTTCGATTTGCCGCAAGGATCTCTTGAAGAGTTGAAGAATGTTGTGGCACAATCACTTTTTGATACCATTCCTCAATGTAGTCTTTGGGGTGCATTCTAGATCCTCTATCCATAAATGGTTATTAAAAACTAAAAAATAAAAATAAAATACACTCTAGATTGAAAGCTAGTTCCTATGCACACTTCCTCGACAACGACGCCAAAATGTTGAGGCAAAATAATTGCCTGTCATTTAATTTGTCAACCCGGGGGTTTGGTAAACTTGTGAAGCATGCGTGCAATGTATGTGCTAGAAATTGTCTTTCAGTTTAGATCAATATAACTACAAAATAATGAAATCCAATTCATTTAATCTTTGAAATCAAATAATGAAAATGAAATTCAACTAACCTATGAAATCAAGTAATGAAAAGAAAGAAAAATTCAAAATAAAATATAGCGCACGCAATTACAATTGCAGGTATTGACATTTTAATCTAAGAAAGCATTTCAAAGCATGTAAAGAAAAAAAAACTAAGGTATGTTCAATCACTTCAGCATCCAATACAATAGAATCACCCTCTTGAGATGATGTACAAGCAACTGATTTTACTTTAGTCTTTAAATTTAGGAAATAAATTAAAGAATGCAAAGGGAAAACTCAATGATTGCATGTTGAAGGTTGCAACAAGAAACAGTGAAATCGGCTTCCAGAAACAACATCCTTGATCCTAGTGAAAAATCAGCACCTAAACTAGGTGGGGTCCATACAGGCTATATTTAGGTGTATGTCTATTTTTAGAATGGTGAGCATATTCTAAAATTAGCAGGATGCTGATTTTAGATGGTTGAGAAAATTATATATTTGGATGAATTTCTATTTTTGGAAGATGGGTGAAGTCTATTTATAGATCGCTAATCTAAAAATAGAATGCATGTCGATTATTATTAGCCCTTAATAATAATCAGACAATAAATAGTAACTTATTCTCTTGGAGCACTTTATTTTAGTGAACAGATGTGGCACATTAGTGGGCTGAAGGAATTACGCAATTCCTAGGGTGGTTGGTGAGTCATGCATGGAGGAATTAGTTATAATTGATTGTGGCAAGTTGTAACAGAGTTGAAAGAGTAGTTATGTGAGTTGTTATTTAGTTTAACTCAGTTCAATGAGTTAAACTCAGTTGTGCTAGTTGTAACTGAACATACACTAGTGAAAGATAAGTGAATTAATTATTTAATTAATTCACAAGCAGTGTCTTACTTGCAACTGAAGAAATACAACACTTAACTACTTACATGTTAGATCTAGTGGAGACCTAGTGGAGAGATAGGTGAAAGGGTGAGATGGACTATCTGTTGTGACTATAGTGGAGCATTCAATGCATCCACACACACATTGGTTATGCCTATGAGTATTGCGTAGTCAAGGCAAGGCAAGGTCGAATTCATTCAGGTTTCTTCTTCAGCAGGGATTGCACAGTGGAGTCAGGTTGTCAGGAGGCAAGAAATTGGTGCATGGAGGTGAAAATTTCGGCAAGACAGTGTGAGACAATTATATATTGTACTGAGAGCTCTATGAGCTGAGCTTTGTATGAGATATATGATATTGTTTCATGATCCATTTATATACACAATATATGATATTTGGGGTTTTTAGCTTTAAGATTTCTCGGTAAAACATCTTGTTATGTATGATTGTTTTTTCTTCATGTGTTTGCAATTGGTGATTTAATTTCCGCAAAGAATTAATTGGAAGGATTATGTATTTCACATAAGATTAAATAGTTAGATCAGGAGAATCTGGTAATATACATTCATATTGTATATAATTTCTACATGGTATCGGAGTTGAAGAGACTGCAATAGTGAAGCAGTGTTGAGTTTTTTGTTGGTGGAAACAATTCGAAATTGTTGTAAAAATTTCTTGGTGCGACAGTTGAGTATACATTGAAATGGATTTCAATGGTTTGCGGTTGGAGTATGCACTCGAGGGCAGATCGAACTACATAGCCTAGAAGGACAGGATGGAGGCGATGATTGAAGATAATGACTTGAAAGAATTCATCGAGAGAGATGTTCCTAAGCCCACTTCGGCGGATGCTGCAGTACTTGACGCATGGAAAAAGAAAGTAGCAAGGGTGAGAAGGATTCTGTTGGAAGGTGTGAAAGACAATATTGTGTCAAGCCTTCATGGGAAAGCCACTCCATATGCTATGTGCAAGGCTTTGATAGATCTTTTCCAAACCAGCAGCGACCATAGGAAATTGGTGCTGAAGGATAAACTCAAAAAAATCAAGATGGAGAAGAACGACACTATTTTGGTATACTTGACAAAGTTTTTCCAATGCAGGGATGAGCTTGGGAGTGTAGGAGTTAGTGTTGTTGATGATGATTTGGTGAGCTTGGCTCTCCTTGGACTTTCGAAGAGTTGGCACAGTTATGAAGGCTCTGTCAATGGATGGGAAAAACTGTCAGATTGGGAGCGACTTTGGTCGGATCTAGTGCAGAAGGAGATAAGGTAGAACACCAAGGATGGATCTTCATCAAAGAATGATGATGAAGAGGAATGTTCTTTGGCTGCCAAGGCGAAGAAGAAGAAGGGGAAGAAATTCCATTCTAGATCTAAGGGCGGAGAAGATGGCAAGGAGCACAACATGTCCAAAGTGAAGTGTTTTCACTGTCACGAGTTTGGACATATTGCCACAAATTGTCCACATAAGAAGAAGAACAAGATGGTTGTTTGAGCTGCAGCTAGTGAGGCTCCTGCCTCAAAATTTAAGCTTGAATTATCATTGATCACATGCATGGTGTCTAGTGCATTGGGATCAAGGTGGTACTTTGATAGTGGTGCTTCCTTTCACATGACGGGATGATGAGAAATTGTTCAGTGACTTGGTGGAGAAATATCTGCAGATGCATGTTGAGTTGGGCGATGATGGACAATACATTGCGACCGACATTGGTACCATTACCTTTCAAAGGGTGTCAGGTAAAATCCTTCTTTTAAAATATGTTGTGCATGTTCCAAGTTTAAAAAAGAATTTAATCTCAGTCGCAATGTTAGAGGATAGAGGCTATGATGTTGTATTTAGTGAAGGAAAAGTGTTCCTACAACACAAAGCAACAGGGAAAGCCAAGAAGGTTAGGATTCAACTTAAGAATCTCTACAGACTTGAAGTAGATGGGATTTCTACGGAGCTTCCTACTATTGGGAAGTGTGAGAAAGCCATGCAATTGAATCTTGAGAGGGAGCAGGATTTGCATGCAGGTAAGAGTGAACCTCAAGATGTGGAGCAGCCACAAGATGAGGATAATGGTGTGGGAGTAGCCACTCATGTAGAGAAATTTCGTGCCAGATGGGCAGAGGGAGTGCATGCATCTATACCACCAGGTGAGAGGTGGGACGACATGCATGAGTAATCCCAATAAGAAATTTATGGGCAGGATTCATTGAGATGGTGTGGATCTCATGAATTGAACCTAGCTACGAGGAGCCCACAGTACAGCAGTAGCAGGATCAGTTGGATTGATGCAGTCAGATGTCGTGAGGACATGAAATCAAAGTGACAGTGTCGGATACTAGAGCGCAGATCAGAGTTGATAGCAAGTGAAGAGTGTATGGGTGCAGAGTTCAAAAACGTAGTGGTTCTTGAAGACATGTGTAGTAGCTAAGCAGAAGTGAGAAGACTTTGATGACAGATGCATTAGACTGATTGAGTTGTTTGGAGGCTATTCAGTTTCGAAAGTGTTGCATGTGAGAGAAACACTAGAGAAGTGTTGCATACAAGAGTTGCAGGGCGCATACATGGAGTTGCATGGCACATGCAAAGGTTGCAGGGTGAATGCATGGAGCTGCATGTCGCATGCAAAGACATTCCTTTCTTGTTGAGAGGGAGTGTTGAAGGTTGCAACAAGAAACAATGAAATTGGCATCTAGAAACAACATCCTTGATCCTAGTGAAAAATCAGCACCTAGACTAGGTGGGGCCCACACAGGCTACTTTTAGGTGTATGTCTATTTTTATAATGGTGAGCATATTATAAAATTAGCAGGATGCTAATTATAGATGGTTGAGAAAATTCTATCTTTGGATGAACTTCTACTTTTAGAAGATGGGCAAAGTCTACTATAGATCGCTAATCTAAAAATAGAATGCATGTCGATTATTATTAGCCCTTAATAATAATGAGACAATAAATAGTAACTTATTCTCTTGGAGCACTTTATTTCAGTGAACATATGTAGCACATGAGTGGGCTGAAGGAATTACGCAATTCCTAGGGTGGTTGGTGAGTCATGCATGGAGGAATTAGTTATAACTGATTGTGGCAAGTTGTAACAGATTTGGAAGAGTAGTTATGTGAGTTGTTATTTAGTTTAACTCAGTTCAGTGAGTTAAACTCAGTTGCACTAGTTGTAAGTAAAGAAATACAACAATTAACTACTTGCATGTTAGATCGAGTGGAGACCTAGTGGAGAGATAGGTAAAAGGGTGATATGGACTATCTGTTGTGACTATAGTGGAGCATTCAATGCATCGACACACACATTGGAGATTCCTATGAGTATTTTGTATTCAAGGCAAGGTAAGGCCGAATTCATTCAGGGTTCTTCTTCAGCAGGGATTGCGCAGTGGAGGCAGGCTGTCAAGAGGCAAGAAATTGGTGCATGGAGGTGCAAATTTCTGCAAGACAATGTGAGACAATTGTATATTGTACTGAGAGCTCTATGAGATGAGCTTTGTATGAGATATATGATATTGTTTCATGATCCATTGATATACATAATATATGATAGTTGGGGTTTTTAGCTTTAAGCTTTCTTGGTAAAACATCTTGTTATGTGTGATTGATTTTTCTTCATGTGTTTGAAATTGGCGATTTAATTTCCACAAAGAATTAAGTGGAAGGATTATGTACTTAACATAAGATTAAATTGTTAGATCGGGATAATCCGGTAATATACATGCATATTGTATATAATTTCTACGTTGCATAAGTTATTTATTCAAGTATTCAGTTTAGAAATATGATAAAATCACCTTCTTGAAATGATCTTTAAGAATGCCCAATTATGCAATTGAATGAGGATCTGAAAATCAATGTAAAAGCATGTAAAAGTAAAGCTCAATGATTTTGTAGGTTGAACATTTAATCACCCAACTTGGAAGTATGACAAGCCACCTTCTTAGCCTGATCTTTTAGGAACATTCAATTATACAATGAATTGATAGTTTGATCTAAGAAATTAAATAACAGAACATGAAAGGAAACTAAATAACTGTGAGCTCTATTGCCTCAAAATTAATCCAATTGGAAAATAGATAAATCTATCCTATTGAAATGTTTTTAGAAAATAAAAGATTACACAGTCATTCTAAAACTAATACTAAGAAAGAAAATAAACTTTAATCTATAAAAGCAAGTAAACCTCACACATTTTAGGTAGATTATCTAAAAGTATGAGAGATGGTAAATCAAGATGCTCCATATGTAAGAAAAACCAAGTCAAAATTAAGGAACATTCATGAGTAAGGTGCCACAATCTAATTCTATATTCAAAGCTTGAGCATAACTCCAATTTTACACATGATTTGATAGGACAAATATTCCCCTATTTATACAAAAGATGAGAATCTATCTCATTAATGAGAGTCCATGAATATCTCCCTATATCTCTAGAGTTAGGAAGTGATAAGGCACATGTCTTCTTAGAGTTACAATACAAATAGGAAATGAGACACATATCCTTATGATCCCATGATATTCTCCATCCAAATTCGAATTTGGCCTTAGGAGGCCACAAAAGGGTCTTTTGGAAGCTTCTTTTTGACCTACACATGGCAACAAACTCATTCCACTTGTTAGGTATAAGTATGTGCATATTATTTTCTAACTTTTAACCACAAATTCACTTAAAAATACTAGGAATTAATAAAGTTTGGAAAAACATAAATGTAACCCAATAGTGGTAATGGTAAGGTAAATGTAATGAAATGGAGGTGGAGTGAAGGTGATAATATGTAAATATAAGTGAAAGTGTAATGGAAGTAAATGACAATTTCAAGGCCCAGCATCTGTCCTTCTGACTCTTGCTGCTATGTTGGTCCTATTGCTAAAGATAGAATTAAATTTTTCGCTCAAGTGACTCGCATAAATTATCCCACCTTTCAACACTTGAAATGGATAACTTAAGAAATATCCTATAAATCTCATCTGCCTTTGTATACTTGGAAAAGGTGGGTTTGGTAATAAAAATATGCTTGATCTCATGCTGGATATTTAAATCATATTCTAGTGTTTCAAGGAAAGCTTTGGCTGTAATGCTTCCCTATATACCTGTAAATTTGGAACTATCCTTAGCTACATTCATTAATTTCTTGTTGTAATCATCTAAGGTGATTACTTTATCATTCAGCACAAATAAGTCTGGAAGCCCTTTCTTATTCAACACTTCAAATTTGTTGAACCTATTGACACCAATTTTAGAACCTAACACTTCTCTTCTAGTTGCAACATGAGGTTATTCCTACTTAACATTTTCTTGACCTCGAGTATTGTCTTAGTTCTATCCTCAATTCCCAATTCTTCTAGCTCATACTATTTTTTGGAATTCAAAAATTTGATGAGGTCTGTGTCTTCAGTTGGCTTGTCTCCTGGATTTTCTCTGATCCGTACAATTACTTCTGTGGACTTCTGAATTAACTCATTCCATTCAAAGATAATTTTAATGGAAGGCCAAATTTCATTCATGGATTTATGGATATCTATCCATATGTTTTCCTTAGCTTGCGCTAAGTTCTAAGCCATGGGATTTTCCTTATCTAATTGTTGTTGTCTTTGAGTGTGTAACACCCTTGGGTACACCTTGTCCAAAATACATACGATTAATTTTTTTAATCAAGTTTTACTAACAAATAGAATCCCATGAATAAATTATCACATAATTAATTGATCATCAAATGTTAAAATCACCATCATAAAGTCAGGTAAGCTTTGAAAAAAAAAATATCAAATATCATAAATAAATAATTATCAATGCAACTTGTTAACACCGTGCATTTTGTTGGACATTGGGTTCAACACTCCCTGCGTGTTTTGTGATATGGACTAACCAACCACCTCTCGTGGATACTATCTTTGGAAATTATAACAAATACTAATGCATGCACATTTTGGTATAACGAAAATCGTGATTCCAACAAGTGGTATCAAAGTGATAGGTTTCAAGTTCGAAACTCACCTGACTCGCACTAGTGGGGAGATTGTTGGACATTGGGTTTAGTGCTCCCTGTGTGTTTTGTGACATGGAATAACCACCTCTCGTGGATCCTAACTTTGGATATTGTAGTGGAAAATAATTCCTATGAGTTTTGGTCTAACAGTAATTGTGATTCCAACAAGTTTGCATGATTACATTTTTCAAATAATTAGAGCTTATTACTAACACATTGAATGATGTAATTTCCAATGTCATGCAAGTTAACAAAATCATTAAGATAACTAGATAACAGAGACATAATTGAACATTGATATACCCTAGAAACCCCAAAAAGGAAAATAAACAAGTTTTTATTTTATTAAATGTTTGGTAATGGAGTTTACCCCGCACTTAATGGCAACATGGAATTTCATCACTTTTCCATTGTCGAAATTTTACAAAAAGGAACATAGTCTTTAATTCAAACATAATTAACTAGAGGTTAATACATTCAATATGATGTCATGTTTCTCAAACACTTTACCCCATATTTCTTTGGGTACAATGTCCCCGTCATATTGTTGTTTCACATTTGTAAACCACATTTGATGATCTTCCACTCTATATGCAACAATAATTATACATATTTATCTTGTCACTTGTAATAGTATTAGTTATAATCCACCTTTTGGTTGTTTCAATAGTGATACATTAGAAACTATCAATACATTCTTCACATAAGTCACGATTCTTTCCTACAACCGCTATCATGAGAAAACTATAACAACATAATTATCTAAAATATCAACTTGTGTTAAGAAGTCTTTCAGTCATAATCACATTAGAGATAATTTCTTCTATATTATGAACCATCAATTGTGGTTCTTGTCTTGACGATGAAACACATTGACTCTCCTTCTTGTCCTAACGACGAACCAAATTGGATGGTTAGAAACATGTCAAAAATTATCTCAAACACTATAATGACTGAAATATTGATTAACACATATGATATGGATAAAAAAGCCCGAATTTAGTTAAAATATCAATTTATCGAAACAAAAATATTCAATCTCCATTGGTTATCATTTCCATTTCATAATCATTAATAATCTCTTATGCTTTATATATTTTTTCATGTATCACTTCCTTGCACATGCATAAATAAAAGTAAAAGCCATCTCTAATCTTTTAATTTTACATGTATCATCAAGTACAATCCATAACCATTTAACACATGCAACACCCTAACTACAACATGCAAAACCATACCTTTAATTATTTATTCAAAATGGAAACGACTTTGCTCGACAATGTTATTGTTTTTCTAGTTATTCTTCTTATTGCAAGACCATGTGTAACAATCTACTTGTTCCCTCAATAGAAAACCATAGTTGTTTTTTTTTACGAATGTAATAACATTGATTAGTAATAGAAGTACAACTAAAATCTTGTTGTTTTTATTCCAATGCAATATACAAATGCACGTACTTATAAATGTATATCTAATTTTTAATTTTTTCCAAATACATTAATAAATGAGCACAATTATAGAACCATGCCTACTTAGTTTGCATTAATTAAATGAATAAACTTATAAAAACACATGTTATTACTCTCATTTCACATACTTTAAATACATCCATAAAATTATAAAAACATGTTTTCATATTCACATCACATATGCAATAAATAAAATGCATAAATAATATCAAGCATGCTTATTCATATGCATTAATTAAATGAATGCAATTACAAAAGTTTCTCTATTCATCCTTATTCCAGCTACACCACCACCTTCAACTACAAAACTTTGTCTATTCAATAAATCATTATAATTAACTTATCATTTTACACACAAGAACCATGCAATCCTTTCAAAAGGATTAGCATGGTTAAGTTATTTTTTTTAAGCACAAGAATCACGCAATTTTTTTTTCAAGAGACTAACCCACAAGAACCATGCAAATCTTTCCTAGAAAATTAAGACGATTAATTTATTTTCCCTCATACAAAACCATGTGATATTTTCAAGAGTTTATCACAAAAGAAGCACACAAATATATCCAAAAAAATTAACACAATGAATCTATCATCCCCACATAGAACTCTGTAAAACTTTCAAGAGTTTAGCCCATAAAACCACACAAATATTTTCAACAAAATTAACACAATTAATATTTCCTTCACACGCAAAACCCTACAATATTGTTAAGAGTTTAAATCACATGGCCATGCAAAATATTCCAAGAAAATTAACAAAATTATTATTGCCTTTGCCCAAAAGAGCACAATTTTTTTTCAAAAAGAAAATCACCAAAACTACATGTATTCTTAAAATAAAAAACAACGGAGTTAACTCTTTTGTGTGCACAAGAGAACTGAAATTTTTTCAAGAAAATTGCCACCCAAAGGAGTAACAACAACTTCTAATGTAGGCTATATAACAATAAACGATATATATCGTAGACGGAAGCAAGGAAGAGAGGAGTCCTTGAAATATTAAGGTGCATGCAACATATACTTCATGTCGGACCCAAACTTAATGACATATATATACTTTCACAAGAATAAGATATTATCTATATATATATATATATATATATATAAAAAGATATTATCTATCTATATATATATATAATATCACAGAAAAGTTAAACCCCATAAAAATGAATAGGCAATACTGATCTCTTAAACCCCATAATAAAGAATAAGCAATAGTGATCTCTTGTTTGGATCCTCAATAAGATCCCTTATTTTAATATCCATTTTACATTCTATACAAAGAACGCAAAAATATTTGTTGAACATTAGTGAAATATGATTTCTCATTACCTGAAATGTGATTTCTCATTATTTCTTTCTTTAGGCAGTGGCATAGATCAAAGATTATAATAATTCACCACATAGATCAAAGTTTATAATAATTCCCCACATACTTACCATTATTTTGATTAGCCCAACGAACATTTTACAAGAGAGAAATCACATATGAGGGGCAAAAATTAATGGTGGAACTCCTCCTCGGCAGCAAAAAAACAGGCACTCTGAACCTTTGACTCTTCAAATTCTGGTTGACAGGGAACACGTTCATATCGATTTCATGAAAGGGTCTTGGAATGGAACTTACTATATGTCACTTTAATATGAATGATCTGGTAGCATACTGCTGGTGACAAGTGTCACAATCGCTAAGTATAACATTTTTCATCGTGATATTTCTCGTCATAAAATTCAAGTAAAACTTAGGATAGGAGCGATTGAGACTATGTCCACGTACTAATCAATAAAATATTAGTTTAACAATGTCATTACACTAGCTTTTCCAAATTTTTATGGTGGATATTATATGTAGTATTTATAATTTATGTTATTGGCTTATGTAATGGTAATAAATTATATTTACAGATTAAGAATTTTTTTTTTTATGGTAGAGCGGGTTAAATTTATATGATCAATTTTTTTTATGTTATATGAAATATTTATATATTTAGTTTATATATTTCTTTTTTTACTATTTATTATTAGTTTTTTTTAATCATTTTGTTTATGGATCATTATTAGTTTAGTATTGACTAATTAAACTTATAATGTTTAACTTTCAAAAATAATTATTAATATTTTTTTCAATATTATTAAATTAAAACTATTTGATGGAATTTAATTTGAATCTTTTATTGTAACCTTTACACAATATAATGCGAGCTAGATAACTATCTCACATATTTTATGCCATAATTTATGGATATAGTAGCAATGCTCATGTATATAGTAGCAATATTCATGCATGATTCTTAGATATTTGTTTAGTGATGTTTTATGCTTAAGCTTTCAGAAAAACCATACAAATATACACAAGTTTTTTTTTACCTTCTCGACTTCACATCTCAATTTATTAGTTCTTGCCAAAATAAGACTACATGATTGGATTTCGGTATAGGTTAAAAACTAACAATTTCCCCTAAAGGTGCAAAGGTACACTGAACGAATACAATATGTGGGAACATTATCTCGCCACTCACTCGAATGCAAGCATTGTTAATCGTTTCTATGATTGCAAAAAAATTGCTTCTCGATAAGAATATGTAGATGACAAATATCTAAAGCCACTCAAAGACATTAGAAAAGGACATACAAATATCTAAAGAGGACTCCACCTCTTAGATTTTAACCACTGATGAACAGAATTAGGCTGATATTAAGATTGAAGAAGGCATTTTCGATATTCAAAAAGAAGTCATTGTTAGTTCCTTCGGTATAGTCCAGTGTCGGAGCAAGAGGAATGAGAATGATAATAGATGAGGTGGAAATTTTGTAGAGTGACACTCTTCCAAAGGTGGAAAGAGAGACACTCTTCGAGGAAAAGAAATTTAATTTCGTTAATCATTTTCTCCTTAAGTTCATTTATGTGCTACTTTTGAACTTCTAGGTTTTAAGTTTTGTAAATATGGGAAACATGATAATATAAACATCCTTTTACCAGAAAAAAAGAAAAGAAATTTAAGCAAAATAGGTAGCACATCCCACGTGTGGTGACTTCCATTACATATTTTTTTTTGGAATAGGAGATATTTTCTAAAGTAGACAATCTTGAATTCACCAACCAATTTCTAGGTCGTTCCTGAGAAATCCCAAGCAAACCAATTTTGATATCAAGCTTGGGTTGTGAGAGAATAAAACTATCTGTTGACCTATGACCGCACACAAGGTGGAGAAGTTTCCCCTATAAGGAAATCATAGGGCATAGGTGTGAATGTTTAAGGGGAAAGCCTAGAAATTCAAGTAGAGGTTGGGCGGAAAGCCCCGCAGTCAAAAGAGAAAAGTGCCACGGTCAAGGTATTATGATCCAAAGTTGTGTTAATTGGCGCATCCCACAAACTGTCACATATATTATATATTACATATAATATATGTAATATAATTTACCACACTTAACTCCTTACTGCAATCCAACTTCTCTCCCCACATATTATAGCATCTAACCTCCTCTTTCCCATAACAAATACTCTCGATTGTGATCTGCGAGTGGCCCCACTTCCGCTACGTCATCCATTCCCCGCTCCCCGCACATCGCTCCTCACAGATTTTACCTCTTACCTCCCACCACTCGTATATAAAACCTGTGATCTGTGATCCATGGGTGGCCCCAGCTCTGCCTTCCCACATCATTCATTGCCCATCGCACATCGCTCCCCACAAGATATAACATTTACCCTTCGCTACTTAAATAAAATCTCCTGGCTTACAATCCACGATATCAGTTCGGGTCCCACCTTCCTGCCACGTCATCACTAGCCTTTCCATAGTCTTTGTTCCAATATTTTGAGTGTTAATCAGCCCCGCCAACTCCACTATCTCTTCTGCCATCCTCCCCTCATGTCTGCTCCATATCACACATCCAACAGCTCAAGATCTGTTTCAGCACCCCTCTCACCTTCCAAAAGATAACACTGGGGGGGATCTGAAATGGCCGGTTTTGGAAACCGACTCTGGTGCTACGTGTTAGCCCATAGTGATTTCACACCCCGCCCCCCCCCACCTTCCAATACCACAAACCATCCATTCCCCCCTTCGAAATTCGATCTCCAGTTTTTGAAATTTAAAGCACAACATGGGTTTTTGGCAGAAAAACACAAGTAAGGTATATTTGGTTGGTCTAGGAAATCCCTGCTAAAGAGAGAGGCATGCTCAGCACAACTGGCTATTCCACAACGGTAGGTGAAAATAATGAGAATTAGAGAGTGGAGGATTTCAAACAACAGATGGAATCATATGACGGAAGCTAGACCGCCCACCTGTTATTAGCCACTCCTCGCCACTCCTTTTGAAGATTCTGGAATTTGGCCTCCGTGGCCATCTATGTTGTTTCTTTTTACTATTATATTGTGATGTTTTGTTGGTGAAATATTGATTTCACATGATTCTGTTTTGATTTTCTATTACAAGAGTGTGCTCGATGCATGCTGTGCTAGTTTGTTAGGATATTTTGGTTTTCACATGTGTGGGTCGATCAGGAATGATTATTCGATTATGAGCCCTGAGTAGGAACTCTATATCTAGGAAGTTCAGAGATGTAAGAAAGGTTCTGAATTTTGGAGAAGTTTTGTTGTAGTTCTGTGCAACTGTGCTCTTTATGCTCTGAGATGCATTTTTGGGAGAGTTGTTTGAATATAATATGATATACAGATTTGTTTACTTGGATTCCAGATGGAGAAATGAGCAGTATGTATATGTGTTCTCTTGTTTATTTGCAATCTCATGTTTATGTATAATCACTGTTCATGTTTTGCTGCTTTGATGATTTGTGTAATGTAGCTTCCGGTGGTATGAATTTTTATTCATGATTTCATTTATGTACAATGTTCATGTATTAAACATGTTGCACTTCCTGAATTCGCGCTCCACGAATCTCTATTGTTATTCATATTCCACTTACATTTGTTTCCTCTGAGTTCAAGGTAGACAGTTTCTTAAGGATTTTAAGCTTGTCTTTTGTGAATTCCTCCTCTGTTCTTCCTCAACACCTCTACATATTTTGAAAGCCTCTCCTCATTGTTTCATACTTGGCCCATTTGAAAGGCATACAACCATACAACCTCTTGAGCCCTCCTGTAGTATAGGGTAATTCATGTGAATCAGACTCCAAGGTTTTCTCCATTCCTAAACCACCAAAACCATTATTTCTCTTGATCCATATTCTGTCAGAGGCATCCTTATAATTGTCTACATTTAACCTCTGATTTTAAGATGTCCTAGGCACTAGTCTCTTGCAACTCAAGACTGTCTCTAGGAGCTACAACATCTTTTTGGTGCCCTTGTCGGGGACACGAATGAAGAAATATTTTCCATAGGACAGGACATAAATTCCACCCTTCAGATAGGTGAGTACAAAGCGTTGGGATTTGTGTATTCCTCACCTTGGCGACTCCATTGTAAAATAGTCCTAATCAGAAGTAATCCTAGTTTTCACCAAGCATCACACGAGATTAAAATCCACCATCTACCCCCAACTCTAAATCATATGGTTGTGCCGAGTTTAATTTTGAACAAGTATGCCTCCCTGGCCCTCCCTCAACCTCTAAATGATATGTCGCAAGACTATCTAGAGCAGTTGTCTCAGTTCACTGGGAAGATAATACTTTTGCGCAGAGACATATTGAAACCTTCTGTGCCTTCGCTGAGAATGTGAATGTAGAACACTTAGATGTGGTATAAAGACTTTTTGTCCAATCCTTGGAGGGAGAAGCCCATAAATGGCTCAAGTCTCTAGCCAACAACACAATCCACACTTGGGAAGAAATGGAAAATTTCTTCACATTAAAATGGGGAGAAAATAGGGACTATGGATACGTTCCCACCGAGTTCAATACTTTAAAGAAGAGACATAATGAGGATGTAATGGAATTCATCAAGAGGTTCAATAAGATCTATAATAATATTCCTGCTG
The DNA here is from genome assembly GCA_034641835.2 of Pinus albicaulis. Classification (NCBI taxonomy): domain Eukaryota; kingdom Viridiplantae; phylum Streptophyta; class Pinopsida; order Pinales; family Pinaceae; genus Pinus; species Pinus albicaulis. Next base: position 472,086,289 of record CM076573.1, read on the forward strand.
AAATAAAGCCTCCCCAAGCAACTGCTATGGTGGTATTCGTAGGAGCTTTCAAACCAAAGTTTGGTTTCACCTTAAGAGAAAGAAAATCCACATCTCTAGATCAGATCCAAACTGAAGCATTGGAGGTAGAGAAAAACTTTGATTCTACTGGTAAATTCAAGGGGAAGATAGAACATGAAGCCAAAATAAATAAAAGGGAGGAGGCTTCTACTTCAAATCAGGGAAGGGAATCACAAGAGTGTGGAATTGAAGAAATGAATAAGTTAATGAAGAACCTTTCAAACAAGCCGATTAAGTTTGAATTGGAGGCCCAAAATTCCCCTCTTCGTTCCAGCCAAATTATTCCTAACCGAGGGTTTAATCCTCATTATCAGAAGCCCCCTCTTCAGTTGTTGCAATGGGATAGGAAGGAACAAAAAGACCACATTCAACCTCCTCTATACTGGGAGAGAGAGGTGGAGGGAAAGGCCGAGGAAGCCACATACAGTCAAGAGAATAAATTCCTCGCTTACTCTGATGATGAGGATGTTGAACTCAGGCTTCAAGGGGAGCAAGAGGAGAAGGAAGTCCTTCCAGAGGATCAAGATATTGACAGTTACTGTAGACAGTTCGTGGAGTTCATGCAAGCTCAACTCCATAAGAAATATGACCTTAGGTTCTCTAGGAAGAGAAACCGAGTGCAAGAGAAAAACGAAGAGTCGATATCAAGGGAACAAGCCCCACTAGTCTTGCCAGTAAAGGGAAAAAACCATAAGAAGAGTCAACCCCTCATAGTGCCACTTTTTCCACTTCCACAAAGCAAGAAGTTGATCCTCCCAAAAATGAGAAGTCCTCATCTATACTCTTGAAGTTTCCCGACCCTCCTAAAGAGCAGTTCGAAGAAGCCATTATAGAAAAAGGGCCCACACCCTTTAATATCCAAGAAGAATGACCCATGGTGGTTTTTTGACCACATGTAGAAATCCAGTTCCTAGCCTATTCTGAAGATGAGGGAGGCGAGCTTACCCTCCATGAAGAAGGGAAAGAGATGGAATGTTTTCCAGAGACAACACTAAAAACCAACAATAGTCTGGTGATCCGAAAACAAAGGAAATCGAGCTTAATTGTCTAGATCCACAAGAACATCCTCAGCCAACAACGTTTCCTTCAGAGATTAAACACCAGTCATATTTGCATGATGAAGACCACCTCTAAAATTCTCTTTCAGTACAAGGTAAAGTTAAAAATTGGTTTGAGAATATTCCAGCTGCTAGCATGAGCATTTTTCATCAATTCATGCAAGTTTTCCTAGGTCGATGGGTAATCATGGGAAATGTATTTCTTATCATAGAAGAGTATGGCCATTTAAAAATACAACCTGGGGAGACTATACAGTATTTTTCATTTAGGTTCAATAAGGTGTATCGATCAATGCCTATTGATATAAGGCCACCCTGAGGAGTAGCTCTCTTGCACTACTCAAATGCCTTTAATCAAGAGATGGAATTCCAAGTAAGAGAGAGGGACACAAAAACCCTTGAAGAAATGTGAAATATTGTAGTTGATGTGGAATTGAACCTACTGAATGAAGAGGCAAAGTTTAAAACATAGGAAGAATTGATCTAGTTTGATTCTCTACCATTATGCTTTAATTCATCTCAAATTTTGAAAGGGAATATTGGTCATATTTTGGTTGATAATCACAGGAGAAATCATGAGATGTTAGTGTCCAACCAATGCTACAGTCATCTAAACCTCTTCATGACCCAATAACTGATACATTGGATGGTTAGATTTTTCAGAGTCAGTTTTCATGCACACGCGCTAGCACATTTGCCCCAATTTCCGATAGAAAAAATGTCGCTCTTGCGACACATAGGCATCATAAGAGTGACACTTTGAGGTGGGGAAAAATGTGGCTTCTCCTAAAGTCAGACTTTCAACACATGACTTAAACGTCGGTAGAGTGACGCTATCTTCAACGTTTTATGGTGGTGTCGCAATTTTGACATTCCAAATTGTCCGTCGCTCTTCCGAAGTTTTACGATTTGTCGCTCTTCCGACATTATAATATGGATGTCGCAAGTCTGAAGTTATAATATCGGTGTTGCAAGACCAAATTTATTAACATTTCGTTGCACGACTGACATGAAAATATCTTCATCGCAAGACCAATGTGACAAAATGTAGTCACAAGACCGACAGTTGTGAAACGTCGGAATACCAATGGAGGATTAACATCAGAATATCGATGATAGTGAAATGTTGCAATACCGACGAAAAAAAACACATAGAATTTCGGTGGAGGATTCACGTCAGAATACCGATGGTAGTAAACCATCACAATACCAATGAAAACAAACACACAGGTAAATAAAAACATTGCAGAAAAATTTCATGTTTTGTGATGTTCCCCTGCTCCTAATTTCATTTTTTTGATGTTCCCTTGCTCCCAAGATTTTCATTTAACTGAGAGTTGAAAAATTTAAAGACACTCTCTCATTTAGAGATTCCTCACCATCTAACGACAACAAACATACAGGTAAAAAAAAATCGACGGCAAGAAATACATAGGTTAGGAAAAACGTTGCAGACCAATTTCACGTTTTGTGATGCTTCCCTGCTCCCAATTTCACGTTTTTCGATGTTTCCCTGCTCCCAATTTCACCTTTTTTGATGTTCCCGTGCTCCAAATATTTTCATTTAACTGAGAATTGAAATGTTTAAAGACACTCTCATTTAGAGATTCCTCACCATCTGATTCAGGAGTCTCCTCTGATCTATTATTTTCTTCTGAAGGCGTAGAATTTGAGAGCAGTCTACTGTGCAGCATCTTCATTCCCTCATTTCCAATCTTCTTTCATTTTTTTCCTCACTGTGTACATTTCTTGTTAGAACAACAAATTTTTCATTTATCATTTTGATATAAATAATCTTTTGATTAATATGGAGATAGGATTTAATGATACAGTGTTTTTGCAACTCCTTGCATCTCATAGTTGAATAATTATCTTTTGTTATAGTGATGTGGATTGGCCTTGGTGCATTTTTTTAAAAATTTAATTTCATAGCTATAGCTGGTTCGTGAAATTAAATCTCACTTATCTTATTTTGACTAAAATTTTACCTTTGTCCTTGGTTTCTTGCATGTATCTCAAGAAAAGACATTTTGTGTGCCGATCACTTTGTGCTATTTATGCAGACTTGCTAGGTGAATAGTATATGATCAATGCGGACAAACCTATGTGACTAGAAAAGCACTAGTTCAAAGCCATGAGTAATTAACAGCAGCCACAGGCTAATTGCTCATACTACATAATTCCTTCATAGGTTTCCCAATGCAAGTTTGTAAGCTAACAAGCTCACATAAGCCCTCCTATTTCTCCGGTTGAAGAAAATCATTAGATATAAGTTTATAACCCAAGTTACATCAAATGCCCTACATCACCATATCCACACCCCAAAAAATTTCAGGTACAAGCATGCATACAAAATGTTCTTAAATGTAGAGTTTTGTCAAAATTGTAAGTTTTTGAGGACCTCTTTTTATGAAAGATATCTTTAACAAACTAAAAATATAATTTTTCCCATCAAAGGTCATAAATTTCACAAATTAACACTTGCCCAAATGAACCCCAACAAATTTGCTTACAAGCAGCCCTAAATTCTATCATGCCTGTAATAGACACACCATTTGTTCCTCCTAAAACTATCAATATTAACTCCATGCTAATCTGACTGATGACAATCCAAAATAAGCATGCTCCAGATTCACGGGATTTTGAAAAATTGTCTTGAATCATCATCCAACATGTGACACGGGATATGACCCAAGAGAAATAATTTCCAATGGTATGACCCAAGAGTAGTGATATGACCCAAGAGAAATAACTATGTTTGTTCTTAATACAATGGTATGACCCAATAGCAATAATTTCCTAGTCAAAATTTACTTTTGATAATACCCAATAGAGCAATTTTGGTGCCCTAAAAAAGGCTACTAAACCATCAATAATAATGATGATTACACTCAGTAATTTCACAGAAACATAATCACTGTAATCCCACACATAGGAGCAAGCCAGAATGATAATAGAAAAAGTTATGAATGCCATCGTGGAACCCACTCCACCCAACATAAATGTAACAGGTGAACCCCATACCAAAGGTGAGGTAAATTATAAGGCACTTTAATATTTCTCATTGTTCCTCATCAACCAAAACTTTATTTCTTCAAGAGGATTTTGTTCCTCGCCCACCACAACCTGATTTATTCAAGAGGATTTTGTTCTAATTCTAGATATTCCTGATACCCCCAATTACGAATTGCAGAATCCAGACAACAAATATGTATATATCATAATGGCCCGATATGAAACTTATGAATGTTGTAACAGTGAGGTCATAACAAAGCCCATGGTTTTATAACAGTAACCATATACTCTTTGTATACACAACATTCAATAAAATTTATATTTTAGGGCCACAAAAACAACTGGCTATTAAACTACTCTTCCGCAACTTTTAAAACACAAGCCTGGTGCAATGTTGTTGGGTTTCTGAATATAATTTTCAACTTTGAGTGGATATAAAAGAAAAGGACCACTGCAGATTTTAGGAGTGCAATAATCCAAGGAGAGAGTGAGAAGCACACTAGTTATTGACATAGAAATTTTGGACAACCAATGTACAATTGTTGAGAAAATGACTTGGCTTCAAATGGGGAATCATTCCTCTTTTCTTCTGGAGCCAGATTGTCAAGGAGGGAAGCCAAATAGGTTTAAGAGAAAAAAATGGGTACTTAACATTTTCAGGGTTGGAATATGACTGTAGTTTGCATTATACTCCAATAGTATACCATGGAAAATGAGGCAGCTGCAAATCCATTTGAGAATTGAAGCTCATTCTCTTCGTTTGGAGAAAAATGAAAATCTAAAACAACTTGTGGAAAAGAATTATAAATTAACTAGCATCTGGATCTTAGTGGATTCCCATTCTCTATAAACATTTGTCCCTCATGATGAACTCAAATTTTTTTTTTCACTTGGAAGTTAATAATGGATTCAGAGTCAAGCCCAAGAGAATTAATTAGCCCAAAACTCCACATATTGTATCATTAGGAAAGAAGTATCAGTTTGTGCCAAACAATAAGGATGCGAATAGTAGACTAGAATCTCAAAATATGTCAAATGGTAGTGGGATTGTCTGCATCCATGGAGTTTTAGGAATAGGAAAGACTAAAATGGCTATGGAATTTTCATACAGAAACTCACAGCTAGGTACTTTCAGTAGAATTATCTGAAAACCACACTCTAAATAGTTGGCTGAAACTTGAGATGGAAGTGAGACATGGGAGGTGGCACAAGGCAATAATATGGTGGTGTGACAAGTACATTCACACTATCAATCACAAAGGCTATAAACACATCATAAACAACACTATCCAACAAATATTTTTCAAAATTAATATTGTTCACACAAATTACTTCTAGAGAGGTGCCTTTGAGAAATACTACAACACATTATAGAAGGTAGAATTAGGGTTTGCTACAACAAACTTATAGAGGTATAACTAAAGATTTTAGCAGATCCAAAAGAATATTTGAAGTTCCTTTGTATCAATTGACTTAAAAAGCATCTTAAAAACAACTGTGCAAATGCAATATGTTGAGCTATCCCTGCATTCTTAACAAAATTTGCAGACATGTTCCCCCTTCACTCCAACAGTCCTATTTTGGCATAAGTTCCATATTCAATAGCTAGGATGAATGCATCACCCACAGAATCCATCTTTGGAATACACCTCATCATTTCCATTCTTAAATTCAGATAATTTTTTAATCCTTCAAGAGCCAACCCTATACAAGAAGGAGAGGAAGGGTGATGCCAAAAAAAGGGGCACTTATTGTTTTCTAGTACTTTTTCTTGAGCCTCTTGCTTTCTCACCATCGCTTGATGGAAAATATGTCTATTGCTGGCCTCACAACCATCATATTATTCTTCAAATAAGGCATTCAAAACAAATTTATTATTCTTATCAAACTTAGGAGCTTCACATCCCTCCTTTTTCATCCATAACTTCACGTGATTAATCATTATGTTCAGAAAAAAAAAAGTGGAAAAGACAATACATCTTTATTGTTATCCGAGCTCACAAATTAGCATTACATACCAAATTTTCAACAACACTTCAAATTTTTACAAAACCAAGAATATTTTCATTACAATCAACAACTTCAAAGTACTCTTCTTCAAAAGTATGTGCTAGCTGTTGAAAAATGCAACATCATTCCTGTATTTGAGGAGCTGTACATCCCCTATATTGGGATGAGTGGATGATTATTTTTATATGACAACATTGGGATTTACTTACAGGGGGAGGTCTATTGTTTATGCTCTATTTTAACAGGCACATCATCATCATCAAAATCTTACTGTTCACCTAAGTTATGATCGCTTTCAAGAATTTTAATACTCTAATTGAAGATAATTTGGTCCATCATATTATCGAACCCACTGCGAACTCGTCAAGTAATTTAGACATAGAATTCACATTGTTTGCCATATTGAAAAGGTCAGATCCCTCTTTATGGAGTCCCTAGTGAGATCTCCTTTCTTTGAAATTTTTTTCCCACTCTCACCAAGAATACATGTAACAAGTCATTTTTTTCAAGAGGAAAATGGTTTTGTCCCCTGGTGGAGTTAATCGACAAGCAACAAGGTCTTCAACCAGCTCATCCTCATCACAGTGTTGTAGATGAACTACTAATTCTATGGAATTAAACTTTTTAAAACAGCGACACTAATATTATTTTGTCTCCCAAACTTAAAGTCCCCAAAACCATTTAGAACAAGCTTGGAGAAACTCAGAAACATTTCCATTGCTTTCTCAACAACATGTCTAAGTTTAGAGTGGGTTCTCTTTAAGCTCAAGAGAGGTATATCAACTTGGTGTTTATAATGTTAATTAAGTACAAAGTTGCAACATAAGTAACCATAGAACAATAAATAAGTTAAAATAGATATATTAGTTAATATTCATGTTAGATTCAGTATGACTGGTCCCATTGTAATTATGTTATGGGGCCTTAAGTTTGTGAACACAGATATGGAAATGAATGATTAATAATATTAACATGGCTCTCTGAATTAGTGAATGAATCTTGCTAAGAAATTGACCAAATTGTGAATCAACATTGGATGAAATCATTCTAGTAATGATTGATGCCACATATTAGAAAGGTTCAATGTAGCATGTAAGGAGATTAACCAAATGAATATCATTTATTGATCAAAGTGTTTTACAAAACTTTCACATAATTAAATTTGATCAAATTTTGAAAGTCACAAAACTTACTTTCCATCTTAATTACGTGAAACTGTTACAACAGAGACACTTTGAAAATGCCTCCATTTTTACATAAAATAATTGGAACCTGATCACTCTACAAATTTGAATTTGAGTTTTCCAGCACATATTTTGCCATTCCTTTTCTATGGAATAAATTCCCAAATCTGAAGTAGGTTGTCATAAGTCAAGGTTTATAGCCTTATTAAGTTCAACAGATAGAAATTGTTTTTCCAAGCCTCCTCAATTTTCTTCCTATAGATACAACTTCACAACTTCCTAGTAATGCTTGTTTGCTCAGTGATGTCTAGGAAATTGTTGGTTTTTCTTTATCTAGGCCAAATTGTACTTTGCAGATATCCAATCGTTTCGGTTTTTTTTGTTACTATTTTTTTGTTGTTATTGTTTTTTAGTTTTCAATTTTTTTTCCTTTCCAATTCCACGTTTGGAACATAACACTTGTGATGTGGAATCTACCCTGAGGTGCACCTAGAGGACAACCACTAGCACTAATGTTACATATTTAATTCCAAAATATAGAACCTAAAATTCTAAATCTGAATTTTACAATTTTTTCAAACCTCATCTTATGCAGCTTATTGATGGAACCAATTTGGATGCCGTTACCTAGTGGCAAAGGATTGCAAGGAGAATCCTCAGCCAGACAAGTAGCGCTTCTAGGGATGACTTGTGAGCACCACTAGAATGTGTTTCAGCACATTCACACAAAGAAAAGAAATCATTTTGAACAAAAGTTACATGATTTGGTATTCATGTGATATATTGTTCAATTGAAGCATGACCAATTGAACAACACATATGTAACAGAAAATATTATCAAAACCCATTCAACTAGATTGCACTGGCTAGTTCAAACTAGTTATTGAGAACATCTGGGAAAAAGAAGATACGTTGTCCCCCTTTATAGAATATGAAACAAAGGAGTTACAACTTGGAAACAACACTGAAACATTTCCACGCCTTATCCAAGCCTTTTCCAATCATTTCAACATGATCCTTAAATGTTTCCTGATTTTTAAATGTTTCAATTGCTACCAGGCAAGATACCAACTAGAAAAAGTGATTTTTTGACATTAAAGAACAAATAAAAACCCTAAAGGAAAAATATGAAACCCTGAACCTAAATTGAGAATAAAATCTTTCAAATAAATCCTCAATCATATAAATCAAGACCAAAAGCCAAATCCTGAATATATCTGAATTTTATGTCTCATGGGTTTTTCACAATGTATTTTTCCTTAAAAAGTCACATCTTATTTTTGGTTCAGTAAAACACTGATCTTCAGGCATTTTAACACATCAAATGCTTGTCTACTATATTGTTGAAGTACAATGATTGTGTTCTATTTCCTTTCTCATATTTTGTTCCAATTCCTCAGCCTTGTTGCAATTTAACCCCAAAGACTTGCATATCAAAATTGATATGGTGGTAGTTTCAGCCCTACAAAACAACAGCCTGCATATATGAACAATTAAATTGACAAGCACTTATTTCCAATAATATTCCAACAGTCTTCCATGTTTTTCTTTTCCTTTTTTGAACTAGACCTATATGAACTAAGTTACTCCATTACAAGTACATTCTCATGTCTTTGTCCTTATGTCATGGAGGAAATCATGATGTTGCCATATTTAGCATTTTTTTGATATGAAATAAATGTGATATTTTAATATTATTTCGTGAAATTTTATCATTACAATATTTGGAAGTAAACAACATACCCAAAAGAAGCCAGTGATGTCTAGAGATATTGTTATAGCATAGAGTGCAAAATTTCATGTCATCACATTTTCATCATATTGCTCAACAAGTGAGCTCAATTATTTATACATGAGTGCCTATGATCTGAAATGGAACTAAACCTACAAATCGGTGTAAGAATCAGTACTCTTAAGAGACATATTAGTAATTCATGAAGTTTTACTGGACAATGTAAAAGACATTTTAAATGTAAAGATGAATAAGACAACAGAAATCAAAGAAAAAAAGAGATGAAAATAGAGCATTAAATGGAAGAAGAGAAATCACTAGGAGAGAAGGTTGAGGAATGGGAAGTGATTTTGGCCAAGAGCACAATAGGAATAGAAAGCCATGAAAGCAATGTAACTATATATTTCCAGAATGAAGAACTGACCCCCCATTTGAAGACGGATTTCCTATTTGGGTTTCTAGGGAAAAAGCTCGGGGTTAGTGATGTGTGTGAGTTTATTATTGTGTGATGGAATTTTATTTACAATTACATATTGATGGTTGTGCATTTTGACAAATCCATATGGCGTGATTGATTCACTGTTATGTTGAATTAATCAGGAAATTCGATTTTGGTCTGTGCGGGTTGATGTTACTAGAAATTGATGGTTGCAATCGTCAAGCTAAAGGATTCTCCACTTGAAACAATATATTTCAAATAAATTCTAAGAAAGTATTCTATATAATGGGTGAATTCATGGTTGAATTTAATTTCTCTCAATTTTTTGTTAATTTGCAATTGCCAAATTACTCAGGTTGTCATCTTTTGTTAAGATAAATCGATGGTTGTGGAAACAAAGTTTTTGTAAGTATATATGGAGTCGCTAATTTGAGATTTTACGGTTGTTGGAGAATTTTATCTCTCCTGCATACTTCATTTCTGCTTCATGAGGTAATATTCCGTGTTGGCTGAGATAATACCCACTCCTGGACTACAATTTTATCAGTATTTGGGTGAATTGCAGCTACACAAGCATTGTAAAACCTCTCCAAACAAAGATTTGAATGCTGCTAAGTAAAATTCCTTTAACCATACATTATACAACCCATTCACACACCGTATAGTTGCCCTAATTTAGCGATTTCTCTGCTAGCTCACTTTCCCATCTCTCCTTAGTCAATTTTCCAATCTGGTCGAATTAATTACCCCTCTCGTTGATTTCATTCTAATTGATCAACTGGGAACTCAGCAAGTTGAATCAGACCTCCCTATCCAAGTGTTTATTAGTCAAGTTAATTCTCAGCCCATCCTTTTTTTTTCCTCTTTACGGAAGCTAGCACCAAATTTATTACATCTTAGCAATTTGTTGATTGTACTTTGGATTTTCTCTTAAACTATGGGGAAATTTCATATAATTTGTTGATTTTACTATGGGGGTCTTTCATACATATTAACTTGTGGAATCAAGGTGGCTACTCAGTCATCTTGTGAGTGCCAGAATATATATATGAATTCTCGAGCTGGAACTAATTCGAAGTGTGATAACTGGTTTGATGATAAAGAGACAAGGCTCCAATCACAGAATTGTTAGACTTCATTTGGTGCATTTATCTTTGTTGGTTACTGGTCAAGAAACTATGCAAGCCACCATTCAAATAGAGGAGCCACATAATGCTAGAAGCAGAGCTACCAAGTTTATTAAGAATTGATTTACCCTACATGTGCCAAGAAGGTGCTACCAAATTGACACACTTACAAACTACTAATGCGAAGGATGATATTAAAAGGGGTTGAGTTCTACACATTCAAATATCAGGCTGTACGGAGAAATTATCTACCATCCTACTTCATGTGGTTACCTTCCACAATACATAGTGTATGTGAGGTAATTGGTTTGGAAACCAAGCAATGCAACTCAAGACTCTCTTTCCATGTCCACTGGAGAACCATAAAGGAGAATTTAGCTCTCATAACTTCATCAAGAGCTTGAAGACAACCATTACAGGCATTAATTTTTCTTATTGAGGCTCAACAACAAAAAAACAACTTAGAATCCTTTGGCTGTTTCAACCAATTACATTTCTAACTAAGAAATAGTGGCTTTACTAATTGACATTTTCCATTACATTTTGTGTGTAGGATAGACAAGAACAGATGCCTTGCATCCAAGATAAGAACAAACAAGAGCTAAGATCCTTGTGCAAGGTAGAGGGCAACAACCTAGTAGCCTCTCTGAAGGTAGACCTCTCTGTACAATACCAAGAGTGAGATCATAAACATACTTCAGCACAATATCCATGTTGGTGGAGTAAGTGGACTATAATACCCTTATGTACTGATCACCCTAACCAATCCTCTTGAAACATGCCTGATTAAGTTGACATTGATCACCCAAGTTAGCTCTAAATGAGTGGAAAACCCGATGAAATTAGGCCCTTAATGCATTGATTAGTTAGTTAACAGACCCTCACAACACCCAATTGATTGTCCAATCACTTAGTGAACCAAGAAAAATACACCTTATTAAATCAAAATTGAGTCTAATCACATATTCCAACAATTTTTCTAAAGGTGCAATCAATGTATTCTTTTAATAGATGCTAACAATAAGATTCAACCTTCAAGTAATTTAGTCAATGTTTGGAAATATCTGAAATTTTCTTGATTATATATATATATATATATATATATTAGATGCTCTTTCCCAACGGTTTTTGTAAAATGATGTTCATGCTCTCAAAACCACTCCCGCTCCATGCAACATTAATCCTTCATCAACCGCTTGATCTCCCTTTCCCCAAAACCTGGGTTTTCATTATTTAGATTGTAAAACACTACATCGCCAACTCTAAAATTCCTTCTCTCACAATCTCCCACCATATATGGGTCTTAAAGCATCCTACCATTGTCACCTCCACCATAAGAAATGTCTCTTTAGCTCACAGAGGAGACATAAACTGTGTGCTTCCCTCAAAATTTCTTTGAAACAATTTTCATGCACTGTATCCCCATGTCACTCCTCCCTTCCATATGATCTTAACCCTACCACCTTGTTTGCTCATACTACCACCCTTTACGATTTCCTCGAGCGACCCTTGATATGGTTACTTCTCCACTGTTCATGTTTCTTATTATCATACTGGGATATCTACTATATATATATATATATAGTAGATGCTCTTTCCCAATGATTTTTGTAAAATGTTGTTCATGCTCTCAAAAACACTCCCGCTCCATGTAACATTAATCCTTCATCAATGACTTGATCTCCTTTTCCCCAAAACCCAGGTTTTCATGACTTAGATTGTAAAACACTACATCACCAACTTTGAAATGCCTTCTCTCACAATCTCCCACCATATATGGGTCTTAAAGCATCCTACCATTTTCGCCTCTACCACAAGAAATGTCTCTTCATCTCACAGAGGAGACATAAACTGTGTGCTTCCCTCAAACTTTCTTTGAAACAATTTTCGTGCACTATATCCCCATGTCACTCCTCCCTTCCATCTGATCTTAACCCTACCACCTTGTTTGCTTATACTACCACCCTTTATGATGTCCTTGAGCAACCCTTGATATGGTTACTTCTCCATTGTTCATGTTTCTTATTCTCATACTGGGATATCCCAGATACTATTTACTATTTAGGCAATGAATATCAACACATGAGAAAGTTTTTCAGGTAGAATTATTCAAGTATGGTCTCCACGCTTTGGATAACTACTTAGTTTATTAAGGATTCATTAACCCTCCATGTGCCAAGAAGGTGCTACCAAATTGACACACTTACTTACTACTAATGAGAAGGATGATCTTACAAGGGGTTGAGTTCTAGACATTCAAAGAACAGGCTCTATGCAAACATTATCTACCTAGATGAGCAATGCCTTGCACTGGAATTTTCAATCAAATTCTAAGTTAATATCGATTAGACTTCTTGTGGTTTCCTTCCACAATTCATAGTGTCAATATTTTCATTAAACAAGATAAATGTGGTTTCTTGCTTCATGATATCAATTGCAGGACCATTCAACAAGCAAGCCTAAATAACTCAGTATATCAAATGTTGAAGTGAGGTTCCAAAAATATGTCGCAATAATTAGTGTGCATTTGTAATTTTTTCACCCTCACATGAATATTTAATCACAGAGACACATATACATAGAAATAGGGAGAAAGAACAAAAGCACACAAGTTTCTTCCAATAACTTCTTTCGAAGAATATCCAGTTATTTTGAAAAATACAGGACTAGCATATGCAATAGGATAATCTGGTTTGGTTGCATCTGATACAAAAAATGTCTGTTGTAACTTGGACAATGCTTCTTTTAAGTCTTTTGAAACCCGTTGAACAGATGTTTCACTCCTATGATCAGATCCATCATATGTCCTCTTTGAGCCATGAATGTTTGTATCCTTTCGTTGTAGGAAATCGTGGATGCAGTCTCCCTAGTTAGATCACCTGTGTGGAGAACTCCAGTCCATCAATTGCGATTCATAACAGAAGCTACACCGAACTTTGTCCCAAACCTAGCAAGGAGAATAGCGGCGGGAAAATAAATTTGAATAGGTAGATTTAGATTTTAGAGTAGCCGCCAAATTAGATTTTAATAGGTAGTCAAATAATGCTACCTTTATGCGATGGATCTTGGTTCTGGTGTATGGACACATAGGAGGGGGCTGGCACCCTCTAAACTCCCGTTCAATGGCACAATAAAATTTAAATCGAAGCGGTAAACCATATGGTTAAGGCCCACCAGAGATAGGAGAGTGGGTAGAGAATATTAGTTGCGCAAGGGTGGTCATGGGTTCGACCCCAATCACCCATCAAAGTTTTACTCTACCATCTTATATATAGAGCCATGTCTGCCATTATAGAAGCTTTGCTAGATGTAGATAGGTCTACACATTGGAACCTTGGGTTAATAAAATATATGCAACGTAATATATATGCTCTCTCCCAAAACGTCAGAATTTGGAACCCTAGGTTAATGAAATATACTCCAATAAAATTAATGAAATTTCATCTCTCCACAAAAATTCGACCTAGTTAATAAAATTTCATATCTCCCCAAACTAATTTGGAACCTTAGGTTAATGAAATATACCCCAATAAAAAATTAATGAAATTTCATCTCTCCCCCCAAATGTTTAACTTAGTTAATAAAATTTTATATCTCCCCAAACGTGAAATTTAATATCTCCCCAAACGTCGGTAATAAAATTTCATATCTCCCCAAACATAAAATTTCATATCTCCCCAAATGTCGGAATTCCGACGGTTTATTTCATCTTCTTAGTTAATGAACTTTTATTTCCGCAAATGTTGGAATTCCAATGGTTTATTTCATCTCCGCAAATTTCGGAATTCCGACGGGCTATTTCATCTCCCCAAATGTTGCTATTCTGACGGTTTCTGACGCTTCGTTCATAGATGTCGCTATTTCGACACTTATTTCATAAACGTCGCTATTATGATGCTCTGTTCACAAACGTTAACTATTTCGATGATACCCCTAAATGTCACTATTTTGGCGATACTCCCTAAACGTTGCTAGAGAAATGCTTGTTGGAGAGATTAAAAAAATTGAGAAAAAATGGGGAACTTTCCAAAAATACGTCAAAACAGTCAGAACTAAAGTGTCGGAAAATTGACCATATGTACTAGTGACGTAATAATTTTAGAAGCTGCTATGATATCGATATGATCAGACAGTCTGCCTTATGGTCTGGTTCAGCAGAAGTATTTATACAAAATTCATCAGATGAAATGAAAATATGTTCCGAGTTTTTTGAAGACATGGAGAACACATGTGCAGTACCAAGCTATGAGTGGATCGATTGGGTCAACATATTTAGCAATAGGTTAAGTGTATCTTGATCCAGTGGCTATCTATATTGAGAAATTATTCATCACAAGGCTATCATACCTTTCCAGCATTTTTATTGTTGTTCAGGTTTACCAAGCTCCTTGGAAAGAAGATTAGGCTGGGAATTCCTATCAAATACCATCAATAGGTGTGTTCTTGAGTTTGTTGAAAAACAGTGAAAGAATAGAGTTATTAGAGCATTTGCTTGCCTGGTTACACTGGGATTATTATATCATTTAGAATAGTAGTAATTCCAACATATTAGTGTAGGTAGGTGTGCAAATAAGCTCAATGATATGAGCATATTTCCATTTTAGTTTTAGATTGCTTTGTAGTTTTTAGTTCAAGTGTGTTTCAGTTCCAATTCAGCATAGTACATATTTCAACATTCAAGATTTTCAGGGTGAAAAAGTGATTTCCATCTGGATAGTTGGTAGTGCAAAACACATTTGCAGTTTCAGTTCAGATTTACAATATGCATTCGCAACTCCATGCGCCCAATAAAGCACAGGCATTCAGGTCTACAGGTTCTCAACGCACTGAGAACAACACGTTGTCCCCATTAGGAGTTGATGTTGGCCTGTGACCACACACAAGGTGGAGAAGTGGCCCCTATAAGGAAATCATAGGGTAGAGGCATGAATGTTTACGGGGAAAGCCTAGCAATTCAAGTGCAGGTCAGGCGGAAAGCCATGCAGTCTAAAGAGAAAAGTGCCACGGTCAAGGTATTATGACCCAAAGTTGCGTTAATTGCCGCATCCCACAAACTGTCACATATATTATATATTATATATAATATATGTAATATCATTTACCGCACTTAACTCCTTACCGTAATCGCGCTTCACTCCCCACAGATTATAGCATCTATCCTCCGCTTTCCCATAACAAATACTCTCGATTGCGATTTGTAGGCGGCCCCACTTCCACCACGTCATCCATTCCCTGCTCCCTGCACATTGCTCCCCGCAGAGTTTACCTCTTGCCTTCCGCCGCTCATATATAAAACCTACGATCTGTGATCTGCGAGCGGCCCCACCTCTACTTTTCCATGTCATCCATTGCCCATCACACATCGCTCCCCCCAAGATATACTGTCTACCCTTCTCCACTTCTAATAAAAACTCTTGGCTTGCAATCCGCGATATCGATTTGGGTCCCACCTTCTTGCCAAGTCATCACTAGCCTTTCCACAACCTTTGTTCCACTCTTTTTAGTGTTAATCAACCCCGCTAACTTGAATATTGCTTATGCCATCCTCCCCTCATCTCCCCCCCATATCACACATCCAACGGCTCACGATCCATTTGGGCACCCCTCTCACCTTCTGAAAGATAACACCAGGGGGGGGGGTCTGAAATGGCTGGTTTTGGAAACTGCCTCCAGTTCTACGTGTCGGCCCACAGTGATTTCGTACCCCTCGGGCCCCCCCAATCCAATACCACAAACCATCCATGCCCCCCTCCAAAATTCAGTCTCTGGTTTTTGCAAGTTAAAGCACAACATGGGTTTTTGGAAAAACAACATAGGTAAGGTATATTCGGTTCGTCCAACAAATCCCCTCTAAAGAGTGAAGCAAACTCAGCACAACTGGTCATTACGCAACGGTAAGTGGAAATCATGAGAATTATAGAGTGGAGGCTTTCAAATAGCAGATGGAATCATATGATGGAAGCCAGATCGTCCACCTGTTCTAAGCCACTCCTCATCACTCCTTTTGAAGATTCCGAAATTTGGCCTCCGTGGCCAACTATGTTGTTTCTTTTTACTGTTAGATTTTGATGTTTTGCTCGTGAAATCTCGATTTCACCTAATTTTGTTTTGATTTTTTTTACAGGAGTGATTGCTTGATGCACACTCTGCTAGTTTGTTAGGATATTTTGGTTTTCACATGTGTGGGTCGATCAGGAATGATTATTCGATCGTGAACCCTCAATAGGAACTTTGTATGTAGGAAGTTTAGAGATGTAAGAACGGTTTTGAATTTTGGAGAAGTTTTGTTGTAGTCCTGTGCAACTGTGTTCTTTATGCTCTGAGATACATTTTTGGGAGAGTTGTTTTGAATATAATCTAATATACAGAGTTGTTTACTTGGATTCCAGATGGAGAAATGAGGAGTATGTATATGTGTTCTCTTGCTTATTTGCAATCTCCTGTTTATGTATAATCATCGTTCATGTTTTGTTTCTTTGATGATTTGTGTAATGTAGTTGTCGGTGGTATGCATTTTTATTCCCGAATTTGTTTATGTATAATGCTCATGTATTAAACTTGCTACACTTCCTTAATTCACACTCCACGAATCTCTATTGTTAGTCATATTCCATTTACATCTGTTTCCTTTGAGTTCAAGGGAAACAGATTCTTAAGTATTTTAAGCCTGTATTTTGTGGATTCCTCCTCTGTTCTTTCTTAGCACCTCTGCATATTTTGAAAGCCTCTGCTCATTATTTCATATCTAGCCTATTTGAAATCCATCCAGCCATGCAACCTCTTGAGCCCTCTTGCAATATAGGGTAATTCACATGAATCAGACTCCAAGGTCTTCTCCATTCCTGAACCACCAAAACCATTATTTCTCTTTATCCATATTCTGTCAGAGGCATCCTTATAATTGTCTACATTTAACCTCTGATTTTAAGATGTCCTAGGCACTGGTCTCCTGCAACTCAAGACTGTCTCCAACACTATCAATCCTTGAATGCTTCAAATCACCATCCAAGTCCCCATAATTTGTCAATTTGGGGTAAAAGAAACACCGATGGCATGCATTTTCGCCAAATCTTCGATAGATTACAAACACATCCAATCCATCAGATTGATTAAAATAAGGTGACACAAAAGCGACATTACTCCAAGATTAATTTACAAGAATTAAATATTTCCTTGCACTCGAATTGAGGCTCCATCACATCTTTGAGTGCTTCACATCTTTGAGCGCTTCTTCACTATTGCTAATTATTTTTTTCCCCTCTTTTATGATATCATAATATAATATAATTATAATACAAGAATAAAAACTACTTATATATTAATAATATATATTAAAATTTTGCATAATAAATATTAATTTTTTTATTATAAATTTAATTTTAAATATTTAAATATATAAAATAAATAAATGATTATTCTAATATTTTTATAGAATTGTTTTTGAAAAAACCCAATAAAACTTAATTTTATAATAAATTGACTTAGAAACCAATGAAAAATTAAAATATCTCAAGATTTAGATATTATATTTTTTCTTTTTTTCATTTAGGATGAAATTTAGAAAAATTTAAACGACATGTACTTCTGAGTAAATTTTTTGTGAATTTGGTGATGGCTTTAGTGCCACGTGTGAAAAATACTTATATATTAATAATGTATATTAAAATTTTGTATAATAAATTTATAAATTGATTTTAAAATATTTAAATATAAAAAAATACAAATCATTATTCTAATATTTTTATAAATTTATTTTTCAAAACATAATAAAACTTAATTTTATGATAAATTAATTTAAAAAGCAAGGAAAAATCAAAATATCTATTAGAATCTTTTTTTTTTGGGATTTAGAAAAGTTTAAAGCCCAACATAGTTTCATAGTTTCTAGCTAATTCCATGATAGTTGGAGTGTCATGTATCAATTTTTATTTAGAGAGAGGAAGACAAAAATATACATATCTTATTGGTCAAATCTACCCAACCAACCCCATCATAAGAACACCTTCCTTGTAAAATTTATGCAAATTTTCCCTAAAATGTATAGTAAATGTTGTATGGATAGATGCCTATGGATGTTTACCAGGTCAAAAGATTCTAATTTGGAATAATATTTCTTCAATTCGCCACCCAAGCGTTCAGCTCGTCCCCATTCCAAACAAAGTCGTCGCCGTTGCCATCGCCATCACCATCACCGCATCTGCAGCAAATCGCACTCAAACACAAAATCACGAAGGCTGTATTCTGGAAAAGCTGAGACGACGAAATTGACTTCAAAAATTATACAAATTGACTTTTAAGTGCTGCTGGACAACGATACAAACGTCTAAACCTACGCCCGACGGACTCCATTTTTCTCCAAAATTCATTTTTCTACAACGTTCCAGACTTGGAGCCAACGGATCTTATCTTTTCTTTTGAAAAGATATCTTAAATCGAAACTTATTCCCAGTATCCTCAACTTGTGTCGCTTGCATTTCTGGAAAATCTTGCAATCTGACGGTGAAGGGAGAGTTCAATGTTTTACGTTTCTTCAGAGTTAGATTCCAGGATATTTTTCGAAAGATACCTTTTCGAATATCTAATTTAGATAATATAATAAATATTATATTATTTATTATGTTATTATTGATAATAATCAATCACTCTCCATACCATCAAATTTCATCGTATTCTAAGATATTTTTGAAATTTGCAATCTACATAAAGATACATTTTTCACCTTTTGCAATACCATGAATATCATTGAAAATAATTTGGGACATATGTTATCCAAAACTTCTGGTCCTGAAATGAATTTTGTTGAGAAGTAATTGAAAAACATATGTTTATGAAGGCTTTTAAACTTGGAGATGAATCTTGTTGAAAAGCATAAAACTTTAAAATTTAATTAAAATTTTAAAAATCAATTGATCAATACTTAAATTAAAAAATCTATCACATTTATCGCACAACAATTTTAAATTTATGCAAAATTGCCTAGATAATTTTTTAATTTTTAATTTAAAAAATATTTTATAAAAATACTAAGATTGAAGCCTGCTATCCAAAGAGTTTCATTGGCCATAATTTTCTTTTATTCTATTCTCAACGAGTATAGAAACAATATTCTTATTTTTTTCACTTTCAATTAATTATTACAAACATATAAATGAATAGTCGTGTCTTATTCACACGTTTCATAATACAATATATCTGGTTAGGATTGTCTATACGCATCTCATTAATTACCTATATATATCTATTCATTAATTATCTATATATATCTATTCTTGTTTTGTTAGGATTTGTTGTTTTATTAAGTTTTTGTAATTTTAATTAAAGTTTTAAAAAAGTTAATTATTTCTATTTTCTAATAATTTCAAAAATAATTTTCTAATTTCAGAAAATATAAATTTTTTTTTTTATGAGTAAAATTTGATGTGCAATAATTTTTTTGGTGGAAGGTAATTTAGTTTTGATATTTTTCAATGGTTCAAAAATCATTTTAAAAGAAAAGAAAATAATAATTTTGTGAGTGACTATTCCATCCTTGATGAGATTGTTATGCTTGACATTTTTATTGCTTTTCTCAATGATGCCAAAACTTATGGGGTTCCAAGTCCCTTGAGATTGTTATGCCTCACATTGTTGCTGCTTTTCTCAATGATGCCAAAACTTATGGGGTTCCAAGTTCCATATGTGAGCGACAAGTGGGGGGGAGGGCACTAAAAAAAATATGGGGAGGAAGGAGAAAGAGTGTGCATGAGGTTCGAGAGAAAATGTGTGCAAAGAAATTGTGTAGTAGGGAGTTTGTTAAAGAGCAGGGATTATATCGAGTTGATATTTCTTCATCTGCACTCTGCACAACGATAATTTAATATGTAGAGGTGAGACATGGAAAAAAACTGCTAATTTTGTCAGTGGCCATTCCTTTGGTGAGTGCTCTGACACTATCATGTCTAGTTTCCCCAATGATATCATAAGTAACATGTTTCCAAGTCCCTTATGTAATGGGAAGGAGGGAGAAGGGATGGGAGGCGAAGGGCTAAACAAATATGCAGACTAAGCTTTTATATATTACTTTAATATCAAACTGCTATTATTTTTTTGTGTGGGGAAAGAGTGCGCATAAGCTATATAAAAATTTATTAAAGAGTAGAGACTATAGCAAGTCAAGCTTTCTTCCTCCACACTCCGCACAATCCATATTTTAAAATTTTAATAAATTACTCTGCACATCAAATGGAAACCAATGACATAACCTTCATTGTTGATGTAGTATCTTAGTGTTTAATAATCTTGCTCAGAACAAATGATAGTTAGTTATCTTGGATGCAAGAAAAAATGCCTTGCATCCAAGATAAGAACAAACAAGAGCTAAGATCCTTGTGCAAGGTAGAGGGCAACAGCCTAGTAGCCTCTCTCAAGGTAGACCTCTCTGTACAATACCAAGAGTGAGATCATAAACATACTTCAGCACAATATCCATGTTGGTGAAGTAAGTTGACTGTAAGACCCTTATTTACTGATCACCCTAACCAATCCTCTTGAAACATGGCTGATTAAGTTGACATTGATCACCCAAGTTAGTTCCAAATGAGTGGAAAAACCGATGAAATTAGGCCCTTAATGCATTGATTAGTTAGTTGACAGACCCTCACAACACCCGATTGATTGTCCAATCACTTATTGAACCAAGAAAAATACACCTTATTCAATCAAAATTGAGTCTAATCACATATTCCAATATTTTTTCTAAAGGTGAAATCAATGTATTCTTTTAAGAGATGCTAACAATAGGATTCAACCTTCGAGTAATTTAGTCGATGTTTGGAAATAGCTGACATTTTCTTGATTATATATATATATATATATATATTGTAGATGCTCTTTCCCAATGATTTTTGTAAAATGATGTTCATGCTCTCAAAACCACTCCCGCTCCATGCAACATTAATCCTTCATCAACCACTTGATCTCCCTTTCCCCAAAAACTAGGTTGTCATGACTTAGATTGTAAAAAACTACATAACCAACTCTAAAATGCCTTCTCTCACAATCTCCCACCATATATGGGTCTTAAAGCATCCTACCATTGTCACCTCCACCATAAGAAATGTCTCTTTAGCTCACAGAGGAGACATAAACTATGTGCTTACCTCAAAATTTTTTTTGAAACAATTTTCATGCACTGTATTCCCATGTCACTCCTCCCTTCCATATGATCTTAACCCTACCACCTTTTTTTCTCATACTACCACCCTTTACGATGTCCTCGAGCGACCCTTGATATGGTTACTTCTCCACTGTTCATGTTTCTTATTATTATATATATATATATATATATATATATATATATATATATATATATAGTAGATGCTCTTTCCTAGTGATTTTTGTAAAATGATGTTCATGCTCTCAAAAATACTCCCGCTCCATGTAACATTAATCCTTCATCAACCACTTGATCTCCTTTTCCCCAAAACCCGGGTTGTCATGACTTAGATTTTAAAACACTACATCACCAAATCTGAAATGCCGTCTCTCACAATCTCCCACCATATATGGGTCTTAAAGCATCCTACCATTTTCGCCTCTACCACAAGAAATGTCTCTTCAACTCACAGAGGAGACATACACAGTGTGCTTCCCTCAAACTTTCTTTGAAACAATTTTCGTGCACTATATCCCCATGTCACTCCTCCCTTCCATCTGATCATAACCCTACCTCCTTGTTTGCTCATACTACCACCCTTTACGATGTCCTTGAGAAACCCTTGATATGGTTACTTCTCCATTGTTCATGTTTCTTATTCTCAAACTGGGATATCCCAGATACTATTTACTATTTAGGCAATGAATATCAACACATGAGAAAGGTTTTCAGGTAGAATTATTCAAGCATGGTCTCCACACTTTGGATAACTACTTATTTTATTAAGGATTCATTGACCCTCCATGTGCCAAGAAGGTGCTACCAAATTGAAAAACTTACTTACTACTAATGAGAAGGATGATCTTACAAGGGGTTCAGTTCTAGATTTTCAAAGAACAGGCTCTATGCAAACATTATCTACCTAGATGATCAATGCCTTGCACTGGAATTTTCAATCAAATTCCGGGTTAATATCGATCAAAATTCTTGTGGTTGCCTTCCACAATTCATAGTGTCAATATTTTCATTAAAAAAGATAACTGTGGTTTATTGCTTCATGATATCAACTGCAGGACCATTCAACAAGTAAGGCTAAATAACTCAGTATATCAAATGTTGAAGTGAGGTTCCAAAAATATGTCGCAATAATTAGTGTGCATTTGTAATTTTTTCAGCCTCACATGAATATTTAATCACAGAGACACATATACATAGAAATAGGGAGCAAGAAAAAAATCACACAAGTTTCTTCCAATAACTTCTTTTGAAGAGTAGCCAGTTATTCTCAAAAATCCAGGACTAGCATATGCAATAGGATAATCTGGTTTGGTTGCATCTGATACAAAAAATATTTGTTGTAACTTGGACAATGCTTCCTTTAAGTCTTTTGAAACCCGTTGAACAGATGTTTCACTCCTATGATCAAATCCATCATATGTCCTCTTTGAGCCATGAATGTCTGTATCGTTTCACTGTAGGAAATCGTGGATGCAGTCTCCCTGGTTAGATCACTTGTGTGGAGAACTCCAATCCATCAATTGCGATTCATAATAGAAGGTACACTGAAATTTGTCCCAAACCTAGCAAGGAGAATAGTGGCAGGAAAATAAATTTGAATAGGTCGATTTAGATTTTAGAGTAGCCGCCAAATTAGATTTTAATAGGTAGTCAAATAATCCAGCCTTTATGCATTGGCTCTTGGTTCTGGTGTATGGACACATAGGAGGGGGCTAGCACCCTCTAAACCCCCATTCAATGGCATAATAAACTTTAAATCGAGGCAGTAAACCATATGGTTAAGGCCCACCAGAGATAGGAGAGTCGGTAGAGCATATTAGTTGTGCAAGGGTGGTCATGGGTTCGACCCCGATCACCCATCAAAGTTTTACTCTACTATCTTATATATAGAGCCATGTCTGCCATTGTATAAGCTCTACTAGATGTAGATAGGTCTACACATTGGAACCTTGGGTTAATAAAATATATGCAATGTAATATATGTGCTCTCTCCCGAAACGTCAAAATTTGGAACCTTAGGTTAATGAAATATACCCCAATAAAATTAATGAAATTTCATCTCTCCCTAAACGTTCAACCTAGTTAATAAAATTTCATATCTCCCCAAACTAATTTGGAACCTTAGGTTAATGAAATATACCCCAATAAAAAATTAATGAAATTTCATCTCTCCCCCCAAATGTTTGACCTAGTTAATAAAATTTCATATCTCCCCAAACGTGAAATTTCATATCTCCCCAAACGTCGGTAAAAAAATTTCATATCTCCCCAAATGTCGGAATTACGACGGTTTATTTCATCTTCTTAGTTAATGAAATTTTATCTCCGCAAATGTCGGAATTCCATCCGTTTATTTCATCTCCGCAAACATCAGAATTCCAACGGGCTATTTCATCTCCCAAAACGTTGCTATTCCGACGGTTTCTAACGCTTCGTTCATAGATGTCGCTATTCCGACACTTATTTCATAAACGTCGCTATTCTGATGCTTGGTTCACAAACGTCGTTATTTTGACGATACACCTAAACATCGCTATTCTTGCGATACTCCCTAAATTTCGCTAGAGAAATGCTTGTTGGAGAGATTAAAAAAATTGACAAAAAATGGGAAACTTTCCAATAATACGTCAAAACAGTCAGAACTAAAGTGTCGCAAAATTGACCATATATACTAGTGACGTAATAATTTCAGAAGCTACTATGATATGGATATGATCAGGCAGTCTGCCTTATGGTCTGGTTTAGTAGAATTATCTATACAAAATTCATTAGATGAAATGAAAATATGTTCCGAGTTGTTTGAAGACATGGAGAACACATGTGGAGTACCAAGCTATGAGTGGATCGATTGGGTCAACATATTTAGCAATAGGTTAAGTGTATCTTGATCCAGTGGCTATCTATATTGAGAAATTATTCATCACAAGGCCATCATACCTTTCTAGCATTTTTATTATTGTCCGGGTTTACCAAGCTCCTTGCAAAGAAGATCAGGCTGGGAATTCCTATCAAATACCATCAACAGGTGTGTTCCCGAGTTTGGTGAAAAACAGTGAAAGAATAAAGTTATTAGAGCATTTGCTTTCTTGGTTACACTGGCATTATTATATCATTTATAATAGTAGTAATTCCAACATATTAGTGTAGGTAGGTGTTCAAATAAGCTCAATGATATGAGCATATTTCCAATTTAGTTTTAGATTGCTTTGTATTTTTCAGTTCAAGTGTGTTTCAGTTTCCAATTCAACATAGTACAGATTTAAACATTCAAGATTTTTAGGGTGCAAAAGTGATTTCCATTTGGATAGTTGGTAGTGCACAACTCATTTGCAGTTTCAGTTCAGATTTACAGTATGCATTCGTGACTCCATGTGCCCAATAAAGCATAGGCATTCAGGTCTGCAGGTTCTCAACGCACTTAGAACAACACGTTGTCCCCAGATGGAGTCAATGTTGGCCTGTGACCACACACAAGGTGGAGAAGTGGCCCCTATAAGGAAATCATAGGACAGAGGCGTGAATGTTTAAGGGGAAAGCCTAGCAATTCAAGTGCAGGTCCGGCGGAAAGCCACGCAGTCAAAAGAGAAAAGTGCCACGGTCAAGGTATTATGACCCAAAGTTGCATTAATTTTTGCATCCCACAAACCATCACATATATTATATATTACATATAATATATGTAATATCATTTACCGCACTTAACTCCTTACCGTAATCGCGCTTCTCTCCCCACAGATTATAGCATCTACCCTCTGCTTTCCCATAGCAAATACTCTCGATTGCGATCTGCAGGTGGCCCCGCTTCCACCACGTCATCCATTCCCTGTTCCCTTCACATCGCTCCCCACAGATTTTACCTCTTACCTTCTGCCTCTCGTATATAAAACCTACGATCTGCGATCTGCGGGCGGCCCCACCTCTACTTTTCCATGTCATCTGTTAGCCACCTATAATATTTTGATATACCAAAAGGTGGCTAAGAATTTTTTGAGCCTCCAAGGAACAAATTTTATCACTAAAAATTGTTGGCTCTCAAAGGCTCCTTGAAGGCCTCATGCCTCTGTCCAAAATCTTCATTATTATTTCCATTTTACACTCAGAAAATTCTACTGATTCCAAATGAAAGACTGCTAAAAAATCTTCATTTTTCCCCTTCTCTAATCTTCATTTTCTTCCCTTTTCTCCATCAAAAACTGCCTTGTTTTCATAATTCCTCTTCTTCCATTTATGAAAAATCCCCCTTTCCATAGTCAAAAACTCACTTTTTAACTATTTCGAAACCCCCATTTCCATTGAAAAACCATGAAAAATTCGTGAAAAATACAAGTCTTTACTATGGACTTAGGCCCTTTGGGCTAAGTCCTAAACCACTCCCCCTCCACATGCCCAAACGTCTAAGCCTTTAGACGCTAATCGCATCACACACATTCAAACTGCGCAAGTCTTTTGCCATAGACCAAAAGTTCCGATTGCGATTAGGCCATTTTGATTAAAACCTCGATCATATTATTTCCATATAAACTTGAGCCCACCCTCGGCGCTTAGACCTTGTGAATATTTCATTCCCAAACCCATTTTTCTTTATAAAACCCAAAACCCGCTTATCCAAATTTTCAACTTAAAAACTTGAAGTCACGTGTTTAAAATTTTAATGGGTTGATTGAAAGACCGATCGCGCAATCACAATCGGAGAAATCAAAAGGGTAGATCAAAAAGACCGCATCAGAACTTCCGATGCGATTGGGTCCTATGTATTATAAACCCCGCCCCTTTATTTTCTTTTCATATAACTTTTCCCCGGGACCAAGTGTTTAGGATCCCGGGTGCTAATCGCATCGCAAATTTTCAAATGGGTTGATTGGAAAGACCAGGCCCGATGGCCCGATTGCGATTGGCCCTTGTTTTTATACGCCCGGGAATATTACATTCCGTAAAGACCACAGGCCCCGCAGTTGGGCGCCTATCATATATGTATATCCCGATCCATCAAAAAACCTTTGTTTTTGTTGAAAACTTTGGGTTTCGTACGTTATAAAGTTCTTTCCGCTGGTTCGCTCCAGAACTAATCCCCGCCGTTGATTTAACACTGATCAAACGACCATCGCTCCGTCGCATCGACAATTTCAATCGCATCGCAATTGTTCAATCGCATGCGTTTTGTTTCACCCCTGATTTCCGATCCCCGATTGATTATCCACCATTGATCTCCTCTCCGCCTTCCATGATCCAACGGTCCTCATTAACTCCGATCATAAGTCTTGCCCCCGCTTCAAAAACCCTCCGATTCACTTTCCGCCGTTGATCTGATCTGCGGATCAATGACCCGCGCAAAATAGAAAAGTTTTCAATTGCATGTATTTTATTTTGTTCC
This sequence comes from Pinus albicaulis, assembly GCA_034641835.2. NCBI lineage: Eukaryota > Viridiplantae > Streptophyta > Pinopsida > Pinales > Pinaceae > Pinus > Pinus albicaulis. The sequence goes on from CM076573.1 coordinate 472,113,437, forward strand.
CCCGATTGCCCATCCCTCCGATTCCTTCCCCGCCGTTGATCTGATCCTCAGATCAATGGTCATCGCTTGATCGCACTAACCTCCCCGATCGTGCAATCGCATCGGCAATTTCCATCGCACCCTTTGTTCTCCCTGCCAATTGCGATCTCCCGATTAGATCTGGACCGTCCACGTGTCCAGATCCAACGGCTACGCTCTTTCCCCACCTTCTGAAGAAGTTTAAACCTAATTCCGCGGATTTCTTAATTATTTTTTGTGTTTTGCAGGTTTTTATAATGATTTTTTTGTTGTATTGAAGAGAAAGGCCGAAGGCTGGGAGAGACATTTCCTGTGCCTTCGGACTATTAAAAAGAATCATTTACGGGTCGGATTCAACGTTTTGTCAATTTTTCATGAGCGTTGATAACATAAAAAGCCCCGCACGACCTGCACATCAACAATACACTGTTTTATTCGAAGAACAGTTAAAGAGTATAAGTTTGAAGATAAAGCACAACAGATGAAGAGTGAAGACAGTATTACGGAGATTATGGCTAAGACAGTTATCAAACGCCTAATCTCCGACTCAAAACACAGTTTAAAGAAAACCTAAAGTGTTTCACTGACAGAATGGCCTCCATCGCTTCAAATGAGGCGAATTGATTCCTCAACTACCAAAGGAGCCACCTTTTGCCTCAAAGCATTCAAACAAAGGTCGAACTTATTGAAGAAAATCAGATATTCGCCTCTAGCGCAGCAAAGGAGTTACTTCTGCAAGGGAATAAATGCAAAAATATCTGCGGAGTTACTCCACACAGCATACAGAGCCTCAAAGTCAAATAAAGCTCCCACCGAGCTTTGATATTTATTATAAAACAGTTAATACTGTGATCCACCTGTAAAATTCTCCATCGAGCCCATCAGAAGGCGAAGGAGTCATCACTCTGTATTAATTGTCCTTAAGATCTTTTGTTAGATCTCACTTCCTCATCCTTCTATAAATACTTCAGTAGAAGATGAGAAACTGTTGGTTGCAGAACTTTGAAATACATTTGAGCTCGAGACTTCTATTTGTATATAGTGTTCACTGGCCCTTCAAGCTCTGTTTGTGATAGAGTAGTTAGGCTGAATAGTGAAGATGATTGTTGAACTAAAAAATTGGACTTGAAGACTGTAACTGGTTTGACATCAATAACAAGCTTTTTCTTGGGATCCTAGTCTATATTACTGGTGAAGTGCTTCTTTCTTTGTTAATTGTTTTTCCTTCTATGTATGCCATATTGTCCATGTTCCTCTGTAAAGAACAGTTTAAATAGGGTTAGGATCTTCTGTATATTAGTAACCTTCTCTAGCTGAGAAATCTTTATCTTAATGTTTTCCTTAAACTCGTTTATTTAAGAATGATTCAATACAGTTTAAACAGTCAGGAATGCTGGCATTCCCTCGTCCTTCTGTTTGCTTAAACATTGTTCTTGAATGTGATTTCCATTATTTGCTATTAAATTTAGACTAGAGAAGATATGGTTTGCCCTGATTCCTAGATTCTTTTCTCCAAAAGCAGATTCTGAAAGTTTCCCTTGGTGTTGACTGAAAGCAGACTAGGTTTAAAATTACTTTATCTGATCTTAAGTTACACTTTGTTTCTCTTATGTGTTTTCATACTTTCTGAAGGTAATTATGTGGATTACTAGATTTTTTGTCAATTAAGCTGCTTTAATACAGACTTGCCCAAGAAGTTTATGGTTAGCCCTGTTCTTGGTTGGTTTTAAACAGTTACTTAAGAGGCTTTTCTTGTTTGGACTGACTATAAATCCCTTGAGAAATTATTATCAGTTTCCACCCTTCCAACACTTTATTGTTTCCATTACATCATTTCAATCTCAATAATATTGTGATATAGATGACTTGCCCCTTAGATCACCCTTGATGTTGCTGCTCAATTAAAGTCCAGATATGACTCCATAGCCCAATGGACTAAAAACCAACGTTATATTTATCTATCTGCCAAAGTTGTTCTATTTTCTTGCAACTTCTCACTTTTGAAACTTTTGCACTTAGAACTTTCCCCTTAAGTAACATTCATGCTCAACCATCCAAAAAAAAAAACAAACCCCTGGCCTTCATAACTAGCCTAACATTTTTACCCAAAACTTCAAAGACAAATCCATATTTGCACTTATTGCAGAGATCCCTCTCCGGATTCAGGAGGGCTAGATCCTAGAATCCAAAAGTTGGTTGAAACGATGTTGTTTCTGTAATTGGACTCTGCCAATCTTGCTAATAAATTACAGATTCCGAACATTTCTGGCGACTCCGGTGGGGACTTTTTCCCTTTAAACACTTCATAAAACCTTGAGAGTAGAAAGCAGCCTTTTCAAGCACTACCAAGAAATGGTTTTCATGGTAAAAATTGTTTGAATCAGTGACAATCTAGGCAAACCCTAGGATTCTCATAAGTCCTTATCAAACCTTGAAAATCAGCTGGCTTAGCCATAAGAATACACTGTCTTTGTCTCATAACCTTAGCTAAGTTTTGAAACAGAGTTAGGATATTCTTAGAAACCACACAACTGAAAAATGACTTAGAAAAACTTAAAAACATTTCAGATTGGAATTAAATAAAAATGGTGGTGGACCATAAGACCTTTTACCTCTGAAAGGAGCTAAAAAATTCCACTTGGCGACTCCACAATCCTTAACAGACCTTAAGACTCCACTGGGAAGAACCTTTATCATTATAATATCAGTCAAACTCAGTTAGAGGACTGTAGGATTGAGATTTGTGTAAACAGATTAGTTAACCATTCAAATATTGTCATATCTGGTTGAACTTTTTTTGTTCATTTGGGTCTAACAACATAGCATAGTGGCTTCTAGAAAGATTTACACTAGAGCTCACCCTGACCTGGATCCACCTGAGATAGTTAATGACCTAGAAAGCATCCTATGGAAGTCTCCTAGGATTAAAATATCAACTGTTTTCAGATCACCCTTGAGAGCTAATTCAGTTCCTGAAAACCTTGCAGCTCTACAAGAAACACATGGTGGTGGAACCATAAAACATTTTACTCCTTACGAGCTAAAAATTTTCCACCTGGCGACTCCACACTCTGAAACTCCCAGAAGACCAAATGAATCCACTGATAGAAGACCCTGAACTGATTGACTAGACACAGTGACCCCTTTATTGATTTACAAACATGATTCCAAGAATACAACGAAGATATGCCCCAATGAGTAGAGATCATATCCCTGGGTTTCCACATAAGACGCCGCGGGTGAATTGGGATGACAACCTGCCTGTTTTTCAAGGTGAAAAGTTCGATGACCCTTTATTACATCTCATCAGATTTCATATACATGTATGGAGGTTGAAAGTTGAATGGCATGAAGACTGCCTAATGAAAATGTTCATGTTAACATTAGAAGGAAAAGCTAGGGATTGGTATGAATGCTTAAGATCTAGTAGTTTGTTTTCTTTAAGAGACCTTGAATATGTGTTCTATGAGAAATATGAAGAAAACGCTACATCATTATCATGGGGTGAAATATATTATGATCCATCACAAAACATCACCCAACACACTATAGATAATGAGGAAGATTTGGAAGAGATGCATCCTGAAGATCTTTTAACAACCATTCATGAGTTTAATCTCCTATTGAAAATTTTTAAGAATATAGATGAATTGGTTGAGGAAGAGATAATCCAAGCAGTAAAGAACATTCCTCAAGATATCCCTGAAAACTCCAATATTGATTCATCATCCCTTATAGCTGAGGCTCAAGAAGACATCCAGCCTCAAAATCAGTCTTCGCAAGAGACAGAGAACTGCAGTACTCCTACTCAAAGGAACATAGAAACATCTTCCCCTTTGGCAGAAAAAGAGATAGATCGGACTATTAATAAACTGTCAGTCTCTGAAGCTTTTTGCAAAACAAGCACTCTTGCCCATTCACATAGAGAACTTTTTTGTACAGATTTAGAAAGTTCTTTTGTAGATCACAATAAGGAAGGACCAGTTGATAACCCAATATGTTCGACTGATGAAATTGTTTATTCTGATGATTTTCCGAATTTCGATCAGTCTGATGATGACGATGAGTTTCAAGCAGAAATTAATCATGCGGGGCAACCTGCGTTCGATTGGTGTTATGAGTTTCACCATTGTCAACTTGAAAGAAGAAATCACCCTTTTCAATCCATCACAAATGGCTTTCACATAATTGGGAATCAGCAGCTTTTCAACTCAAAAAATGAAGAGAAGAGCAATGAAGAAATTTTTGAGCAGGTGGGAACCTTTGAAAACACCCCTGCTCAAGAATATAATAACCTCTTCACAGAGTTCAACCCACTGAATACAAGCATATCAGGGCTACAAGAGGATAGCACTGCCAAATATGATGAATCCTCTAGTTCAGATAACGAAGAAGATGAGGGAGAAAAACACATACAAGACTATCCTGCTGTGGATATACCATCTTCCCAAGAAGAAAATTCTCCCTTCATTAATGACAAACTGTCATCCAAAGAGCCTAAATTTGTATCAGAAGCAAGCATATATTTAGACAAAGAAAATATTTCACAGTTTGCTATTGTGTAGGTTAAAGATGACGAAGCTTCTAAGCAACTTCCTGAAGATACGCTCCTCAAAGCTCAATCCTTGGAAGCAAACAATCTACCATACATGGAGGGCCAAAAAGAAGAAAATCTTAATCTTTTCTTTGTAGATCCTTTGGAAGAGTGTGTGGAAATTCCAACTGGCTCGAATTATCAAGCATCAATCCTTTACAAGAGCCATAGACATGAAAAGTTGTCATCTTCTATGATAGCTTTTATTTTGAAGATTAATCTTCAAAATATACTATGGATACCCCTGACAAGCAGCCAGATTTTCTACTTCTTCCTGACATTACTCAGCTGGCTGCATTGGCACTTTTGTATCATATGAATATTTAAATACTTCATGTTTAGAATAGGTTAGATAGGAATATAAATAAAGCTCAGTTCCGAGCATGTAGTTAGTTGTTGTTTTCTGCTTTGAAGAAAAATCAAGAATTCAAAAATACAAAAAGAAAGAAAAGAAAGAAAAGAGGGCAGATTGTCAAAACAAGAAAGGTATAGCCCCATGCCAAAAAAGAGAAAAAAATCTGAAAGTGTGCAAGCTCAAATGACACTCCTACAAAACACACTTCTAATTAGTCAAACTGTTTAAATCTTGACTAATTAGCTTTAAATTTTTATGCTGATAGGATAGTGAACTTGATTTGCCAAACTGCTTAATCTTGGCTTATCAGTAGATAGTTTAGGTTGGAAATTGAAGGTTCAAACAAACTCAAAATCTGAACCAAAGTTTCTAGAAGAAGATGACTCAAAACTGTTTTATTTTTTGAGTCACAAAAGAGAAAAGTTGGTTCTAATTTGCTCAAAATCTGAACCAAGGAACAAGGAAGAGACAACTCAAAAGCAAAGCAAAAAACAGAGCTGTGAAGAAAAGAGAAGGCCATGATAAGAGATTTTCAGATCTTAAGCCTTCCATTTTGATTTTAATTTTCTGCAAATAATAATCTATGTGTAGCTTGTTTTTTTGCCATAGATCACAGCAAGTCAAATAGCTTAATCTTGACTTGACTGTTTTTAAATTTCTGTTATGGAATTTAGAGAATGGAGGTCTGTTGGACAGTGTAATCCCAACAGACAGTAGATTAGGTAGAGAAACATCTGAGCTCAACTGTTTAATCTGAGTTCAGGGAGAAATAAGGAGTAGAATTAGATTAATTTTTATGCTTTCAAAAGAATAAAATGTTGTGAAAAGAGTTTTCCAATCCAAGTGCACTCTGATGAAGAAATTTTTTTGGATCAGTAGGATTGGGTAGGTAGAAATTTGTATTGTTGAAGTCCCTTATTTTTTCATAACTGATATTATTTTTCAGAGCAAAGCAAGATCATCCAGCAAAAGAAGAGCAATCTAATGGATCAGACACAGGTCAGCATCCCAGAGAGGACAATGGATGAGGCAACTGACCAGCCTCCCAGAGAATGCAAGTCTGAAGTTCTTGATGCCTTCAAGAAGGCACCATCCCCAAGTGGAGCCACTATTAGCCACCTATAATATTTTGATATACCAAAAGGTGGCTAAGAATTTTTTGAGCCTCCAAGGAACAAATTTTATCACTAAAAATTTTTGGCTCTCGAAGGCTCTTTGAAGGCCTCATGCCTCTGTCCAAAATCTTCATCACTATTTCCATTTTATACTCAGAAAATTCTGTTGATTCCAAATGAAAGACTGCTGAAAAATCTTCATTTTTCCCCTTCTCTAATCTTCATTTGCTTCCCTTTTCTCCATCAAAAATTGCCTTGTTTTCATAAGTCCTCTTCTTCCATTTATGAAAAATCCCCCTTTCCATAGTTAAAAACTCACTTTTTAACTATTTTGGAACCCCCATTTCCATTGAAAAACCATGAAAAATTCATAAAAAATACAAGTATTTACTATGGACTTAGGCCCTTTGGGCTAAGTCCTAAACCACTCCTCCTCCACATGCCCAAACGCCTAAGCCTTTCGGTGCTAATCGCATCGCACACATTCAAACAGCACAAGTCTTTTGCCAAAGACCAAAAGTTCCGATTGCGATTAGGCCATTTTGATTAAAACCTCGATCATATTATTTCGATATAAACTTGAGCCCACCCTCGGGGCTTATACCTTGTGAATATTTCATTCCCAAACACATTTTTCTTTATAAAACCCAAAACCCGCTTATCCAAATTTTCAACTTAAAAACTTGAAGTCACGTGTTTAAAATTTCAATGGGTTGATTGAAAGACCGATCGCACAATCGCAATCGGAGAAATCAAAAGGGTAGATCAAAAAAACCGCATTAGAACTTCCGATGCGATTGGGTCCTATGTATTATAAACCCCGCCCCTTTATTTTATTTTCATATAACTTTTCCCCGGGACCAAGTGTTTAGGATCCTGGGTGCTAATCGCATCGCAAATTTTCAAATGGGTTGATCGGAAAGACCAGGCCCGATGGCCCGATTGCGATTGACCCTTGTTTTTATACACCCGGGCATATTACATTCCGTAAAGACCACAGGCCCCGCAGTCGGGCGCCTATAATATATGTATATCCCAATCCATCGAAAAACCTTTGTCTTTGTTGAAAACTTTGGGTTTCGTATGTTATAAATTTCTTTCCTCCGGTTCGCTCCAGAACTAATCACCGCCATTGATCTAATGCCGATCAAACGGCCATCGCTCCGTCGCATCAGCAATTTCAATCGCATCGCAATTTTTCAATCGCATGCGTTTTGTTTCACCCCCGATTGCCGATCCCCGATTGATTATCCACCGTTGATCTCCTCTCCGCCTTCCATGATTCAACGGTCCTCATTAACTCCGATCATAAGTCTTGCCCCCGCTTCAAAAACCCTCCGATTCACTTTTCGCCGTTGATCTGATCTGCGGATCAATGGCCTGCGCAAAATCGCAAAGTTTTCAATCGCATGTATTTTATTTTGTTCCCCCGATTTCCCATCCCTCCGATTCTTTCCCTGCCATTGATCTGATCCTCAGATCAACGGTCATCGCTTGATCACACTAACCTCCCCGATCGCGTAATCGCATCGGCAATTTTCATCGCACCCTTTGTTCTCCCTGCCGATTGCGATCTCCCGATTAGATTTGGATCGTCCACGTGTCCAGATCTAATGGCTAAGCTCTTTCCCCGCCTTCTGAAGTAGTTTAAACCTAATTCCGCAGGATTTCTTAATTATTTTTTGTGTTTTGCAGGTTTTTATAATGATTTTTTCGCTGTATTGAAGAGAAAGGATGAAGGCCGGGAGAGACGTTTCCTGCGCCTTCGGACTATTAAAAAGAATCATTTACGGGTCGGATTCAACGTTTTGTCAATGTTTCATGAGCATTGATAACATAGAAAGCCCCGCGCGGCCTGCACATCAACAAGACACTGTTTTATTCGAAAAACAGTTAAAGAGTATAAGTTTGAAGATAAAGCACAGCAGATGAAGAGTGAAGACAGTATTACAGAGATTATGGCTAAGACAGTTATCAAAAGCCTAATCTCCGACTCAAAACACAGTTTAAAGAAAACCTAAAGTGTTTCACTGACAGAAAGGCCTCCACCGCTTCAAATGAGGCGAATTGATTCCTCAGCTACCAAAGGAGCCACCTGTTGCCTCAAAGCATTCAAACAGAGGCCGAACTTATTGAAGAAAATCAGATATTCGCCTCCAACGCAGCCAAGGAGTTACTTCTGCAAGGGAATAAATGCAAAAATATCTGCAGAGTTACTCCACACAGCATACAGAGCCTCAAAGTCAAATAAAGCTCCCACCGAGCTTTGATATTTATTATAAAACAGTTAATACTGTGATCCACCTGTAAAATTCTCCATCGAACCCATCAGAAGGTCGAGGAGCCATCACTCTGTATTAATTGTCCTTAAGATCTTTTGTTCGATCTCACTTCCTCATCCTTCTATAAATACTTCAGTAGAAGATGAGAAACTGTTGGTTGCAGAACTTTGAAATACATTTGAGCTTGAGACTTCTATTTGTATATAGTGTTCACTGGCCCTTGAAGCTCTGTTTGTGATAGAGTAGTTAGGCTAAATAGTGAAGATGATTGCTGAACTGAAAAATTGGACTTGAAGACTGTAACTGGTTTGACATCAATAACAAGCTTTTTCTTGGGATCCTGGTCTATATTACTGGTGAAGTGATTATTTCTTTGTTAATTGTTTTTCCTTCTCTGTATGCCATATTGTCCATGTTCCTCTGTAAAGAACAGTTTAAACAGGGTTATGATCTGCTGTATATCAGTAACCTTCTCTGGCTGAGAAATCTTTATCTTAATGTTTTCCTTAAACTCGTTTATTTAAGAATGATTTAATACAGTTTAAACAGTCAGGAATGCTGGCGTTCCCTCGTCCTTCTGTTTGCTTAAACATTGTTCTTGAATGTGATTTCCATTATTTTCTATTAAAGTTAGACTAGAGAAGATATGGTTTGCCCTGATTCCTAGATTCTTTTCTCCAAAAGCAAATTCTGAAAGTTTCCCTTGGTGTTGACTGAAAGCAGACTAGGTTTAAAAGTACTTTATCTGATCTTAAGTTACACTTTGTTTCTCTTATGTGTTTTCATACTTTCTGAAGGTAATTATGTGGATTACTAGATTGTTTGTCAATTAAGCCGCTTTAATACAAACTTGCCCAAGAAGTTTATGGTTAGCCCTGTTCTTGGTTGGTTTTAAACAGTTACTTAAGAGGATTTTCTTGTTTGGACTGACTATAAATCCTCGAGAAATTATTATCATTTCCACCCTTCCAACACTTTATTTGCTTTCCATTACATCATTTCAATCTCAATAATTCGTGATATAGATGACTTGCCCCTAGATCACCCTTGATGTTAAGCCGCTCAATTAAAGCCTAGATATGACCTACAGCCCACTGGACTAAAAAACCGTTATATCTATCTATCTGCCAAAGTCGTTCTATTTGCTTGCAACTTCTCACCTTTGAAACTTCTTGCACTTAGAACTTTCTCCTCAAAAAAATAATCATGCTCAACCATCCAAAAAACAAAACAAACCCCTGGCCTTCATAACTAGCCTAACATTTTTACCCAAAAATTCAAAGACAAATCCATCTTTGCACTTATTAGAGAGATCCCTCTCCAGATTCAGGAAGGCTAGATCCTAGAATCCTAAAGTTGGTTGAAACGATGTTGTTTCTGTAATTGGACTCTGCCAATCTTGCTAATAAATTACAGATTCCTAACATCATCCATTACCCATCGCACATCGCTCCCCCAAGATATACCGTCTACCCTTCTCTGCTTATAATAAAAACTCCTGGCTTGCGATCCGCGATATTAGTTTGGGTCCCGCCTTCCTGCCAAGTCATCACTAGCCTTTCCACAATCTTTGTTCCACTATTTTTAGTGTTAATCAATCCCGCTAACTTCACTATCGCTTATGCCATCCTCCCCTCATCTCCGCTCCATATCACACATCCAACAGCTTACGATCTGTTTGGGCACCCCTTTCACCTTCCGAAAGATAACACCCCGGGGGGGTCCAAAATGGCTGGTTTTGGAAATCGCCTTCGGTGCTACGTGTCAGCCCACAGTGATTTCGTACCCCCCGCCCCCCATCCAATACCACAAACCATCCATGCCCCCCTACGAAATCCGGTCTCTGGTTTTTGCAAGTTAAAGCACAGCATGGGTTTTTGGAAAAAAAACATAGGTAAGGTATATTCGGTTGGTCCAACAAATCCCCTCTAAAGAGTGAGGCACAATCAACACAACTGGTCGTTCCGCAACGGTAAGTGGAAATCATGAGAATTATAGAGTGGAGGCTTTCAAACAACAGATGGAATCATATTATGGAATCCAGATCTTCCACTTGTTCTAAGCCACTCCTCGCCACTCCGAAATTTCGCCTCCATGGCCAATTATGTTGTTTCTTTTAACTGTTAGATTGTGATGTTTTGCTGGTAAAATCTCGATTTCACCCGATTCTGTTTTGATTCTTTTTTACAGGAGTGATTGCTCGATGCACACTCTGCTAGTTTGTTAGGATATTTTGGTTTTCACATGTGTGGCTTGATCAGGAATGATTATTTGATTGTGAACCCTCAATAGGAACTCTATATATAGGAAGTTCAGAGATGTAAGAACGGTTTTGAATTTTGGAGAAGTTTTGTTGTAGTTCTGTGCAACTGTGTTCTTTATTCTCTGAGATACATTTTTGGGAGAGTTGTTTTGAATATAATCTAATATACAGAGTTTTTTACCTGGGTTCCAGATGGAGAAATGAGTAGTATGTATCTGTGTTCTCTTTCTTATTTGCAATCTCCTGTTTATGTATAATCATCATTCGTGTTTTGTTTCTTTGATGATTTGTGTAATGTAGTTGTCGGTGGTATGCATTTTTATTCCTGAATTTGTTTATGTATAATGATCATGTATTAAATTTGTTGCTCTTCCTTAATTCACGCTCCACGAATCTCTACTGTTAGTCATATTCCACTTACATCTGTTTCCTCTGAGTTCAAGGGAAATAGATTCTTAAGGATTTTAAGCCCATATTTTGTGGATTCCTCCTCTGTTCTTTCTTAGCACCTTTGCATATTTTGAAAGCCTTTGCTCATTGTTTCATACCTGGCCTATTTGAAAGCCATCCAGCCATGCAACCTCTTGAGCCCTCTTGCAATATAGGGTAATTCACATGAATCAGAGTGCAAGGTCTTCTCCATTCCTGAAACACCAAAACCATTATTTCTCTTGATCCATATTCTATCAGAGGCATCCTTATAATTGTCTACATTTAACCTCTGATTTTAAGATATCCTAGGCACTGGTCTCCTGCAACTTAAGACTGTCTCCAACACTATCAATCCTTGAATGCTTCAAATCACCATCCAAGTCCCCATAATTTGTCAATTTGGGGTAAAATAAACACCGATGGCATGCATTTTCGCCAAAAATTCGATAGATTAGAAACACATCCAATCCATCATATTGATTAAAATAAGGTGACACAAAAACGACATTACTCCAAGATTAATTTGCAAGAATTAAATATTTCCTTGCACTCGAATTGAGGCTCCATCACATCTTTGAGTGCTTCACATCTTTGAGCGCTTCTTCACTGTTGCTAAATATTTTTGTTCCCTCTTTTATGATATCATAATATAGTATAATTATAATAAAAGAATAAAAATTACTTATATATTAATAATATATATTAAAATTTTGCATAATAAATATTAATTTTTTTATTATAAATTGAATTTTAAATATTTAAATATATAAAATAAATAAATGATTATTCTAATATTTTTATAGAATTGTTTTTGAAAAAACCCAATAAAACTTAATTTTATAATAAATTGACTTAGAAACCAATGAAAAATTAAAATATCTCAAGATTTAGATATTATATTTTTTCTTTTTTCATGTACTTCTGAGTAAATTTTTTGTGAATTTGGTGATGGTTTTAGTGCCACGTGTCAAAAATACTTATATATTAATAATGTATATTAAAATTTTGTATAATAAATTTATAATTTGATTTTAAAATATTTAAATATAAAAAAAATACAAATCCTTATTCTAATATTTTTATAAATTTATTTTTCAAAACATAATAAAACTTAATTTTATGATAAATTAGTTTCAAAAGCAATGAAAAATCAAAATATCTCAAAAATTTAGAGATTAGAATCTTTCCTTTTTGGGATTTAGAAAACTTTAAAGCCCAACATAGTTTATGATAGTTGGAGTGCCATGTATCAATTTTTATTTCTAGAGAGGAAGACAAAAATATACATATCTTATTAGTCAAATCTACCCAACCAACCCCATCATAAGAACATCTTCCGTATAAAATTTATGCAAATTTTCCTGGTATATAGTAAATTGTATAGTAAATGTTGTATGGATAGATGCCTATGGATGTTTACCAGGTCAAAAGATTCTAATTTGGAATAATATTTCTTCAATTCGCCACCCAAGTGTTCAGCTCGTCCCCTTTCCAAACAAAGTCGTCGCCGTTGCCATCGCCATCACCATCACCGCATCTGCAGCAAATCGCACTCAAACACCAAATCACGAAGCCTGTATTCAGGAAAAGTTGAGACGACGGAATTGACTTCAAACATTATACAAATTGACTTTTAAGTGCTGCTGGACAACGATACAAACGTCTAAACCTACGCCCGACGGACTCCATTTTTCTCCACCATTCATTTTTCTACAACGTTCCAGACTTAGAGCCAACGGATCTTATCTTTTCTTTTGAAAATATATCTTAAATCGAAACTTATTCCCAGTATCCTCAACTTGTGTCGTTTGCATATTCTGGAAAATCTTGCAATCTGACGGTGAAGAGAGAGTTCAATGTTTTACGTTTCTTCAGAGTTACATTCCAGGATATTTTTCGAAAGATACTTTTTCGAATATGTAATTTAGATAATATAATAAATATTATGTTATTTATTATGTTATTATTGATAATAATCAATCACTCTCCATACCATCAAATTTCATCATATTCTAAGATATTTTTGAAATTTGCAAAATGATACATTTCTCACCTTTTCCAATACAATGAATATTATTGACAATAATTTGGGACATATGTCATCCAAAACTTCTGGTCCTGAAACAAATTTTGTTGAGAAGTAATTGAAAAACATATGTTTATGAAGGCTTTTAAACTTGAAGATGAATCTTGTTGAAAACTTTAAAATTTTAAAAATCAATCGATCAATACTCTAATAAATTCGAAATGAAACTTAAATTAAAAAATCTATCACAGCGATTTTAAATTTATCTAAAATTGTGTAGGTAAATTTTTAATTTTTAATTTAAAAAATATTTTATAAAAATACTAGGATTGAAGCCTGCGATCCAAAGAGTTTCATTGGCCATAATTTTTCTTTTATTCTATTCCCAATGAGTATAGAAACAATATTCTTATTTTTTTCACTTTCAATTAATTATTACAAACATATAAATGTCAAAATCTACATCCAACCAACCCCATTATTCACGAATTTTTTCTTATCTTGCCTAGTAATCCAAGGAACCCCATTATTCAATAATAAACAAAACTCAAAAATCATAATAACATGAAACCTTCGTAAAAGATTAAACGAAAAAAGAATCCCTACACACAACATACACGTGGAAATCTCGTGCACACTAAGGGATCAGTAACCGAAACCACCAAGTTATGGATTTCGACTTTTCATTCCATTAGTTGGACATTACTTTCATTATATATATATTCATATTCATATTCATATTCATATTCATGGATGTCTATTTTCGAATAACATATTTTGTCTGCTTTTTTTTCTATGCATCTTTCATTTTATTTTTCAATGCAATGTATTATGATGTATCTGTATTACCTTTGCATGTCATTTCAATGAATACAAGGATGTTCAGAAGGAATCAGTTTGGGTCTGTTTTAAACTACTTGTAATATTGCTTGTCATATACATTGAAAATCTTCTCAGTTTTTTCTATGTATTTGGGAATCTGGAATTTTCTTGCTGTTTTGTATAATCGCTGAGAATGTAATGAAGAACATGTACAGTCATATATATCGTTTAATATATACAGTTTTTTTTTTCTTCTGAAAAAAATATATATATTTATTTACATTCGGCACATCAAATCACCTTTTATTTATTTATTTATTTCAAACGTGAATTTTATATGGATGGTCGTGTCTTATTCACACGTTTCATAATACGATATATCTGGTTATGATTGTCTATACGCATCGCATTAATTATCTATATATATCTATTCTTGTTTTGTTAGGATTTGGTGTTTTATTAAGTTTTTGTAATTTTAATTAAAGTTTTAAAAATGGTTAATTATTTCTATTTTCTAATAATTTTAAAAATAATTTTCTAATTTCAGAAAATATAATTTTTATTTTTCTCTTATGAGTAAGATTTGATGTGCAATAATTTCTTTGGTGGAAGGTAATTTATTTTTGATATTTGTCAATGGTTCACAAATCATTTTAAAAGAAAAGAAAATAATAATTTTGTGAGTGACCATTCCATCCTTGAGATTGTTATGCTTGACATTGTTATTGCTTTTCTCAATGATGCCGAAACTTATGGGGTTCCAAGTCCCTTGAGATTGTTATGCCTCACATTGTTGCTGCTTTTCTCAATGATGCCAAAACTTATGGGGTTCCAAGTTCCATATGTGAGTGACGGGTGGGGGGAAGGGCACTAAAAAAATATGGGGAGGAAGGAGAAAGAGTGTGCATGAGGTTCAAGAGAAAAGGTGTGAGAAGAAATTGTGTAGTAGGGAGTTTGTTAAAGAGCAAGGATTATATTGAGTCAATATTTCTTCATCTGCACTCTACACAACAATAATTTAATATGTAGAGGTGAGACATGGAAAAAAACTGCTAATTTTGTCAGTGGCCATTCCTTTGGTGAGTGCTCTGATACTATTATGTCTAGTTTCCCCAATGATATCAGAAGTAACATGTTTCCAAGTCCCTTACGTAATGGGAATGAGGGAAAAGGGATTGGGAGGCGAAGGGCTAAACAAATATGCAGAGTAAGCTTTTATATATTACTTTAATATCAAATTGCTACTACTTTTTTGTGCGAAGAAAGAGTGTATAAGCTATATCAAAATTTACTAAAGAATAGAGACTATAGCAATTCAAGCTTTCTTCTTGCACACTCCACACAATCCATATTTTAAAATTTTAATAAATTACTTTGCACATCAAATGGAAACCAATGGCATAATCTTCATTGTTGATGTAGTATCTTAGTGTTTAATAAGCTTGCTCACAACAAATGATAGTTAGTTTTTGTTGAACCTCTAATTAAACTGAGAGGGGGGGTGAATCAGTTTAATACATTCCTGATCTTTTAAAACTTTTCATTAAACTTATTTACACCTTCATTTCAAACTCAATTTGATGTGAGAGTAATTTTAGAATGTAATCAGAAAGTATTAGTTTAATAGAGCAGTAGACTTAATATGAGAGCAGCAGGTATTAAGCAAATGATACATATCGGATCAATACATAAATATCATGCACAGAGACACCAGATATAAGTGGAAACCCATAAAGGGAGAAAACCACATCTTATTATTGTTGTGATGCAAAGGCAAGCTCCAACTCCCTCTCACCACTGTTTTTCTGCAGGCACCAACCTACAGGAGGCTCCTACCTCAATTCTGCAAGTTACAACTTGCAAGGAAGCACCAACTCCCTTTAGTTTTTTGCTGGCACCAACCTACAGGAGGCTCCAACCTCAGTCAGCTACAACTGACAGCTATCAAGCTGCAACTTGATAGGGAAGCTCCAACTTCCTCATTTTCTAAAACTGAATGTTTGCTGATTTACCTCAGATATCAGCTCTGTTCTGTAGCTTCTCTTAATCTTCTCTGCCTTCTATATTCTGCATTCTCTCTATATATTCTCTCTCCCGTGCTCTCAAAAACTCACTCTGCATATCAAGATGATATTATTTATAGATTTCCTCACATGACTGTTTGTATTCTGCTTGGAATTCGAAATGGAAAGTCATGTCTCTTTGCCTTCTGCCTTCTCACTCCTTTTATCAGCTTACTCAGAAATTATGACTGTAGGTGTCAATTTTAACATTACAGTGGGAGTTCGTTTTCTCTCGGAGACTTGCCAATGCATCATAAACAATAAAAACAATTAAAATATTTACATTCTTATTACAAAGTGAACTCTAGCTCAACTCATTTAGTCTTTTGAATCGATGCGCATTTGTCTTTTCTTTGGCTGTCTTTGTCCTTTTTGTGACTGTTTTTTATCTCCTCTCGGCTCTATTTTCTTTTCTGTCCTCTGTGGGGGTGTAACAGCTGCATACGTGTAACTCTGCCTTTTAAATAAATGAAATGCAATTGCTGACTTTTTAAATCAAGGCAATTTCAACCCTTTTCATGCCATGAGTGTCTTGTTGATGTAGAAGTTCCGCAAGCGGAACGAACATAGATCACAGTTGTTGTATATTAATAATCGCCCTCCCATTAAGCCGAGGCCCGAGGGTTCACAACCCATGTGGCATATTTTAATACAACTGCAACCGTGCTTTATATATATCTAACAACAATCCTTTTATATATAAACAATCGCCCTCCACCTTAAGCCTTTGGTCTTATTTTACAATCCAATGAGTCGAATCACAACCACTAATATATGAAAGGGTCGGGCCCCACATCTCCGTCGGCGAATCGATGGTGTCAAACGAAAACTTGCAATTGCGATTGATCAAACAGACGCGATGACCACATAAAACATGTCTCATAGCGCAATCGGGTACGAACTTTGAACAAATGCAATCGGGGTGCATAATAGAAAAGTTCCGATTGCGATTAGAACACGGATGTGATTTGCACATATTAACTCCCGCATATAACAGGATCGGGTCCGCCACTTCAATCGCAGCATTTTACAAAAGACTTGCGATCAATCGGAAAGTTCTGATTGCGATTAAGATCCCGGACGCGATTGAACCGATTAACTCCATCGTATAATGCCATCGGGTCCGCCACTTGATCGGAGCATATTACAAAAGACTTGCGATCAATCGGAAAGTTCCGATTGCGATTAAGATCCCGGACGCGATTGAACCGATTAACTCCATCGTATAACGCCATCGGGTCCACCACTTGATCGGAGCATATTACAAAAGACTTGCGATTGAACCTTTTCTCCGATTGCGATTGGGTGAGGGGTCCCACCTTATAAGCCATTTCGTTTTGATAGAACCTTTGGTTATATAGATATAAAGCGCTCTGCTTGTATATAACTGATATATATGTTTATATATATATTTTGCTGCTGGAGTGAAGCGATTCCCGGAATAATGTTTGTGTTGTATTATATATATAACGCCGGTTGGAGTGTGCGATTCCCGAAATATGGTTCTGTATTATATGCATTGCCTTGCCGCTGGAGTTAAGTGATTCCCGGAATAGGGATTATGTATTATATGTATAACACCGGTTGGAGTGTGTGATTCCCGGAATTTTGTAACGGCTCTCTGCCTCTGTCACTTAGTCTCTGCCTCTGTCTCTGCTGCTTCTGTCTTTTGCTTGAGTGCTGCCTCCTTTGCCTGAGTGCTGCCTCCTTTTCCATCAATGACAATATTTCCAACAGTCTCCCCCTTTGGCATTGATGGCAATCCACTTTCTCTGTTTGCTTTCTCTTTCTCTTGTTGCTTGCTCTTCCTGTTTGCCTGCTCTTCCTCCTGTTGTTTGTTCTTCCTCCCCCTTTGACATCAATGGCAAAGGACGATGTCTCATCTCTCCGTATGAGCTCTGTCGTTGCATTTCCTTTCTCTGAGTTACGTTTAGGTCCTCTTCTGGTGAAATTGTACTATGCTTGTCCAGAGTGATGTATGAAGCTTGTTGAGAGAACACTTTGGTATAGTGAGTCGATATGTGTTTTATAGCTGTGATTCATTTGTAGTGCCTGTAATATGTGCTAGATTGCAGACAGAGATGATGCATTTTACGATTGAAAGGTTCTTGTTGCTTCTGAAGGATGATAATATTGATAATGCTGATAATACTGATAATGTTGATCCTGTGGACTTGTTTTATGCTTATCTTGCTGGCTGTTCTCCCCCTGGAATGATATCTTCATTTTGTTCTCCCCCTGAGACTGTACTTTCTCTTCATATTAGAGAATATTATCTACAGATACTACCCCTAGTTTGTCTCTCAAGTATTCGAATGGTTCTCTGGCAAGTGGTTTGGTAAATATATCTGCTATCTATTCTTTCATTGATACATAGTCCAGTTTAACTATCTTCTGAGCCACTTGTTCTCGGAGAAAATGATACTTGATTGGTATATGTTTAGTTTTTGAATGAAGCACATGATTTTTAGATATACTTATAGCACTTGTATTATCACATTTGATTGAGATAGGTTCATTAATGCTTACCTTCATGTCTTGAAGAGTTTGCTTCATCCACATGACTTGTGTACAACATGCTGCTGCTGCTATATATTCTGCTTCAGCAGTAGATAGAGATATGGATGTTTGTTTCTTGCTTAGCCATGCCACCAGACTTTCTCCTAGATAGAATGAACCTCCACTTGTACTCTTCCTGTCATCCACACAGCTGGCCCAATCTGCATCTGTGTACGCTATTAAGGTGAAGCTTTTGCCTTTAGGATACCAAAGCCCATATTGTGTTGTTCCTTGTAGATATCTGAGTATTCTTTTTACTGCCCGAAGATGGTTTTGTTTAGGTGCTGCTTGATATCTTGCCACTAGTCCTACTGCTAGCATGATGTCTGGTCTTGAAGCTGTCAAGTACAACAGGCTTCCTATCATGGATATGTAGAGTTTTTGATCTACATCTGCAGAGCCATCATCAGCACACACCTTGCATCCCGTGATCATGGGGGTTGTCACTGGTTTGCAGTCCTCCATTTTGAATTTTTTCAGCATTTCTTTTAAGTAATTTTCTTGAGAAATGAATGTGCCTGTGTTCTTTTGCTGAATTTGCAGTCCCAAGTAGAAACTGAGCTCTCCAATCATAGACATTTCAAACTCCGTTTTCATTTCATCAGCAAACCCTTTTGCTAGTTCATCTTTGTTGCTTCCAAACATAATGTCATCAACATATACTACAACAATCAGGAGTTCATCTTCATGAGCTTTTATGTATAGATTGTTGTCTACTCCACCTCTCCTAAAGCCCTGTTTTTGCAAATATTTGTCCAGTCTTGAGTACCAAGCACGAGGAGCCTGTTTCAGTCCATATAGGGCCTTCTTCAGTCTGCACACATAGTCTTCTTTGTCTGTCAATGAGAAGCCTTCTGGTTGTTCCATGTACACTTCTTCTTCTAGATCTCCATTAAGAAAAGTAGACTTTACATCCATTTGATATACCTTGAAGTCTTGGTAGCATGCAAATGCCAGGAACATTCTGATAGCTTCCATTCTGGCTACAGGGGCAAATTTTTCTTCATAATCAAGTCCTTCAATTTGTGAGTATCCTTTGTAGACCAGCCTGGCTTTATTTCTGATTACTTGTCCTTGCTCATTCATTTTGTTTTTGAATACCCATTTTGAACCAATGATATTTTTCTCAATAGGTCTAGGAACTAGCTCCCAGGTATTGTTTTTCTCAATTTGATCCAATTCTTCATTCATTGCTTTTACCCAATACTTGTCCTTGCTGGCTTATTCAAACTTCTTTGGCTCTATTTGTGATAACATGGCTATGTATACTTCTTCTGTTTGTTCTGTTAGCTGCCTTCTTGTCTGGACTCCTACTTTCTTGTCTCCTATGATCTGATCTTCAAGATGATTCTTCTGAGTGTATCTTGAGGGGGTTTTTGGGCTCAGTTCTGCATCTTCTGTTGTCTTGCTGGTTTCATCATCATTCTGATCTTCTTCTTCATGATTATTTGATGGACTGCAGCAGTCTGTATTTCTTGTATTGTTTGGAAATTCTTCATCAAATCTCACATCATTACTTTCAACTATTTTCCGAAGAGTCTTATTGTAGCACCTGTACCCTTTACTTTTGGAAGCATATCCAAGAAAAATCCCTTCATCTGCTCTTGCATCAAATTTCCCAAGGTTTTCATCATTATTCTTTATGTAACACTTGCTACCAAAGACTCTGAAATGTTTTATTGAAGCTGGCTTTCCATGCCATAGTTCATATGGAGTCTTGTCACTGCTCAGCCTTAAGTGAGCTTTATTAAGGATATGTACTGCTGTGTGTACTGCTTCTGCCCAAAAGGTTTGAGCAATATTATTCTCTTGCATCATAGCTCTAGCTATTTGTTGTACAGACCTGTTTTTCCTCTCTGCTACTCCATTCTGCTGAGGTGTCCCTGAAATAGTAAATTGTTGCTTTATTCCATGTTCATTACATAGGTCTACAAAGTCGTAATCTGTGAATTCTCCTCCTCTGTCTGATCTGATACATTTCAGCTTGCATCCAGTTTGATTTTCTGCTAATGCTTTGAATATCTTAAATTTTTCCAATGCTTCTGATTTAATTTTGAGAAAAGCAACCCATGTCATTCTGGAAAAGTCATCTATTATCAGCATGAAATAGGATTCTCCACTTGGTTTCCTAGTTCTAGCAGGTCCACACAGGTCCATGTGCACAAGCTGGAGTGGTCTTCTTGTTGACAGCTCCTCTTTAGATTTAAAGGATGTGCGAGTCTGTTTCCCCAATTGACAAGATTTGCATATAGTACTTGAAGGCCTTTTTATTTCTGGCATATCTCTTACAACTTTCTTCTTGCTCAGTCTGATGATATGGTCAAAGATGAGATGTCCCAATCTCCTATGCCACAACCATGACTCCTCAAGTTTGCTAAGATGGCAGGCTTCATCTTCCTCTTTCACTATGTATACATTGTTCTCTGTTCGAACACCTTTGAGCAGAGTCTTTCCTGTTGTGCTTGACCTGACTACACAATCTTGTGCTCTAAAAAGAACTTCACAGCTTTTGTCACACATCTGACTGACACTCAGTAAATTTGCTTTCAGTCCATCCACAAATAGTACCTCTTGGGCTTTTCCTCTTCCATTGTCTATGCTGACTGAGCCTTTTCCCTTGATCTTCCTTGATTTATCATTACCAAAAATAACATTGCCATATTTCTTTTCATCAAGAGTTATAAACTTGCTTCTGTCTCCAGTCATGTGTTTGGAGCAGCCACTGTCCAAGTACCACTGGCTTTTCAGATCTTGAGAAGTTAGAGCCAGGTCACACTTATTCTCCTTCTTTTTCCACTGGAGGAATCCTTCTGTTTGATATCTTTTGTGAGGTGATGAATTGCATCCTTTGAGAGGATATTTGGAAGGCATATGTCCAGCTTGATTGCATATAAAGCATTTGATCATAGTTTTTGCAGAATTTTGAGTATGACCAAAATTTCTTTGATTTATGAACCTCCTTGAGGTGTTGAACATCATTCTTTTTCCATACTTTCTACATTCAATAATTTTATGGCCAAATTCCTTACAATAAAAACAATAACCATAGAAATTTTTTGCATACCTGATGTAAGATTGTTTTCTCCATTTGTTTGTTTGAGATAGCCTCTTCACTGTTTGCATCTTTTGCAGGTCTGAATTACTCTTCCTTGCATAACAATATGCAGCAATGTGTCCTGGCTTGTGGCAGACATAACAGGTGGCATTCTTCATAGGAGGGAAGAATCTCCTCTGATGACTTCCAAATTTGATATACTCAGGGGCATATGATTATTTTTCTGCCATCTTAGTATTCATTATATTCCTTGTTACTAGAGATTTCTTCTGATCTCTGTCATCCTTATTACATGTTTCTTATTTTGTATGAATTGTCTGGACTTCTTCATCAATCTTCTTTGCTTTTACAAAAATTAGATTTTTGTTTTCTTTTTCTTTGCCTTTACTTGATTTTCCTTCATAGCCTATTCCTGTTTTTATCATTGGGGATCTTTGAGCAACCAGGATATCATTCAACTTGCTAGAGCTTGTTGTTTGAGAAGAGTTTATAACCACTGTCCTTTGAGCATTTTCTAGTTTCTTCCTAAGACATACCACTTCTTCCTCCAACTTCTCTTGTTCTTGGGTTTTATCCTTGATTTGCTGAAATAACATATCTTCTATCTTCTTGGCTTCTTCAAGCCTTACCTTCAGCAGCATGAGGACTTCTGAATTTTGTTCTTCTTTAACACATTTGAGGAGAATATCTTTTTGTTTTCTGCATTTTAGTTTGAGTCTCTCAATCTCCTCCAGAGCACTTCTTAGCTCCCCCTCAAGGTAGACTTCCCCTTCTTCTTCTTCATCTTCTAGTAGGAGTCCCTCAAGATCTTCTATGGCCATCAATAAAAAATCTGAGGTTCCTTCTTCACTTGAGGGTTCATCTGAATCTTCAGATGTACTGTTGTCTTGTTGAGCATAGAAAGATTTTCTGCTGAACTTCCTTCCCTTCTGCCAGTTCTTTGATTTATTCTTTTCTGACTCTTGAGCCTGATTCCTTGATTTCTTGTGAGGACACTTAGTAGCATAGTGTCCAATTCTTCCACAGTTAAAGCACTTGAAAGGAAGTTTACCTTTGTATTTACCTGAACCTCTATCCAGTTTCTTGACAAATTTTGCTTCTTCTTCATCTGAGCAAGAGCATATTTCTTCCTCTTCTTCTTTCTTCTTTTCTGTTTTAAAGGCTGCCTCCCTCGAACTTGGTTTCTTCTGTGGGAGCCTCATTTCATAGGCTGTTAGATTTCCAAGTAGCTGGTTCATGGTCAAAGTCTCCCAATCCGCTGTCTCTTCTATTGCAGACACCTTGGGATTAAATTTGGATGGGAGTGATCTCAGAATCTTTTGCACAACTATACCTTATGGTATGGTTTCTCCAAGAGCTTTCATATTGTTAACAATTTCTGCAACTTTTAAGAAGAAGCTGCCAACATCTTCATCATCATTCATTTTTAAGTTTTCAAGCTGGGCTCTATATACTTGAAGTTTGGCAGTTTTTACTTTCTGGTCTCCCTCATGTATGTCTTCAAGAGTATCCCATATTTTCTTGGCAGTGTCTTTGTGCATTACTTTAATAAACTCCGCTTCACATAATCCATTCAGGATGGCATTCATGGCTTTTGCATTAGCCACAAAATCTTGTTTTGAGTCCTTTTCTGAGTCAGTTGCCTTCGGGGCATATCCTAATTGCACAGCAGCCCAGACTTCTATTCCTAGAGACATTATGTATGTCTTCATTCTGATTTTCCAAAAAGCATAATTTTCACCGATGAAGAAAGGGGCTTTATTGGTTGAGCATCCTTCTTTACTAGCCATCTTGGGAACCTAGGATCTCCTTTCAGTTGTTAGACTTGTACAAAGGAACCCGCTCTGATACCAATTGTTGAACCTCTAATTAAACTGAGAGGGGGGGTGAATCAATTTAATACATTCCTGATCTTTTAAAACTTTTCATTAAACTTATTTACACCTTCATTTCAAACTCAATTTGATCTGAGAGTAATTTTAGAATGTAAACAGAAAGTATTAGTTTAATAGAGCAGTAGACTTAATATGAGAGCAGCAGGTATTAAGAAAATGATACATATCAGATCAATACATAAATATCATGCACAGAGACACCAGATATAAGTGGAAACCCATAAAGGGAGAAAACCACATCTTATTATTGTTGTGATGCAAAGGCAAGCTCCAACTCCATCTCACCACTGTTTTTCTGCAGGCACCAACCTACAGGAGGCTCCTACCTCAATTTTGCAAGTTACAACTTGCAAGGAAGCACCAACTCCCTTCAGTTTTCTGCAGGCACCAACCTACAGGAGGCTCCAACCTCAGTCAGCTACAACTGACAGCTATCAGGCTGCAACTTGATAGGGAAGCTCCAACTTCCTCATTTTCTAAAACTGAATGTTTACTGATTTACCTCAGATATCAGCTCTGTTCTGTAGCTTCTCTTAATCTTCTCTGCCTTCTATATTTTGCATTCTCTCTATATATGCTCTCTCCCTTGCTCTCAAAAACCCACTCTGCATATCAAGATGATATTATTTATAGATTTCCTCACATGATTGTTTGTATTCTGCTTGGAATTCGAAATGGAAAGTCATGTCTCTTTGCCTTTTGCCTTCTCACTCCTTTTATCAGCTTACTCAGAAATTATAACTGTAGGTGTCAATTTTAACATTACAGTGGGAGTTTGTTTTCTCTCGGAGACTTGCCAATGCATCACAAACAATAAAAACAATTAAAATATTTACATTCTTATTACAAAGTGAACTCTAGCTCAACTCATTTAGTCTTTTGAATCGATGCACATTTGTCTTTTCTTTGGCTATCTTTGTCCTTTTTGTGATTGTGTTTTATCTCCTCTCGGCTCTATTTGCTTTTCTGTCCTCTGTGGGGGTGTAACAGCTGCATATGTGTAACTCTGCCTTTTAAATAAATGAAATGCAATTGCTGACTTTTTAAATCAGGGCAATTTCAACCCTTTTCATGCCACAAGTGTCTTGTTGATGTGGAAGTTCCGCAAGCAGAACGAACATAGATCACAGTCATTGTATATTAATAATCGCCCTCCCATTAAGCCGAGGCCTGAGGGTTCACAACCCATGTGGCATATTTTAATACAACTACAACCATGCTTTATATATATCTAACAACAATCCTTTTATATATAAACAATCGCCCTCCACCTTAAGCCTTTGGTATTATTTTACAATCCAATGAGTCGAATCACAACCACTAATATATGAAAGGGTCGGGCCCCACATCTCCGTCGGCGAATCGGTGGTGTCAAACGAAAACTTGCGATTGCGATTGATCAAACGGACGCGATGACCACATAAAACATGTCTCATAGCGCAATCGGGTCTGAACTTTGAACAAATGCAATCGGGGCACATAATAGAAAAGTTCCGATTGCGATCAGAACATGGATGCAATTTGCACATATTAACTCCCGCATATAACAGGATCGGGTCCGCCACTTCAATCGCAACATTTTACAAAAGACTTGTGATCAATTGGAAAGTTCCGATTGCGATTAAGATCCTAGACGCGATTGAACCGATTAACTCCATCGTATAACGCCATCGGGTCCGCCACTTGATCGGAGCATATTACAAAAGACTTGCGATCAATCGGAAAGTTCCGATTGCGATTAAGATCCCGGATGCGATTGAACCGATTAACTCCATCGTATAACGCCATCGGGTCCGCCACTTGATCGGAGCATATTACAAAAGACTTGCGATCAATCGGAAAGTTCCGATTGCGATTAAGATCCCAGACGCGATTGAACCGATTAACTCCATCATATAACGCCATCGGGTCCGCCACTTGATCGGAGCATATTACAAAAGACTTGCGATTGAACCTTTTCTCCGATTGCGATTGGGTGAGGGGTCCCACCTTATAAGCCATTTCATTTTGATAGAACCTTTGGTTATATAGATATAAAGCGCTCTGCTTGTATATAATTGATATATATGTTTATATATATATTTTGCTGCTGGAGTGAAGCGATTCCCGGAATAATGTTTGTGTTGTATTATATGTATAACGCCTGTTGGAGTGTGCGATTCCCGGAATATGGTTCTGTATTATATGCATTGCCTTGCCGCTGGAGTTAAGTGATTCCCGGAATAGGGATTATGTATTATATGTATAACACTGGTTGGAGTGTGTGATTCCCGGAATTTTGTAACGGATCTCTGCCTCTGTCACTTAGTCTCTGCCTCTGTCTCTGCTGCTTCTGTCTTTTTCCTGAGTGTTTCCTCCTTTGCCTGAGTGCTGCCTCCTTTGCCATCAATGACAATATTTCCAACAGTTTCATTTACAAATACTTCGAATGTTATCTAGATATTATTTTCTTTTATTTGCAATCCTTTTTATTTAAAATTTCATGAGAAGGTTGTTTTATTTGTTTAGGATAAGGTATCCAATTCCCGTGTACAGGAATTCATTTTTCTCCTTTAATATCTTATGATTGACACTACTGATCTTGAAAGATTTCTTAGATGCATCGAATATTTTATTATTTAACATATTGCTCAACATCATGATCGAATGTAGATTGTTATCGTGAGGTTCAATGAGAAAACCATGGTTTTTGGAAAATTGAAAGGAATGATGAAATGTGTGAAATAATGTATAAATACTTTTAATTAAAACAATATTTATTTGGTTATTTTAAAAAAAAATTGTTATGTGTGGAAGTTTTTATTTTGTTTTCTTGGCATTCTCGTATCTATGCACTATGAAAATTGCATTGTGAAGCATAATCATTTTATTATTAAAAAATTGTGAGCATAATTACATAAGCATATATTGGAAGAGGCACAACTATGCAAATGGCATTGTGAAGCATAACCATTTCATTATTAAAATATTGTGAGCACAATTACATAAGCATATATTGGAAGAGGCACAACGACATGAATAGAATAGAGACCAGAAACATAAACACATTATATTAGCTAAAGCTATATCATATGTTTTTTGTTTTCATAAATTTATTTTGATTCACTACTTATGACTAGAAAACAAAAAAGATTGAATCTATGCCATATTTAATCAAATATATCAATAACAACATAACATGAAGCAATTTCCATGGTGTTTCATAAGTTACCTATTAAACTTTTTTTTACAAAGAAAATAATATGAGACTAATACTATATGCGCATTTGAGAGATAAGAAGATAAAAATGACAATAACATTGTTTGTTCCAACATTTTTTATCAAACACGAGGAAAAAATTATTGCAAATTCTATTGTTTATATTAGAAAATTTATAGTAATTCCAAAGCACAAATATGATAATGGTAACTGTGAGAAAATTATTTCACTAAATAACTCTAGCATTGTAGAAAATATTTGTCTTGCTTCTAGAGAGTATTGATTTTTCCTAAATATCTGCAACACACCTTGAATATGAGAAATCATTTATTTTGCAATTTCAACAACATAGACATGGGTGCAATAAGTATGATAAATCAAATAGGGGAATGTTGATCATGATAGGGAAATAGTAAGCTTAGATTTATTTGAATGTTCCATTGCTAGCAAGTTATTGTTTGTCTCCTATACGATTTACATGTATTTTTTTACAAATTATACATATGTCACAAGTTCAAGCAAATGAAAAACTTCTCCAAATATATATTTTAATCCAAATACAATTGTAAGAAAACTATTTTTTGCCCATCTTGCTAAAAATATAACTAAAAATAAGAAAAAATTTCCAAACTTCACAACTGACGTTCATATGTTCGTTGAAATTAGAGAAGAATGTGGAGTATGTGACTAAGTGCATTTGTGATTTAAAATTTGTCAGTTTAATATTTATTATCCAATATTAAATGAAGTGTATTTGAAACATGTATTAGAAAGAAGTTATGTGTGAAATAATGGCGTGTGGGATATGTGCGTGATAACGAAGGTGTAGAGGGAACTTTCCCCATAGACATGATTATTTCAATTTTAAGTAGAAACTCAACATCCAATATCAAATAAAGTTTCCTTTTAATTCATGAAATTAATAAGTGTTGCATTTGATAATGATTGTGCAGAACAAGGAACATAACCTTTGATTCATAATGCTTTGCATTTTTGCTTACATTTTCCCTTTGGGGCATGAAAGGTTTGGTTTCCATGTATATTGGATTATCTTGACATGAGCTTAATTTATTTGATATAGAGATGTAAAGAAGCTATGGAAACATTTATTTCTTGATGATCCAATGTGTGGTTTTCAAAACTATGTTCGAAGCATTTAATCATTTAAAAACTATATCAAAGTAGAAACAATAAAATTTGGTGCTCATAGTTCCTCAATACTATGTGCATTTGCGATCTCATATTTATGAATTAAATACTTATTATTGAATGTTTAATGAAGTGTCTTGGATTATTAAAGTTTGTTTTACATCTATGTTTTATTTGGTATCTGGATGCAACAGGGTTGTGAAAAAACAACAAATACTGCTTTCTTTTACATTGTTCCATATTCACACTACATATTAACCAATTAATTGGTGGGTTTCATCATTAAAGTTTGTGTGTGAGGAAAAAGTGTTTTGTGGTGGAACAATAAATGGATACTTTCTCCTGGAATTTTTCGTAACTTTTCATACATTACCCCTCTGCACACTTATTTTGTGTATCTCCTTCCTAGACAATACTACATGTTAATAATTAATTATCAATTTTGGCTTATTAAAATTTGAGGCATGAAAAGTTTGGTTTACATGTAAATTTTATTTTATATCGAGATGTAAAGGAGTTGTGATGAAATGGAGAATTTTGGTATTCATGGTTCCTGAATACTACTTCCTTTCACAACATTTCGTATTCATACCACATATTAATTAGTTAATTGGTGGTTTTTCCTTATTAAATTTTGGGACATAAAAAGTTTCAGTTACTTGTATAGAGGGTACAAAATAAGGGTGAGTGATTAATTATTCCCACTACTATGTCGATGTGGGCTCGTTTTATTTGAGCTTGTCAAATACTAAATGCATTTGCAATTTGAAATTTGTCAATTAAATTGTTATTATTCAATATTAAATGAAGTGTATTTGTAATGTGTATGAGGAAGGATTATTGTGTGGGAGAACGAGTACACAAAGCAAGTAACAAAAAATTTCCCTTCTCCACGTGCTTCTAGAAAAAATCCCTCACACTTATTATTTGGGATATTAATATAAAACAAGCCCACATAGACAAAATTGTGGGGACAATTAATCACCCACTCTTATTTTAGATCTGATATACACATAACCCAAACTTTTCATGCCTAAAACCTATGTAGTTGTTTTTACTATAAATATTTAAATATGTTATATGGTTAATCATTTAAAGTTATGCAAAGTTTGGAAGTGCAAAATAATATTTCATTGTACTTCTTTCATACTTGTGTACAACTACACCTATGTACTTAGAGCCATTGTAGGTAGCTTTGAGAACTGAACATCGAACTACCTACAAAGAAATTTTCAAAGACCTCTTTTACATCTCAATATCAAATAAAATGCATCCACGTTGACATAGTAGTGTGCAAAATTTATCACCTACCCTTATTTCAAAGGTACAAACATTAGAGATGAAATTTTATGTTATTTGATCCAAACGCATGTTCTCTTGCAAAACACTTCTTCCTTACAAAAATTAAAAAGACACTTCATTTAATATTGGATAATAAATACTTGATTGACAAATATGAAATCACACTTATTTTTCGAGAAGCTCAATTAAAATGATCCCATGTGAACATAGTGCATTTGTGACTTTACATTGGTTAGTTAAATAGTTATATTAAATGTAATGTAATTTTAATGTGTATGAGAAAGTAGTGTTGTGCGGGAAAACGGGTGTGTGGAATGAGGAATATAAACTTTCATTCGTAATTTTTGTGCTTTTGCATACATTCATTGTGTGCACACTTCTACTGCAAATATCCCTTCGGCATAACACTATATATTAATCAATTAATTGGTTGTTTCGAGTACTTAATGTGTGTGAGGAAGAAGTGGTTTTCGGTAAAATGGGTGTGCGGAGCAAGGAATAGAAACTCTCTTTGACAATGTTCTATATCCTCACATACATTCTCACAAACTAAATATTAGTCAACTATTTGGAGGTTTTGGTTTATTAAAATTTAGGGAATGAAAATTTTGGGTTACATGTATATCGAGTGGGAAATATAGGTTCTAACAATAATTTTAACATATTATTATATTATTATTATTTCTTAGTATCTAAAGTATATCATGAAATTTTGAAAGGTAACATGAGGATTCTAACTACTAATTCTAATTATTCTCTCCACGGATGCATTGGTAAGATGTTCAAAATAAGACAACATGAATAACATATCATCTTTAGTTAGTATCTAGTATGTATGTTGAAAATTTAAAAGGTAATGTCACAATTGTAACCACTATTTCTAGTTATTTTTTCTGTAGCAGCATTGGCTATGTGTTTATCATGTAGTTTTAGCATATGCGTTGAAAACACATGTTCAATTACTTTTCAGGGGAGATGGAATAAAAAAAATTCTTCTCCTAGTTCTATGGTGGTGTTATAGCTGCTACAACAACACCCAAAATTTTAGGCATATTCAAAATTTTGGGTCCCCCTTTGACTCATCCCATTAAGGTTTCGATCCAGTCTTCGATTGGTTAATATTCCCATGACCTATTCCTACCAAACCATACCAATGTACCAATTCCTAAGTTACATGTTGAATACACACATAATGTGTTGTCTCAAGTACTCACCTTATGATTCCATTAGGGTTTTAAAGGTTTCTCGCTTCAATGATGGGTTGAGAGTCTCCCATGAATTCAAAATTTAACTTTCCATACCTTTCATTGCCAATTAGTGTAGGCGCTATGCATGGAAAAAAAAGACTTCAATATAGATTTCATTATGTTCACCATACTAGGGTTTGGGAGAAACCCTAAATTGGAAAAAGAGTGATCCCATTCTTATTTTAACCTAATTTTCATGCCTCTAGGGTGCTTTCCCATCAGAATCGCACAACATCAGGGTGAGATTCATTTCATAACATATTCCATTAGGTTCTTGACTGGTCCTACACCTAAAAAAAAACAACATTTAGAACTGATAAGTCATTATGAATTTTTGGTCATGCATTTTGGCCTTACCAATGCACCTTCTACATTTCAAGGGTTAATGAATTCCATTTTCAAACCCTTCCTTAGAAAAATTGTGTTAGTACTTTTTGATGATATACTAATATATATCAAGTCTTGGAAGGATCATGTTCAACCTATTGACAGGGTGCTCAAACTATTGGAGGAGAAACAATTGTCTGGAAAAACCTCCAAAGTTTTCTTTGGAGTACAGGAGGTGGAATATCTGGGTTATATTGTATCTCATTAGGGTGT
Organism: Pinus albicaulis; assembly: GCA_034641835.2. Classification (NCBI taxonomy): domain Eukaryota; kingdom Viridiplantae; phylum Streptophyta; class Pinopsida; order Pinales; family Pinaceae; genus Pinus; species Pinus albicaulis. Next base: position 472,144,413 of record CM076573.1, read on the forward strand.
TAAGGTAGACTTTAAAAAAATTAAATCCATTAAGGAATGGAAAATCCCCACAACCATAAAGCATATGTGAGTATTTATTGGGTTAAAAAAGTATTATCGCAAGTCTTTTAATAATTATGGGAAACTAGTAGTACCTCTAACAACATTACTAAAGAAAGATGCATTTTCTTGGACTCTAGAAGAAACTAAGGACTTTGAACATCTTAAAGAGGAAATGTGCCAAGCACCAGTATTAGCTATTTCAGACGTCACAAAAACCTTTATTGTGGAATGTGATGCCTTAGGAAATGGAATTGGTGTTTTTTTAATACAAGAAGGAAGACCCATTTCTTTTCAAAGTCATCTGATCAAAGGAAAGTGTTTATAAAAACCTATTTATGAGAAGGAAATGTCTGCAATACTACATGCACTAAATAAATGGCAACCTTACCTAATGGAAAAACAATTCAAGGTAAAAATAGATCATGATAGTCTTAAATAATTTTTGGAACAAAGACTATTTTCAGAAGAGGATAAAATGATGCAGGAGCATCCAGTTGAAAGGCTCCAAATGGAGTTGATTTCTTCTGCTGGACAGAAGAATAAGTTTTGAATTCCATTTTACTTTGTTCAAGATAATTTGGGCTAACTCAGCCATTGTAATTTGCAAAATAAAAGAATGGTTAAATTAGGATTAGTTAAGTATTTATTTGAATAAATTGTTTTGAACCTAAATGACAGTTTCTCAACCATGTGGGGATTTTGGGGAAAGGCATAAAGCTGAACCAAATCCACCATTGTAGGGTTATGCCATCCACAACAAGAAAGGAGAGAGCTAAGAAAGAGAAATAAATGTAAAAACCAGCCACCAAGGGCTTGGCTCTGAGTTTTCCATTTTCTAAAAATAATTCCAACTGTTTTGTGTTTGATAAGGATCTATGTTTTAAAATAATACTTCATTTCCAAACAACCTCTAAGTGTTTTGTGTTGTGATTGGTTTCTATGTTTTAATTTGGTTACTTGAATATCTTTGAAATCAAATATCTGTATTAAGTCACACAAAAAGAAGTCTAATCGGATTTGCAGGTGCAGTGAAGCCTTAGATTTTGCACATTTCCTTTGTTGAATTAAATATTGTGTTAATCGCAGAGAAGATATCAATTGGATTTGCAAGCGCGACGAGGGTCGTTCAATCTAGCACTGATCAATAGTGAGAGATCACACCATGGTCGGAGGACATCTCACATCACAGAAAATAGGAGTCTTGGTTAAGAGACTTCGCAAGTTAATTTTAATAGTTTGCGATGCAAATTGAACCGATGGGGACATCGCATGGACCGTCGGATCTAGAAAAAGCCAACGACAGAGATTGTAGTGGCCTGGGAGAAATTTCACACATCGCAAAGCTTAGGGGTTAGCATTACTGTCGCAAGGAAAAAAAATGTTTTGTGATGCGAAGTGGGAAGGACACATGTCGACGTTGCGCAAATTCACAAATCGTAGAAAATAAAACTTAACATTTTGAATTATATTGTGGAGTGTGCGAAGTGTGATCGCCCGTGATTGGTCGGAGTTGTTGTGGTACCCTCCAATAAGAAACCCACGTATTCACATTGGTTTGGATTTGTTGTATGGTATGTGTGTTATGAAATTTCGCTACTGATTCATGCACGTATGTATGTTTCTAACTCAGGAGGTTGAACCGTATTACGAGAAAGGGAAACTTTGTGTGAAAACCTAAAAGTAAAATTTCGCAGTGTACTCTGGTATTATTGCAGATTGTCTGCATAAATTGGTATCAGAGAAAAAATTTCTTCCTAAGTGAATATGGAAGTAGGAAGAAGAGGTCGAGGAACTGCCGAAGCAAGAAGAAGAGGTCGAGGAAGAGCTACAAGGGGAGCAGCAGATGAAGAACTGCACGAAGAAATTAGAGTGTTGTTAGCACGTTTGGCAGTAGTGGAAGCTAGAAGGCATAGGGATCCTAAAGGAGGAGATGACTATGATGAGGAGCCAATGGCACAACCAGATGAGCAAGGGGACAAGCCACCAGAAATCAAACTACTGAAATATTTTTTGATGGCTAGCATCAAGCCAAGACCAGAGCTCTCCAATTATGATGAAAATTTATCCAAAAAATCATTATTGAACTGGATAAATGAGTTAGATAAACACTTCAAATATGAGGATATTAGTGAGGACAGAAAAATCAGGATTGTTGTCACTAAGTTGAAAGGACACGTCGCATTGTGGTGGGACAGTGTGCGGGAAGAAAGGAGAAGACTGAACAAGCCTTTGATCAGGAGTTGGGACAGGATGATTGCAAAGATGAAAAGAAAGTTCTTGCCTATATATTACCAAATTTCTCTTTACAGACAAGTACAGAATCTGAGACAAAGAACAATGACTGTAATGGAATATGCATAATAGTTCAATAAAGTGAACTTGAGGGCTGGATATGTTGAAGATATCCCTGAGAATACAACAAGGTTTGTGAATGGTCTATGGATGGAAATCTTGGATGAAATCAATATTCTTTCCCAAAAAAATATAGAGGAGGCATACTAGTGTGCTTTGAAGGTGGAAGAAAATATTACCAGGAAGCAAAATGCAAGAACAGGACATGGCTCTAATAGAGGAAGAGGACAGTCCTTTGGAAGAGGTTGCACTGCCAATAGTAATGAAGAGGGAAACAGTTCGAAGACTTCGAGATAGTCTGAGAGGGAATTTAATTCCAGACGTGGAAGGCCACACCTGCGAGGAAGAGGTAATGGCAGAGGCAGAGGAAATGCCTACCAGTGTTACAACTGTCATAAGTGGGGACACAAGTCTTTTGAATGTCCTAAAAATGAACCATATGGACAGAGGGGAGAGTATGTTTCTCAGCCTAATGAAGAAGAGGCAGCACCACAAGAGGTGGAGAATGTGCCTGAAATAGCAAAGGCCTTGGTTTTGAACAAGGTTTTACTAAAACTACCTAAGGAGGTGGCTGACTTGACACAGAGGAAAGAATTGTTTCAGACTGTGTGCAAATCACATGGAAAATGCTGCAAATTGATTATAGATAGTGGAAGCACTAATAACCTGGTAGCCAATGAGATGGTAGAAAATTTGGGTTTGAAGAAGTCGAAGCATTCGACTCCCTATAAGGTGTCTTGGTTGCAGAAGGGACACCAACTTCTGGTTGATGAGCAGTGCGAGGTGGAGTTTCACATTGGAAAATACAAGGACAACGTAACTTGTGATATTATTCCTATGCACATGTGCCATATTCTGTTGGGTAGACCATCACAATATGACAGAAAGGCCGTCCATGATGGGGAAAAGAATTGTTATAGTTTTGTGAAGGATGGGATAAAGCATGTGCTTGTTCCCATGAAAGAAGAAGATAGTGCAGAAACTAGTGGCAGAAAACACTGCTAATAGGCAGAAAGGAATTTCTGCGACAGATTGAAGATAATGAGGTGAATTATGCAGTTGTGCAGAGGAAAAGTACAATATTGATTCATACGGAAATAATTGATTTTCATATGGAAATAGAAGACATGTTGCAAGAGTTTACTAATATTGTGGTGGATGATATACCAGATAAATTACCACCAAAGCAGAGCATTAGTCACCATATTGATTTTATTCTAGGAGCCAATTTTCCAAACAAGGTTTCTTACCAGATGAGTATGAAAGACAATGAGGAAATCAGGAAGAAAGTAAAGGAATTGTTGGATACATGATTGGTTTAGGAGAGTTTGAGCCCTTGTGTTGTTCCGACCGATTTAGATCCCAAGAAAGGAGGTGAATGGCAGATGTGCACTGATTCTCGAGTGATAAACAAGATCACTATCAGGTATAGGTTTCCTTTACCTCGGATGGATGATATAATGGATTGTCTAAGTGGAGAAGAATACTTTTCAAAGATATATCTGAAAAACAACTATCGCTAAATCAGGATTAGTGAAGGTGACGAATGGAAGGCAACTTTAAAGATCAATGAGGGCTTGTACGAGTGGTTGGTCATACATTTTGATTTGAAAAATGCGGCCAGTACATTCATGTGTTTGATGAATGATATGTTGAAAGAATTCATTGGTAAGTTTGTGATTGTATATCTGGATGATATACTTATTTTCAACAAGACAAAGGAAGAACATTTTCAGCATGTCAGGTATGTGCTAGAAAAATTGCAGCAAAATAAATTGTTAATGAATTTAAAAAAAAATTTATTTTTTCAAGAAAGAATTGATTTATCTAGCCTTGTAATTTCTGAGAATGAGTTGAAGATGGACCCAGATAAGGTTGCAGCCATATTTAGTTGGCCATCTCCCAAAAGTTTGTTTGAAGTAAGAAGTTTTCATGGATTGGCAAGTTGCTATTGGAATTTCATTAAGAACTTTAGTGGTATTTTTGCACCTATGTTGGACACCATTAAGAAGGCAAATCATCCTTTTCATTGGAAAAAATCTGCTGAGAGGAGTTTTCAGTTTTTGAAGAAGAAGAACACGGAAAAAACCAATCCTAAAATTTCCAGACTTCAACAAAATTTTCCAAGTTCATTGTGATGTCAGTGGGACAACCATTGGTGTGGTACTCAGTCAAAAAGATAAGCCAGTAGCATAGTTCAGTGAGAAGTTAAATGAGAGAAGGAAAAAGTATACATGTTATGACAAATATTTTTATGCAGTCGTCCAAGCATTGAATCATTGCAGAAATTATTTCCTGGCTAATGAAATTGTCTTGTTTTTAGACATTTTTGCATTACAATATATTATGCAATAGCAAAAGCTGAATCATAAACATGCGAAGTGGGTGGAGTAATTGCAGAGTTTTACGTTTGTTTTGAAACACATAAGCACTCAGGCCAACAATATAGCAGATGCGTTAAGCAGAAGAAGTTTGATATTACAAGAAAGTGCAGTGCAAGTGTTTGGATTTGAGCATCTCAAAGACGTGTATGAAGTGGATGCAGATTTTATGGAAGCTTATGAAGCTTGCCAAAATCCACTATTGAGAGACTATAATCCATGTTTGGACTATAAAATATAGGACGGGTTGTTGTTCAAATGAGGACAGTTGTGTATTCCGCAATTTTCTATGTGAGAGAACTTAATCCAAGAAAAAACAAAATGGAGGTTTGTCCAAAAAATTTGGCATAGCTAAGACTTTGCACAAGCTGAGCCACTTTTACTATTGGCCAAGAATGCGAAGGGATGTACATAGATTCGTGATCAGGTGTAAATTGTGTCAACATGCAAAGGGACATAGCCAGGATGCAGGGTTGTATACACCCTTACCCATTCCGAACAGACCATGGGACTCAGTCAGCTTGGACTTTGTCTTAGGTCTACCACAGACACATTGGGGATTTGATTCCATCATGGTGGTGGTGGATCATTTCACCAAAATGACACATTTCATTCCATGTAGAAAGACAAGTGATGCCACACATGTAGCACACTTGTTCTTTTCAAAGATAGTCAAATTACATGGCTTGCCAAAGTCCATCATCTCTGACAAGGATGTAAAGTTCACAGGCCATTTCTGGCGAAAATTATGGAAGAAGTTAGACACCAAATTAAATTTTAGTTCTGCTTATCATCCCAGGTCAAATGGGAAAACTGACGTTGTGAACAGGAGCCTATGAAATCTGCTGAGGATCCTGGTTGGTGAAAATTCCAGACAGTGGGATCATGTGCTTGCACAAGCGGAGTTTTCTTACAATGAATCATCCAACAGAAGCACAGGTAGGAGTCCTTTCCAAATACTATATGGAATGCACCCATGTGGATTATTTGAGTTGCATGATTTGGGTCAGTTAGAACGCTGGAGTGCTTATGGCGAAGATTTCATGAAAAAAATCAGCGATCTACATGAACAGGTCAAATTGAAGCTACAGGACAAAAACCAAAGATATAAACAACGAGCAGATCTGAAAATGTGGGAGGTACAATTTGAAGTAGGATACCTGGTACTGGCACATTTACACAAGTAGAGGTTTCCTAAAGGTGAATACAACAAATTGAAGATGAAAAATATTGGGCCTTGTAGGATTCTTTAGAATTTTTCTGCAAAAGCTTACGAGTTGCAGTTACCTCCAGGTGTAGGAATCTCGCCCATTTTTAATGTGGTAGTTTTGTTTCCATACATTTTTTTTGATGAAGAAGAAAGTTCAGAGAGATGAACGTGGGACACCCAGGATGAGGAGAGATCATGGATTAAACAAATGCGTCTAGCACATCCTTTGGAAATTGAACGGATTCTGGACACACAAGTGACTAGGAAGACGTGAAACGAAGAATATTTAGAGTATCTGGTCAAATGGAAGGACCATCCTCTGGAGGACTATTCTTGTTTGGGCATTGCCCAAATTCAAAGTGCATGGTACCCTATTGAAGAGATCATGGATAGGAGCCACGAATTTAATTTACCGCGGGAGCCTAATGCAGGAGCATCCAACTGAAAGGATACAACCAGAGTTGATTTCTTTTGTTGGATGAAAGAAGAAGTTTTGAATTCCATTTTACTTTGTTTAATTTAATTTGGGCTAACTCAACCATTGTAATTTGTAGAATAAAAGAATGGTTAAATTAGGATTATTTAAGTATTTAGTTAAATAAAATGTTTTGAACTTGAATCACAGTTTATCAACCAAGTGGGGATTTTGGGGAAAGGCATAAAGCCGAACCAAATCCACCATTGTGGGGTTCTATCATCCACAGTGAGAAAGGAGAGAGTTGAGAAAGAGAAATAAATGTAAAAACCATCCACCTAAGGGCTTGGCTCTGGGTTTTCCATTTTCTAAATTAATTCCAAGTGTTTTGTGTTTGATATGGATCTCTGTTTTAAAATAGTACTTCATTTCCAAACAACCTATAAGTGTTTTGTGTTGTGATTGGGTTCTCTATTTTAATTTTGTTACTTAAATATATTTGAAATCGAATATCTGTGTTTAAGTCACACATCAAGAAGTATAATTGGATTTGCAGGTGCAGCAAGGCCTTAAATTTTTCACATTTCCTTTGTTGAATTAAATATTGTGTTAACCACAAAGAATATATCAATTGGAATTTCACGCGCAACAAGGGTCGTTCAACCGATCAACTGCGAGAGATCACATCGTGGTTGGAGGACAACACACATCTCATAAAATAGGAGTCTCGGTTAAGAGATTTCACAAGTTAAGTTTAATAGCTTGTGATGTGAAGTTAACCGGTGGGGACATTGCGTGGACCATCAGATCTAGAACAAGCCAACGACAGAGATTGCAGTGGCTCGGGAGCAATTTCGCACATCGCAAATTTTAGGTGTTAGCATTAAGGACTTTCGCAAGGAAAACAAAATTTTTTGCGATGCAAAGTGGGAAGGACATGTGTCGACGTTGCGCAACTTCACAAATAGCAGAAAATAGAACTTAATGTTTTGAGTTATATTGTGGAGTATTTGAAGTGCGATCGCCCGTGATTGGTCAGAGTTGTTTTGGGACCCTCCAGTAAGAAACCCGCATATTCGCATTGCTTTAGGTTTTTTGGATGGTCTGTGTGTTATGAAATTACGTTGTTGATTCGTGCACATATGTATGTTGCTAACTATCGACGTTTAACCCTATTGCGAGGAAGGGAAACTCTGTTTGAAATAATAAAAGTAAAATTCCGCGGCATACTCTGCTATTATTGCAGCTTCTCTGCATCAGAAAATATGGGTTACAAAGATGTTGGGTTATGACTTTGAAATCATATACCAACAAGGGAAGCTAAATTTTGTTGTAGATGCACTCTTAGAAAGGATGAGGATGTGGAAACACTAATTTATGCCATTTCTATTATCCAACCAGTTTGGATAACCGAAGCAAGGGAGGAATGGAAGAATGATGAAGAAGTGTGGACACTCATTCAAAATTTGCAGTAAGATACCAGTACATCTAATACATTTAGCTGAAAAAATGATTCATTATGATACAAATATCACTTATATATTTGTATGAATTCCCAACTAAAACAAAAAATTTCTTTTTTAATTGCACACCTCTCCCTGAGGATGCTTAGAATTAATGTGGAACCAAGAATACCAGAAACCGGCTTGGTCTCAAGTGTAACTATAGTGACTTGGGGAGGAAAGAAGTCTGGAGATGATGCGGAAGTAGCAGAGAAACCCAAAATTATAAGACCAGTCTCACCAAAGTGCTCATATAATCTAGAACAGTAGAAACAATACTACAAAGAAGTGGTGGAAAATTTTACTAAGTTAACTTTGTAGTGTCCCTTCTTGGTGAGATAACTTTGATGACGCTTAGAGAGAGTGATTTTGATATAGTGATATAATATTATACATGACAGACTTATGTACATGCCATAGAAAATTTTAAGGGCGAATTTTTACCCTTGGGAAAAATTTTTACCCTTGGGAAAAATAAAGAGTTTCAAAATTTTATTGGGCGAATTTTTTGTATCATAGTATATTATTTCAAATCGCCCCAAATTTATTTTATAAAAAAATCAGGTCTAGAGGTTAGCCCACCTTATTTTAAGGGAGAGGGTAAAAAAAAAATTATCCCTTGAAATTAGGAGTTACAACCTTCCATTCACCCTAATTTACAAGAATATGTATTTATGATAGTTATTTCACCCTCTCGATTTGGTGTAAAAAAGGTTGTTTCTTTCATTCACTCGTATTTCATGGTATTGGGATTAATTTGGAGAAAAGGACCCTTATTTTTTGGAACAAATGGTAGTAAAATAATTATTTACCTTTATTTAAAATTTCAAAAGTCTTGTTTTCATGTGTATTTAAAGAATTGAATAGTGTTTTTTTCATCTTCCAAGTTTGTTTCATATGTTAGTCACAATCATATCTAATGCACGAAGGTTGTTCACAAAGTTGTAGAATTTGAATTAAGAAGTAAAGAATTGAGCACACAGTGGTACAGTGTTGTTCACAAAGTATTGTAATTTGAATGAAGAAGTTAAGAACCAATGTACAATGGTACAAGTAAGTGCGTGTATTTGTTCTAGGTTGCAATTCCTCTTGCATGTTCTACCTTTTCCTTCTTTTTTTTCTTTGTTTTTTTCAGTTTTGGGAACCATACTAATTTTTCTTAGAAATGTATTGGTTTTTCATAATAAAATAAGTATCATTAAATATATGTGTCCATTACAGAACTTGATAACCTCATTCTCTTTTCCCTTAGATAATGAATTTTTGGTATATATAATTATTATTTAGATAATAGGTTTTTTATTTTTCAATCTCGTTAAAATAATTGATATATGATTCTTTCTTTTTTACTTCAACTCATCTTTAAGTTAAAATCTATGAAAAAATTAAAAACATTCATAAAATAAGTATCATTAATTATATGTTTCCATTACATAAACCTAAGAACCTCATTCTCTTTTCCCTTAAATAATGAATTTCTGGTGTATATAATTATAATTTTCTGATATATATATTTTTCATTTTAAAATATTATTTAGATAATAGTTTTTTTATTTTTCATTCTCGTTAAAATAATTGATGTATGATTCTTGTTTTTTAACTTCCACTCATCATTAAGTCCAAATCTATGAAAAATTAAAAATTTTCATTTTGATGGATTGTAGATTTCTGTGGTGTAGATTTTTAGAATCAAAGCTCGGAATATTCACAGTCCTCATTTTTCAATCTACGTTTCGTGTCTAAAACAAGGCCCATCCTCAGGACAAATCTGCAAACAAGAGAGACAATTTGTGTTAAATAAATAGTGGAAAAATGGAAAGAAAGAGAGCCGACCAGAAATATGATCCCTCACGTTCCAAAATCAGTACAACCCAAATTCTATCTTCTATTTGGCTACTTACCCTTTATTTTCAATGAACGCTTTATGAAAATTACATTTCTACAAAGAAATGATAAAGTCTTTGTTGCTATTTAAATACAAAGGTGCTGACAGTTTGAAAAATTCTATCAGAAGACCGTTTGTTGGAAGACACCCTATTAAAAAACAAATTTCACCATTACATTTCTATTAGGAATTGATAAAGTTGTTTTTTTTATTCTTGGAATAGTAAGTTGTTGGATGTTCAAAAAATTCATCTCGAACACAATTGAATGGATTCCCGAAGACATCTTATTAAAAAAAATTAACCAACTATATCAAAAAATGATGTATTATTGAAATAAAGACTGTCATCCAAAATTTCAAGATTGAAACTAAAGAGGCTATATTAAAATGAGAATTTAAGAAAATGAATAATAAATTTGAAACTATTTACTTCAAATAAATTTCATTAGAAAGATGAATATGAAGGAGATATTTTGAGAAATTCTATACGCAATCCACATCACTAGATATGAAGTGCAATTTTATTTATTGGTTGCCCATAGACATCAATGATTATCAATATCCTATTCATATATATGGTAGCCATGAAGAGGAGATAGATTTAAATTTTGACAAAATTACATGCGGTATATATATATATATATATATACATATACATATATATATATATATATATATATATATATATATATATATATATATATATATATATATATATATATATATATATATATATATCGTATTTATTAGGGTTTCATAGAGAGTAAAAATTTCATAGAGAGTAAATCTCTTATGTTGCAAATTTTTTAGCCAAATTTTTTCACTATAAATTTTGAAGACATTGAATCCATTTTATGCATTCCAAAATATAATTTAAACAATGAATATATATATATATATATATATATATATATATATATATATATATATATATATATATATATATATATATAAATTTTAATTATAGATATATTAGGTTTCCAGAGGGATTAAATATGTTGTGTTCAAATTTATTAGTTAAACTTTCACTGTAAATAAAAAATGTGGGCTATAACATAAAAAAATGAATATATATGTTATATTCTTACTCTCAACCATAAATAAAATATTTCAATGTCCATATAAACTATCATAATCTTATACCAATTTCATAGAGAATTAAAGTAACTAAAAATAATAATAAAAAATGTATACTTTTGAGTACAAGAAATTGTATAATTCTTATACTTTCTAAAAATATTTCAGTACATGATTTAAATAACCTTTTAAAAATATTTTAGCAATGAGTCAAATAATATTTTTTAATATGCATGTCCAATAATGATTTCAATCTCAACTTCATGCATATGTATATGGAGAGGGTGTTAATGACAAATCATTTTAATGTTCATCATAATAAAAATGTTGTAAGAGGAGAAATTAAAAGTAAAAATGTTCAAGGAGATATGTAATTTATTTAATTTTTAATATCAAATTAAAATGCAACATTTAAATATATATCTAATTAATAATAAAATATTCAATGTGATTCATAAATAAAATATTTTAATTTAGAGGGTTAATTAATATTGAAATGTATTAAAAAATATATTAATAATAGAAAAATAATTTTAATGTGGAAAATATTCCACGGATAAAATATTTCAAGAAACGCATTTAAATGTGCATATATTTATATGATTAAAAAAAACTATATATGCAATATTGTTTATCGCTAAATCATTTTAAGCAGTCTCATTGTGACCTTTTTTTAAGAATATTTTTTGGTCAATTTTGTTTCAAATCAAGAAAATGTTTTCAAATTGCAAGTTTAACCTATGTAGTTTACAAAATCCAAGTTCTCAAGTACATTTTGATGACATTGAATCCATTTTTTGCACTAAAAAATATAGTTTAAACAATGAAAATTTACATGTTGTGTGTGTTTATATATATATATATATATATATATATATATATATATATATATATATATATATATATATATATATATATATATATATATATATATATATATTACAAATCTATTAGGTTTCCAGAGGGATTAAATCTATTGTGTGCAGATTTTTTAGTCAAAATTTTCACTAAAAAGGAGGTTTTCCTTAGAGCTACAATACTTTATTTCTCCCTTGAAAATATCGTATATACTCCCTCTGCCAGATTGAAATCCAATATAAACCAATACAAACATGTACCTGTACATCGAGTTGATCATGTGTGCACAGATTTGTTATTAGTGCAAGTATTGTAGTTAAGTTTCTAGTTAAAGAATTGATCCTCATATCCCATGTATGAAAACATACATGCAAACAAAAAGAGCATCGTGATTTCTCTCAATAAGAATTTGAGGTGTTGTACATATGTAATTTTTATCTAAAATTCTCAAGAAGCACTTCCATAAAACAAAATATTCATGGATAGCCTAGGTTTCAAAACCATGGGGCATAGAGGAACTATGTATTTTGGAAATTTACCGTATACAATTATATTTTATATCTATTTTTTTGTTAAATTAATTTTAATCAAAACAATTATTGTAAATATCCTATATTTATTTTAAGTCTAGTTTGGAACATAACAAGTGAGTTCTTATTTTAATAAAAAAATATTACAAGGTGAATGAGTATGATTAAGTAGATGGGGCATAATATATACCTCCAGTTTCGTCCATAACATTAGCAAAGAAAGCATATGTTCCATAACATTAGCAAATAAATCATATGTTCCATCCACAGTTCATTATTCCATAATGGTATCCTATAGCCATAATATTGATTCACATATCATATTCATCACAAGCTATAACACTATGTATGTTACTGGCACACTCACATCCAAAAATAAATAGAGGTAATGATACTTAGTAAAAATGTTGTAGCATCATATAAAATTAAATTTACAAGAATCACATTGGCACATATGACATTGATTTACCTTTATGAATAAATAGTAAACTTGTAGAAATACTCAACATTGAAATAGTAAAATAATCCAACAAAGTGCATCAAGCATAAACAAACCAAAGGAAGAACTTATCTAGTTGAAAGTTGAAGGCCAGCCTTAACTTAGGTAGAGCAATGTTCCACCCAACCATAGTCTCTATTTCACTAATCATTTTTATAATAGGCCACCCTAATTGAAGCTGTGATACGGCTAAGGAAAATTAGAACATTTTTATGGAAATCATTCTTAGGATAAAAAATTACCTATCCCATTGTCTCGTTGCTAATTTTTCTTGAACAACACAACTATTTTGGTGACACACATTTCTTTCCTTACATACAATAAGGAGAATACCTTCCTCATCTACTCCATAGTCCCTCAAAAGTATCTAAGCTCTCCCTCTATGTGTGCATAGAGGGTCTAGATATTATCCATTAACTCCAACAACATTTACTTAGTTCTTGACCTTTTTCATGTTCTAAAGGGTTCCTTGCTTGGTTTTTCAACCCACACTATGGTTAAATCCTTAGCTTCTATCTATGGATTCTACATCACATAGCTTGATATATTTCTTGGATCCCTTTCCAACCCTATTTTTGAATCTATCTATGTTCTCCCTGTCTAGAATTCACTTATTTTCACAGAAATTATCTTTTAACCATTTGAATCTCTTTCTTATCTATTTTCAGAATCTATACATGTTCATGTAGTTCTCATCACATGAATTTAAAATTTCCTCTATCATTCCTTGATCACCCTCCTAGTAGGAGCCAATACCTATACAACTACTTTCATGGATGCTAGCATCAACCAAGAAAAAATGAATTTGCCTCTCCCTCTATTTATTTCTCTCTTATAACTTACTTCTCTTCCATTTGATTTTCATTCTCTACTCTTTCTATCCCCATGCATCTCCCTTCAATGTTCTTTGCATGAGTTCATAATGGTCACACACCATTCATGTGTATACAGAATGGGCTCCACTATTCACCTTAGAACCAAAATTGATTATGTCATTTAGGTGAGCATTATATTGGACTATGTTTCTTTTCTTAGTACAAAAATGAATAGTAGTGAATCATTCCTTCTTCCCTACAACTATTAAATAAATGTCTCTAAGAACACATGAATCATTGCCTCTCTACAATCAATTTCCTACATCAAATCATGATTTTGTTCCCTCACAATCAATCACATGTGTGGGGGTTATAATGATGAATGAATGAATGAACAAATAACCTTGACCCAACACTCCATGAGACCTCATTTTCCCCCTTATTATCGGGACATGATTTTTTTCGAAGAAAATGTGAGAAAATCTAGGTTTTACCACTTCTCTAACAATTCCCACTGTGAAGATACTTATCCACTTCATTTCATAATTATGTAAGGTGTACATATCCACAACTACCACGTGCATTCAATTTTTGGTAGTGAAGGTTTCTGGATTTTTAGTAAGGAACATGGTGATGAAGGAAACAAAGTAAGGTTTGGAAAAATGGAAAAATAAAGATTATTTGGCATGTATAACCCCCTAGTAACCTCACACCTTTCCCATATCCTTCTATCATAACCCCCTTTTTATGTGCACCTATCTCATGTATCTCAATTAATTTATTAAATTCAAGAAAAATAATATTTATATTATTCAAATCACCATGAAATTTTTTCCTCGTGTTGTAAATAAAGCATGGTAATTAAAATATCCATGCCAAAAAAAATCAAACATTCAATTATAATTAAGTACAATTAATCAATGGGATTCAATATTGGGACCTTCTAGCATATCCCCCTTCGATTAACACAATCCTCAATGTTCTCTTTTCATTAAAAACAATTATTTTACTCATTCTTTAGTTGTATTTGTAGTGCCATCCTATTCAATATCTTGGTATACCAACATAATTCAAAATTCAAACATATGCATGCGTTAGTAATCAAGTAAGAATACATATTATTTCTCAATTCCATGATGTAAGCATCTATTCAAAGATATGTATGTATTTTTTATTTAATACTTATCTATATGGATATGCATCTATCCCATATAATGGATTCCATAGGAAATAATTCATTTCATTATCCTTTCTAACACACCCTCAAGATTCTAGCCACCATCCCACATGAACTTATAAGTTTCCTCCTCCTTGATACACTCACCCTCTAGGCTTAGATGTCCCCTTTTCTACTAAACAATCCCTTAGGTGATTCATCTTGTCATGGATTTCTCTTGTAAGGAGAGCACCAACTTATTACTAGACATCCACTAGTAGTATATAACTTGTTGAAATCACAGGTTTCCTTTGTCATAAAAATGACCTTCCTTCTATGATTTCGATCTTCAATAGCCATAATCTATCATGTATCATACACATACATTTACAATATATATATACAACTTATAAATTCCAAGTCTAATTCATAAATTTCATAAGTATGATATTCCTTCTCATTGTGTTTGGCTCTTGCGTGGCATAGTACCTAATATTTCTTAAATAATTAGACTCATTTTAATATTTGAGACCATTGCACCTACAACCTAAATTTTTTAATCAACCAAATAAAACTGATTATCTATGCCTATAATCCTTTCTTTCAATATTTAAAACCAACCATGAGGTGTTCTCATAATAATATTAATATATATATATATATATATATATATATATATATATATATATATATATATATATATATATATATATATTACAAATCTATTAGGTTTCCAGAGGGATTAAATCTGTTGTGTGCAAATGTTTTAGTCAAAATTTAAATTATAAAAAAAAATTTCCTTGGAGCTACAAGAATTTATTTCTCCCTTGAAAAAATCGTATATACTCCATCTGCCAGATTGAAATCCAATATAAGCCAATACAAACATGTACCTATACATCTAGTTGATCATGTGTGTTGTTAGTGTAAGTACTGTAGTTAAGTTTCTAGTTAAAGAATTGATCCTCCTATCCCACAGATGAAAACATACATGCAAACAAAAAGACCATCGTGATTTCTATCAATAAGAATTTGAAGTGTTTTACATATGTCATTTTATCTAAAATGCTCAAGAATAACTTCAATAAAATAAAATATTCATGGATAGCCTAGTTTTCAAAACCATGGGGCATAGAGGAACTATGCCTTTTGGAATTTTCCCTTATACAATTATATTTTATATCTAAATTTTTGTTAAATTAATTTTAATCAAAAAAATTATTGGAAATAGCCTATATTTATTTTACTTCTAGTTTGGAACATAAAAAATGAGTTCTTATTTTAATAAAAAAAACATTACAAGGTTAATGAGTATGATTAAGTAGATGGGGCATAATATATACCTCCAGTTTCATGCATAACATTAGCAAAGAAAGCATATGTTCCATAACATTAGCAAAGAAATCATATGTTCCATCCATAGTTTAGTATTCCCTAACTGTATCCTATAACCATAATATTGATTCACATAGCATATTCATCACAAGATATAAAACTATGTATTTTTACTGGCACACTCACATCCAAAAATAAATAGAGGTAATGAAACTTAGTAAAAATGTTGTAGCATCATATAAAATTATATTTACAAGGATTACATTGGCACATATGGCATTGATTTACCATTATGAATAAATAGTAAACTTGTATCAATATTCAACATTTAAATAGTAAATTACTCCAACAAATGCATCAAGCATAAACAAACCAAAGGAAGAACTTCTCTAGTTGAAAGTTGAAGGCCAACGTTAACTTAGGTAGAGCAATATTCCACCCAACCATAGACTTTATTTCACTAATTATTTTTATAATAGGCCACCATAATTGAATCTATGATACCGCTAAGGAAAATTAGAACATTTTTATGGAAATCATTCTTAGGATAAAAAAATTACCTATCCCATTGTGTCATTGCTATTTTTTTCTTGGAAGAACACAACTATTTTGGTGACACACATTTCTTTCCTTACATAGAATAAGGAAAATACCTTCCTTATCTACTCAATAGTCCCTCAAAAGTCTCTAATATCTCCCTCTATGTGTGCACAAAGGGTCTAGATATTATCCATTAACTCCAACAACGTTTACTTAGTTCTTGACATTTTTCATGTTTTAAAGGCTTCCTTGCTTGGTTGTTCAACCCACACTATGGTTTACTCCTTAGATTCTTTACGGATTCTCCATCACATAGCTTGATAAATTTCCTAGATCCCTTTCCAACCCTATTTTTGAATCTATCTATGTTCTCCCTCTCTAGAATTCACTTATTTTCACAGAAATTATCTTTTAACCATTTGAATCTCTTCCTTATCTATTTTAAGAATCTATAGATATTTATGTAGTTATCATCAGATGAATTCAAAATTTCCTCTATCATTCCTCGATCACCCTCATAGTAGGAACCAATACCTCTACAACTACTTTCATGGATGCTAGCATCAACCAAGAGAGAATGAATTTTCCTGTCCCTCTATTTCTTTCTCTCTTATACCTTACTTCTCTTCCATTTGATTTTCCTTCTCTACTATGTCTAGCCCCATGAATATCTCTTCAATGTTCTTTGCATGACTTTATAGTGGTCACTCACCATTCATGTAAATACAAAATGTTCTCAACCATTCACCTTAGAACCAAAATTGATTATGTCATTTAGGTGAGCATTATATTGGATTATGTTGCTTGTCTTAGTACAAGAATGACCAGTAATTAATCATTCCTTATTCCCTACAACTATTAACATATATGCCTCTAAGACTACATGAATCATTGCCTCTCTAGAATCGATTTCCTACATCCAATCATGATTTTGTTCCCTCCCCATCACCTTGACCCCCAACACCCCACGAGACCTCATTTTCCCGTATATTTTGGGGACATGATTTTTTTCGAAGAAAATGTGAGAAAATATAGCTTTTACCACTTCTCTCACAATTCCCATGATGAAGGTACTTATCCACTTGATTTCATAATTATGTAAGGTGTACATATCCACAACTACCACACGCATTCAATGTTTGGTAGTTAAAGTTTCTAGATTTTTAGTAAGGAACATGGTGATGAAGGAAGCAAAGTAAATTTTGGAAAAATGGAAAAATATGTATTATTTGGCATGTATAACCCCCTATTAACCTCTCACCTTTCCTATATCCTGTTATCATAACTCCCTTTTTATGTGTTCTTACCTCATGTATCTCTATTATTTTATTAAATTCAAGAAAAATAATATTTATATTATTCAAATCACCATGAAATTTTTTCCTCATGTTGTAAATAAAGAATGGTAATTAAAATATCCATGCCAAACAAATTCAAACATTCAATCATAAATAAGTACAGTTAATCCATGGGATTCAATACTAGGACCTTCTAGCATATCCCCCTTCTAATAACACAATCCTCAATGTTTTCTTCTCATTAACAACACTTATTTTCACCTTTATTCAGTTGTATTTGCAGTTCAATACTATTCAATATATTGGTATACCACCATACTTCAACATCCCAACATAGGCCTACGTTAGTAATCAAGTAAGCATACATATTATAACAATCATCAAGAAACACTTATCTTATGCACAATATTTCTCAATTCCATGATGTAAGCATCTATTCAAAGATATGTATGTATTTTTTATTTAATACTTATCTATATGATATGCATCTATCCCATATAATGGATTCCATAGGAAATAATTAAATTCATTATCCTTTCTAACACACCCTCAAGATTCTAGCCACCATCCCACATGAACTTATAAGTTTCCTCCTCCTTGATACACTCACCCTCTAGGCTTAGATGTCCCCTTGTCTACTAAACAATCCCTTAGTTGAACCATCTTGTCATGAATTTCTCATGTAAGGAGATCACCAACTTATTACTAGACATCCACTAGTAGTATATAACTTGTGGAAATCACAGGGTTCCTTTGTCATAACAATGACCTTCCTTCAAGGCTTTCGATCTTCAATAGGCATCATCTGTCATGTATCATACACATAAAGTTACAATATATATATATATATATATATATATATATATATATGTACATATTCATAATAATACAACTTATAAATTCCAAGTCTAATTCATAAATTTCATAAGTATGAGATTCCTTCTCATTGTTTTTGGCTCTTGTGTGTCGTAGTAGCTAATATTTCTTAAAAAATTACACTCATTTTCATATTTGAGACCATTCCACATACAACCTAAATTATTTAATCAACCAAATAAAAGTGATTATCTATGCCAATAATCCTTTCTTTCAATATTTACTACCATCCATGAGGTCTTCTCAGAATAATATTAACAAACTAATAATTCAATCATTTTTAGTTGTTAATCATACTCAGTTAAATGGAACTATGTTTAATTGTAAATGTGTTACTTAGCATACCTACCACTACAATATGAAACTAAATATTTATTCCAATAAACCGATGTGTCGATACTCATGATCACATCAACTCAATCCATCTATGTTGCTTGATTTCAAAATCCTACATTTCTATATCATGTATTCTACCATGATCAATTGAAAGGTGCAACCAATACCTCACCACATAATCTATTCACCCCCCATATGTACCTCAAACATACTACAAGGAAATCCCTTTCTCTACTATATATATTACCTTAGGAATCATCTCCTTTATAGGTGCTCGTCACTATTTTCAAGAAGGTTATACTATACAATGACAATATAAGCAAGGAGAAAAGTGGAATTTCGTGTAGTACTATATCTTCCATACCATCAATAATATGGTCTCACACATTAGCTCTATTAGAATTCACTATCATGTGTTATAAAAATTCATAACATGATTTTGTTACCCATTCACTCATTATAAGTGAATCAATCATGAGATACTATTTCATGGTTGAATCAAAAGGATTATAAAAATCTTGCCATACCAAAATATTCTTCATTCACCATATCCAACCTAGGTATCACTATCATACACACATTCAATCATAAACAAATAAATGAATATATAAAGTATGCATAAAGGAATTATTACTCCAATAATTACAAATCATATATATTGGCATGATTAATTTTCATATTTGGATAGTTTCCTCCAACATTACTGATGTTAATTATTGATTTGATGTCTCATGGGAACTCACATGATCCCTTAATCAACCTCTTGAAAATAATCCTATAACATTTATACTTTTCACAAGGTTTTCTCTCATAGGCTATTTCATCATCAGTATTTTTAGCCATCGCTGAGATTTTTTTTTGGAATAAACTGTGTGTCAATATTTGAAATGTCAAATGTTTCGAGTGGACACTCCACCCATCATCAAGGAAAAAAAAAGAAATATGATATGAGGTGGGTTTATTAATAAAAAGAGAATATAAAGGTAACATAAAGGAGTTAACCATGAAATACGAAAATGGGTTCCAAGGAATGGAAAAGATCTTTAAATAATATAAAAAATAAAATATACCTTAGGAGAAATTTGAGGCATAAATTATCAAGAAGCCAACAAATACAAATATTTATAAAATAGTTAAAGGATTCAAAAAAATATTAAAATATGGATTAAAATATTAGATTATTATTTTTCAAATTCAATATATTTTTGATTCATCAAAATTGTTTCAACAAGCCATGCACTTTTCTGAAACAATGTGGAAACAATTTCATGTTTTGGATAATCCTCTAGAATATGGTGTGATAACAAGATGATGAAATATTTTAGATGCTAGGTAATACTTACAAGAAAATATATCATAATATTTCAAATTAGAATATTTGTGTCAAACCATGGTTTTGTGATCAGTAGGATGAGAGGATGTTTAGTGCACTATCATTTTTGAAGTCAAATGTGAGGAACAAACTTGATAAACATATGGATACATGTCTAAAATTATATGTAACAAAGTATGACATTAACAATTTTCCATATGAAATAGAACTAGATCTTTGGCGATCATATTGTGATAAAAGGGGCGAAAACAATGCAACAAACTTCTCTAATAAAATTGATATGGAACATGATATTCTGGAGGATCAAAATTATAGTTCATGTGGAAAAGGTTGTGTTCAGAATGAAGCAAATGATGAACAAATTGAGAAGTGGAAAATTGATATACCACAATATTTTATCTATTCCAATATATATGAAGTCCCAAAGGACACTTTTTTTGGTATACATGTTCCATAGGTTGTGTAAGAAAAATTGAATGGAATAGTACAAATGAGGTGATTTCTTTTATTTGATTAAATTTGTTGTTCCTCTATTTTTGCTGCAAGTTCTAAATTATTTATCACAACAACATTACTAATAATATATTCCAATTTGACATTGCATTTGAGGTAAGAACATGTTCTATACTTTCTATTCTTTATTATAAAATTAAAGCCATATTTCCTTGGTGCAATGTTTTTTAAGATTGATGTCTTGATAATTAACTATTACTTTATCCCTTTCTTGTATGTGATAGAAAATGAAGCAATAATTTTATGAGGTGAGGATATATATTTTGACATAGGTAGTATTCTTGTATTAAAGGATAAATAAGTACTTTAACAAGGCTTTTACTAAGCAAAAATGGGTTCATTTCAATTAGAAATGTGTGTGTGTTTTTTTTTGTAGCTCTAATATCTTGGTCACTCTTAATGGTTTGATTGTTTGTTGCATTTGGATCATTTTTCCAAGTTTGAAAATTTTGGGTTTATTTTGGTTAAAATGTATGATCTCTTAAATTATTCTAGTTTTTCTTTTATGTTTAATTGATCCTTTTGTTAAGGCATGATTTGTTTCATCTTATTTTATTGATTTAAGGGGTTCGGTTAAAGTTAAAGACCTTTGTTGAGTAAATTTTTTTTTTTTTTTTTTTTGTCATGTTCATTTGAGAATGATATGGTATTAGGATTAATATATGACTTCACTTATTATCTAGGCATTCAACATGTTTTCCATAATTATTATCATTTTCTTTATATATTTGATTATTTAAGGATTTGTTTTGTTTTATTTTATTTTTATTTTTATTTCCTCTCTTGTTGTGGTTTCACAAAATAATCTTCACCTTTTAGAATATACTAGTTTATTTTATATTTTCTTTAAAAATACTTATTGTTTATTAAGAGAGGAAAATGAGCTCTTCTTAGTTATGTGAAGAAAAAAATGGTCTATGCACTAGGATCCTATGTGTTCATCATAGAAGTCATATTATCACGAGAAGGACATTCGTCTAATGCAATTATACTTTGATACCAATACAAAAATCCATCACATGTAATTAGTTGAGAACGATAGATTATTTAGTGTAGTACTATTATTGAAGTGAAAAAAACCTTGATGATCATTGTTTTGTAACATATTATTCCAAGTAATGAACATGCATAGGCTAATTTTTATATTTGTGTTAGGTTTTTTAACTCGCCCATTGTAGATTTTTAATGAGTTTTTGTTATTACCTTTTTTTTCATCGTGTAGGAAATAAAGTTTCAATGCATATTCATCTTCTATTCATTCTCATTTTTTATTTTGTGGGATTTCAAATAATTTTTTGCCAAGTCAACATTATTAGAGTTGTTAAATATAGAATAAATTTCGACAATGACTACAATAGTTATGATCCAAAAGTAGGTGAAAAATATACATATTATGATGAAACACCATATTTTAAAGTTGTTGGTTTATTCGAACTAGAGGAATTGGAGAAGTATATGCCTTTTATGAAAGTTATGTATAAGAAAAAAAGGAATTTTATGTAAATATTCATGATTTTGATATAGCTATTCATAGACCTTATTTTCATGTGAAGCCTATAGAATATGAATTACATAGAATATGGCAGGGTTATCTAGATGTGTAGAGACCAAGTTTGAGCAAAAGAATTTATTTGGTTCAACATCACATGCCTTTGGGGGTGCCTTTCCATTTAATCTCCCCTTGGGATGTGATAAGACATTTGTGGTAAAACATAATAAAAACATGCAAAAATATTTGCAATAGTGTACAACAACAACCTAGAGCAACATTACTCGTGATTTTTCTTTTCCAAAACATGGAAAATTGTATATCATAGTTTTAAGCTAAACATATTTCTTATTATTACATATGTTTCTATACATTGTAACAAATCACTAATATTTTACGAAGATTAACCAAGAATTTTCAATACTTTATAACATAGTGAAAAATTCGCCAATATTTAACAAAATTTTATAATTTAATGAAAGATTCACCAAAAAATTATATATTTATATTGTATTAATGAAAAAATAGCCTGTACATTTTTTATTATACCATGCAGATTCACCCGTTTATTATACATATAAATTTGGGGGGTTTCTTAAAATTTTTGTTGCTCAAGAATTTCGAGTTGAGGGTCAAAGGATAGGCATGTAGAGTGATTCTATTATTTACAGGGTCCAGCTGTAGTTGTAGCACTAGTGTGGTGTGAGTGGGATAAGTAACTCACATTAATTGAGTTTAAACCAGTTTAAGTAGTTATAACTGATTGATGGGCCAGTGGAAGATCAACTGAATTAAAATAGATTTAATTCACAAATAGTGATCTACCAAGTAACTGATGATTCACTATTAATAGTTGCATGCATTTCAATTCTGATGGAGACCTAGTTGAGACAAAGGTTTAAGAAAAGTAAACTATCAGTTGTATTTTTGGCAATCTGCCCAGGTGCAGTTATAAATTCAGAGGAAGGCTCCATAGGTATTATGGAATCGAGGAAGGCTGAATTTATTATTTAATAGGGGTTTAATTCTCTAGGGATTGCGTAAGAAGCGTAGGCTGATAATTGACTATGTGTTTGTCTATTTTTTCCTAGATCAGTATGAAGCAATTAGTAGAGTGTATGAGGTTGTGGTGAGCACACATAAATTGTATTGTTTCATGATTCCTTGGTTGATTATAAAATAAAGATGGAGGGGTTTTGAGCAGTTTCTTTCCCTAAGAAAATCTTATGTTGTGCGATTGAGTTACTTATTTCTCTTACTTGCATGTGATTGAGAAATCATGTTTTATATTCATTGTTTGGGTGGTGATTTTGAAGAGAATATGAGAAAATTTTCATGCAAAATTTTCAAAAGAAAACAACATATTTGGATTCCTTACGAAAAAATAACCAAATTGAAAAAAAAAACACCGGCCGAATCAGAGCTCGGGTGAGGGAGATATCGTCGATTTAAAATCAGCTCTTTTTTTTGAAATTTTTGTGACAATAGGACAATTACAAAATATGCGAGTTAGAAAATGAAATAAAGCCAAGAGAAATAAGTCCCAAGGCAAAGAGGGAAAGGGAGATTGTCCAAGATCAGATTTTTTCATTGTCACGAGCATGGTAACTATGCTTCGAATTGTCCATAAAAGAAGGAAACCAAGAAGGAGGTTGCAGTTGTAGTGGGTGAAGCATTGGCTTCACAGTTTGAGCTTCATTTTACTCTCATTATATGCATCACTAGTGATCAGGAGCTCAAGTATTAGTTATAAAAATTAATCAGAATGGGTTGCAACCTAAATGATTAGAAATGCCTCTTCACTGCGATTCTGATGCTGTGAATGGGACTCAAATCCGATGTCATATGTGAAAGATATGAAGGTTTGAAGTCTCTAGTAAACTCCAAAAAATAGTTGACCAAAGTTGACTTTTTGACTTTGGAAAAATAAAAAAAGAATATTCCAAGGAATATTTTGAGAATATTCTCAAGAATATTATGAGAATATTACTCGAAATATTTCCAGGAATATTCTGAGAATATTTCTCGAAATATTCCCCAAAATATTTTGTGAAATATTCCATCTGGGTGAATTATATGCGGACAAATGGCAACTTATTATTTGTGGTTTGGTTGACTTTTGAGATGGTGACCAATCAATGGGTGCCACGTGGCAAGTCTGGAGGCCACCACGTCGCCCTAGGCTGAAGAGTTTGGCATTACAAAACTTTTTGCGAGCATCAGGATTTGAACTTGGGCATTCTGCCAGATAGTGAACAGTGCTAACCATTGTGCCACAAGGGTGGATCTTACAATCTATGGCTCAGAGTTGCCATTTATGTTTTAAAGTTCGGATGGGAGGAAAAATAAAAGGGCTAGCCCTGACCCATATAACCGTAGCCTGCAACTAGAGGGCTTAGCTCACGACAGTTTAAACCTATCTGCTCGCTAACCGTTAACAAACGAATAAATGTGACCACGTCATGAAATTTAAGGCAGAGGTTTTGGATAAGCCGCGGTTTTCGACAGCTGTTCTAATGGGCCGGTCACATGCCGCCCTAAAAAATTTAATGCCAACCTAAACAGTCCAAAATTTTAGTGCTCATTCTACCTTTTTAGGCAAGCCCGCCAAATTTAGATGGCTTAACTGGAGTAATCCCACATTTGGTGGGGTTTTCAAGTGACATTGGGAAGTTTTCTTTGGGAGGTCATAACTTCCTCATTATTGGACCAATTTGGATGAAATTGTAGTCAATTTTGGCTTTATTTAGCATTATTAAGACTTTGGGATAGGTTTCAGAGTGAACATAGGTGTTATTCATCCATTTTTGCTTTAGGGAAGTTGGAAGATCCATCAGGGCCATCAGGGAAATGGAGCTATATTGGGTTGTACTTCACTGTTTAAGGTGAAACAAAAACCATTTATAGCTATTTTCTATCTTATGAACCTAATAAAAGAGGTTTCATAACTTTTGGATAACTTATAGAGCTTGAAAAGCTGAAGGGGAGTTCAAAAATCCATCAGGGCCTTGAAGGAGAAGGCACTATATTTGGTAATATTTCACTGTTTAGTGTAATTGAAAAGGCATTTTTAGATTTTTCATATCTTCTGAAACTGTATTTACAGTTATATTTTCCTATTGAGGAACATTTTAACTTGTATTAGCATTTTGGAGAATTTTAATACAAGAGGGTCAAGCCAATTTGGGAGGCTTGGTCCAGCAGACGTAGCCCGAGAGGGCTGAACTGCTCAAAAAATATCTGAGTTATGTTATCGTGAAGTTTATATGTTGTGTACTTTCGATATGATATGTTAAATAGTAAATTTAAATAACAAAACCTCACACATAAAACTCAGAAACATTACCCAAATTCCTTTATTTAACCAACAACTCACGGGGAACACTTTGCACACTAAATTAAAGGGAAATGGATACTTTACATAGCATTTACAAATACTTCCATTTTAAGATCAGGTTGGTATTGGAGTTCATGTTGAGCATTTTTTTTTGTACAAAAGGTGCTAAAACAGTGTAAAATATTGACTGTTTTATCGTCTGCAAACTGGTTGTCGTTGAAGTTTGGTAGAGTTGAAAGGATAGTTGTTGATAGCTAAGTCTTGGAAAGGGCTGAAGGCTTCTTCCTCTTGACTATTGTTTTTTAAGAATTTATTGGAGTTTTTTTGTTATTTGGCTGCTTGAATAAGAGTTTGTCTTTACATCCATTTGGTTAAAAGCTTGTCATTTATTTGAAAAGCTTTGAGAACTTTTGTGAAGTTCCTTTCATTAATTTGACCATTTTCATAATAAAAACTTCTACAAGTGAAGTTTCCTCCTTCACGAGATTATTTAATGATGATATGAAGAGTGAGTTCATTATAGTGAAGAACATGGTGCAGATTCTATTTGAGGATCAAAGAGAAAGTGCTAAGCTTCGTGAAAAATTGTTAGTCATGAAGGAAGAGAAGGAAGAAATTCTCCAAAGATTTCATGAAATGAAGAAACAACTCCTTCAAGCTCAAGAAGCTTTTTCCAAGAACAAGTGTGAGGAAAAGGTAAACCATTCTAATTTTTCTTCAGTTTCCTCATTGGAAAGATCTGTTGGTTCTTTTGAAAAACATAGAAGGTGTATACGGTCCAAATTAATGATTAATATGGGCTATAATGAAGGCAAAGTTTTGGGAAAGCATGCACAGGGCATGGATGACCCTGTTTTTGTTGAGGAGTGACCCAAGAATCTTGGTCTTGGTTATGTGCAGTTTAATGGCGAAGACTCTAAAACCATAAAATCATGTGAGGCTATTTCAAGGACAACCTTTATTCCAAGTTCCAATATGAAAATATGTCAAAATTGTTTGAAAGATAGTTTCCATTGCTTTAAGCCTTTGTTGCAACAAGAAGATGGTAAACATGCTGCTTATGGTGAGCATGAAAGTTCAAATAGTTTTCAAGACAGGAATGGTGATGTTAGTCTGCAAGTGAAAGTTGTAGCCTCTATTAGTTCATCTTCTCGAGAAGACAAAAAGTATGAACATTCAAAGTAGTACAAGAGGTGTGAATCTTCTCATGATCAATTTGATTGTGTTTCTGCAAAGCATGATAATTTTTCTTGCTTAAATGGAAGAAATATTTGTTGTACATTTTGCGGTCGATTTAATCATCATGTTTTGAGATACTGGATGGAGAAGAAAGCATACAGGAAGAAGATGAGGCAAATGCAAATTTCAAATAAGGTGCATAAGTTTTGCAATTATTGCCAAAAGAAGGGACATGATGACTCTCATTGTTGGACTTTGCATCCAACTAGTCGTCCAAAGCACATGCAGCAAGAGGATAGAAAGATTGGCGCAAGTGGAACTATGGATTCCATTATCGATGTAAAAATGGAAGATTCACATGAAGAAGTGTTGCAACAGCAAAATTCACCATGGAGGTGGCTTGGAAAGAAGTGGATGGACTTATTAATGCAATAAGTCATACTCATTTTGTACATGCAAATTTCAGATTTGTATGTATGTATTTTTGTTGAAAATTTTGATGCAAGATTACATGTAAATACGGTTCAGTTGAAGGAATTTATTTTTTGTTGCAAAATCTCACCATGGATATGTAAAAGATGAGTATGATACTCACTTATATTTCAGCAATACCTTTTAGTTCAGCTCTTATAGTCACCCATGTTTTTTTGGTATTATGTACTTGTTGGTACTTGAAGAGAAGAGTTGAATGCGTACATGTGCATGGAAGTTGTATGTGTAAATAGCGAACTGTAAATAGGTTCATTGTACATTGATACATGCACATGTGATTTTCCAGATGT
The DNA here is from genome assembly GCA_034641835.2 of Pinus albicaulis. Classification (NCBI taxonomy): domain Eukaryota; kingdom Viridiplantae; phylum Streptophyta; class Pinopsida; order Pinales; family Pinaceae; genus Pinus; species Pinus albicaulis. The sequence goes on from CM076573.1 coordinate 472,172,153, forward strand.
ATCATGTTGTTTATCGACTTGTGTTGATTGTGTCGCACATGTTTGTTGACTTGTATCGATTGTGTTGCACACGTTTTACATTGATTTTGTGTCAATTGTATAGCACATTTCATCTCAACTTGTTGTTGATGTCACATGTTGCATGACTTATGTTTGAGTCAAACGTGTTTGTCTATTGTGGATTGATAGATGGATACACCAATGTGCAAAGAGGATTGCCATATATTTGATGTTACAAAAAGCTGACAATCAATGCTTTGAAGGAGCAAAAAGAGGTGATATTTATTTAAAATCTTGCATGAGATTTTTGTTTCAAGATTGATGTGAATTCTTGTGACAGGATGTTGCAGGAAGCTTGTAGTCCATTTAGGACATGATGTTCAATTTCCTTCAACAATTTTCTCACCAGTAATTTTCTAAGTGAGTGCAAGAAAGACATCTCTTGACAAGAGGATAAGCACTGAGGAAGGGAAGTGAATTACTTTCTAGTTGAAGTTCAAATTCATTTTCCATGCAAGGAAAATGTTTGGAGGCTGAAGAGAAGAGGATGTTGTTATTCTCTCATTTTTTTTACAGATAAGTTCCAGTATTCCAGAGAGCTTTTGGGGTCCAAAAGCTTCTCATTTGGGAGGTTTGATCACGAGCTCAAGTCTATGTTATAAAAATTACTCATAATGGGTTGCAACCTGAACGATCGAGAAGGCCTCGTTGCTACGATTCTGGCACTATGAACATGACTAAAATCTAACATCGTATGTGAAAGATATGAAGATTTGAAGTTTCTAGTAAACTCCAAAAAATAGTTGACCAAAGTTGACTTTTTTACTTTGGAAAAATAAAATAAAAATATTCCAAGGAATATTTTGGGAATATTCCTTGAAATATTCCTCAGAATATTCCCTATAATATTCTATCTGGACGAATTATATTCGGACAAATGGCAACTTATTATTAGTGGTTTGGTTAACTTTTGAGATGGTGACCAATCAACGGGTTCCACGTGGCAAGCCCGGAGGCCACGACATGGCCCCAGGCTGAAGAGTTTGGCATTACAAAACTTTTTGCAAGTGGTAGGATTCAAACTCGGGCATTCTATGAAACAACGCATAGTGCTAACCATTGTGCCACAAGGGTGGATCTTACAATCTATGGCTCAAAGTTGCCATTTATGTTTTAAAGTTCGGATGGGTGAAAAAGTAAAAGGACTAGCCCTGACCCATATAACAACATCCCATGATCAGAGGGCTTCATTCCCAGCGGTTTAAACCTATCCGCCCACTAACCATTAACAAACGAAGAAATGTGACCACTTCAATAAATTTAATGCGGAGGTTTTGGATAAGCTGCGGTTTTCGCCAGCAGTTCTGACAGGAGGTCACATATTGCCCTCAAAAATTTAATGCCAACCTAAAAAATCCAACATTTTACCACTGATTCTGCCTTTTTAGGCACTCCCACTGAATTTAGATGGCTTAACTAGAGTTCTCCCACATTTGGTGGGGTTTTCAAGTGACATTGGGCAGTTTTCGTTGGGAGGTCATAAATTCCTCATTATTGGACTAATTTGGATGAAATTTTAGTCAATTTTGGCTTTCTTCAGCGTTCTGAAGACTTTGGGATAGGTTGCAGAGTGAACAAAGGCGTTCTTCAACAATTTTTTTCTTCAGGGAAGTTGGAAGAGCCATTAGGGCCATCAGGGAAATGGAGCTACATTGGGTTTTACTTCACTGTTTAAGGTGAAAAAAAAACCATTTCCAGTTGTTTTCTATCTTTTGAACCTAATGGAATAGGTTTCAAAACTTTTGGAGAACTTCTAGAGCTCAATAAGTTGAAGCGGAGTTCAAAGAGCCATCAGGGCCTTGAAGGAGAAGGCACTATATTTGGTAATATTTCATTATTTAGTGTAATTGGAAAGGAATTTTTAGCTTTTTCATATCTTACAAAACTATATTTATAGTCATATTTTCCTATTGAGGCACATTTTAACTTTTATTAACATTTTGGAGCATTTTAATACAAGAGGGTCAAGCGAATTTGGAAGGCTTGGTCCAACAGACGTAGCCCAGGAGGGGCGAACTGCTCAAAAAATATTTGAGTTATGTTATGGTGAAGTTTATCTGTTGTGTATTTCTGATATGATATGTTAAACAGTAAATTTAAATAGAAAAGCATCACACATAAAAATCATAAACATTACCAAAATTCCTTTGTTTAACCTGCAACTCATGGGGAACAATTTGCACACTAAATTAAATGGCAATGGATACTTTGCATAGAATTTAAAAATATTTCCATTTTTAGATCGGCTAGCACTGCAATGGGATACATATGGTATCTAGAAATCAGTGCCTCATTCCATATCACAGGGAATAAAGATCTCTTCTGTGACTTGGATGAGAAGGACCTCTAGCAGAACATAGAGTTTGGAGATGATGGGAGGTATAGCGTGACCAACATAGGTACAATTAACTTTTAGAGGGATTCTGGCTCCCCTCTCAGACTAGCAGATGTTTTGTATGTTCCAGGCCTAAGGAATAATCTTGTCTCTGTAGCGGTATTAGAAGACCATGGTTATGAGGTGATGTTTAGAGAAGGAAAAGAGTTCCTTAAACACATGGCCACAGGATAGGTGTAACGGATCAGTTCAAGAGTCAAGAACCCGTATGCTCTCGAGGTTGAGGATGCATGCAAGGCTTTGAGGAGAATAGCAGTGGTTAATGACTTGGTGGTTGAGAGGGAGCAATTATCTCTCAACATGCAGTCTCGGAAGCAGTCTCAAAAGTTTTTGGAGCAGCCAGAATTGCAGAAGTAGAGAGGAGAGCGAGTGGAAGAGTCCACTCATGCAGAGACCTACAGGAGGGGGGAATTTTGAGCCAGATGGATAGAGGGAGTACATGCAACTATACCTCTGGGTGTGAGGTGGAGTGATATGCAGATATGATCCCAAGAAGAAATTTGGGCAGGGTCCATTGAGATGGTGTGTCTCATGGATCGAACTTGGCTACGAGGAGCCCACAGTACAACAGTAGTAGGAAGGACCATTTATATTGATGTATTCATATTTCAAGAGGACATAAATCAGAGTGACAGGTGTCAGATACTAAAGTGCAGATTAGAGTTGGAAATAGTGCATAGTGCATGGATGCAGATGTCAACAATGCAGAGAGTCCAGTAGACATGTGTAGTAACTAGTAGCAGTCAGAAGACTCTGATGATAGATGTATTATAATGATTCAATTGTTTGGAGGCTATTCAGTTTCAGGAGATTTGCATGAGTAAATAACACTAGAGCAGTGTTGCATGCGAAACTTTCCAAGGGTACCAAATCGGGATAGATTGATTCCTTTCTTGTTGAGAGGGAGTGTTGAAATTTGCAACAAGAAACAATGAAATTGTCATCTAGAAACAAGATGAAAATGCACATGCACTGGTGTGGGATCACAGGTCACATAGTGATGGATCGTAGCGACACATTAGTGTGCAACCAATTTTTAAATAAATTGGAAAATAAATTTTATTCTTATCTCATAACAACTTGTAATAGTTAACTAAGTGTGATAGACTTAGTTAGCTAAAAAAATTTGAGTTGAGGGTTAAAGGATAGGCATGTAGAGTGATTCTATTATTTACAGGGAATAGTTGTAGTTGTAGCACTAGTGTGGTGTGAGTGGGATCAATTAACTCACATTAATTGAGTTAAAATTAGTTTAACTAATTATAACTGATTGATGAGCTAGTGGAAGATCAAGTGAATTAAAATATATTTATTTCACAAGTAGAAATCTACCAAGTAACTAATGATTCACTATTAATAGTTGCATGCATGTGAATTCTGATGGAGACCCAGTTGAGACAAAGGTTTAAGAAAAGTAAATTATTAGTTGCATTTTTGGTGAACTACTCAAGTGTAGTTATAAAGTCAGAGGAAGGATCCATAGGGATTACGCAATCAAGGAAGGTTGAATTTCCTATTTAATAAGGGTTTAATTATCTAGGGATTGCGTAAGCAGGGTAGGCTGATAATTGGCTATGTGTTTGTCCAACTTTTCCTAGATCAGTGTGATGTAGTTCGTAGAGTGTATGAGGTTGTGGTGAGAATAAATACATTGTATGTTTCATGATTCCTTGGTTGATTATACAATAAATATGGAGGGGTTTTGAGCAGTTTCTTTCCCTAGGAAAATCTTGTGTTGTGCGATGGATTTACATCTTTCTCTTACTTGCATGTGATTGCGTGATCATTTTTTTTATCTCGCAAATATTGTAGAAGGATTCAATATCTTTTTTTAGTACATTGCATGATCGGATTGAATCCATTGGTGTAATATCTACACCACTTCAATTTATTTTCCTTTAATTATTTCTGGTGAATTGGTTTTTGTAGGGGATTTTTCCATGGGTGATTTCTCAGCATGAGGGGAACTGAAGTAGATGGAAGGTTTTCAATGGAAGAAGGGTATGCCTTTTTTAGCCTAGCACTTCTTCTAGCATAAAATTTAGGTATTTTAGGACAAAAAGATGACGATGGAATGTTTTTCTCTTTTCTGATATGGGTTGGCTCAGTGAAGGCTCTTGCATTAATTTTCCTACCTTGTTTAGTGCCTTTCTTCTTCCCTCTTTTATCCTTAGGAGGTTGAGGTTGAAAACCTCCCCAATGAAGGAAAAGGCTCTAGGTTCTTCCTGCCTTGGGAAATTGATTCTCAATTAACATTTTTGTTAGGTATTTATGATAAAAAGGTGAGGAGAAGGGTCTTCCCTGGCTCAAAAAAGTGCAGCCATGTGTTTCAAACTCTCCAGCAAATAAAAACAACCATTCATTGGGACTTGACCAACTAAATGAACTAAGAAGTGAGAATGGTAAAGGTTTCCCTGGTTGAAACGACCATCAAATTTGGGATAGGTATGGGTTATCCTCAGTAACTAATTCCACTTATCCTCCAACCAAGCTCGTTGAACCCCCATCTTCCAATTTCGGCCTTTGAACTCTTTCTTTAGGAAAAATGGGACATTGATCCCTGCTAGAAAATGACTCTTGAACACCCTTTCTCCTTCTGAAGGCAGATTCTTGGTATCTGCAATCAACTCTTCCACGACTTGAAATGAAAGTCTTCCTATCGCCATGCAGTGACCATTGAACCTCTGAGTGAATTCTCGAGCCACAACATCATGGTAATCAATTCATTGTGGAAAATTCCTGCCATCCTGCTTGTAGAAATTATTGTTGGTTGTCGGGATAGATATCCACGGGGTCGGGTGCTTTTGGATTGGATTAGTTTGCTTTGCTAATTTTCCCCATTTGTTGTAAAATCTAGTGGACATACACAAAGGTTTACCAACATTTGATCCTGGATTCCTTTCAACAAACTTGGATGAAAACTTTTCCAGGAGTTACCAAAATCACAAGCGATAACACGAAAATAACTATACAAGTAAATGTTTTAATCATTTAGGTAAATGATTTAACATCTTCGTAAATGATTTAATAGTCACCCACGTCTTAACTTTAAATGATTAATTAAAAACCACATACCTGGTGGCACTGGAAAACATTCACTCAATGTGTACCTCCCACCTTCAAAGCCTCAATATAAAGAGAAGCCTTAATGACTAATAGATTTGATGGAAAAAATAAATAATAAGAAGTGCTCAAAAAAATTTGAAGAAAATTTTTTTGTGTAAGAAAAATATTGAATGAGGTAGAGCATAGTAGCCAAATTTAATTACCATATTAGAATAATGAGACATATGACTAAACATACAACAATATTCAACACTAGAACTTTACTATACCATCCTCCTATGCATATAACAATAACATTTAATCGTAGTATGAAAGAAACAAGAGACAAAAATAAGAGTACACCAAATATACATGGTAAAACCCCACTGTTGGGAAACATCCATGGGAAGGTAATATTTTTTTTTTTATTCTTTGGAAATCTCCAATATTACACTTGAGAGCACCTCCACACATGATTTAATATTTACAAATATAATAATATCATATTCGTGTATGTCTCATGTGTCTAGACTCTTACCTCTATTATACACCAAGGGATATGGAGGGATTGCATCCCAAAAATAAATGAGGGATAAAATTAATTTCACCTCTTTATATAATAAATGATAAGAAGGGAATTTTACTCCATGATTAGTTTGGGATAACTCTTTTACATAAGATTACAATTTCTTCTACAAAACATTGAACATGACTGGATTCCAAAGGGACATATTCCAACATGTACATGGAGTTATATTTATCTCCTAGTAGGAACTCCTTCTTACAAATCTATGAATGGTATGCCAATGAAAAGGGTTCTCAAGTATTTTCAGTGACTCCCAATACTTTGGAAGCATCCAATAGACTCACATTTGGCATACATATCAATTAGGTCACTTCTCACTACAACCTTCCACTCTCGTACACTTTTATTCATAGTGGCATGGAATAGTTGGTCATATTGCAAGCTCTATATGCTTGTGAATTCCCTTAGGAAACTAACTAAGATACAATATTTAAGTTGAATTCAACCCTCTTGCATGAAATTTTACTTATAGATATTGGTATATATTCTCCTCATTTTAGTTTGTTTCTTACTATATACCTGGAAATATTTTTAATTCTGTCTTATATCCCCTTCCCTTTAGAAATGAATGAATGAAACACCTACTAATAGATACAACCATCCCCAATGGAAGTCCTTTATCGAGTATTTGGAACAAGGAAAAGCTTAGCCAAGAAAATTGAAGAGGTGAGGAACGCGAGTGTTGGGCCAAAATACCAAAGAGGCGAGGACTTTGGTTGTTATGAAAAAACACCAATGGAAATTTTGTTAAGTTTTTTATGAATATGGATCTACCTAATAATAAATTGATTGTAGATTCTAGAATATCCCAAAAATAGAATAGAAATGAGTGAAGTTAAATAGTTGAATTTTCTCATGTTTGTAAGATTTCCAGAATATTCCGAAATATATAATAAACATGAGGATGGCCTATGAATCAAGAAAATTATCCAATAAGATGGAAATTGGCCCATCCACTGATTGGGAATCAAATATACCAATCCATTTACTGGGGAAGGTATTTTCCTGAACATCAATGGTCTAGAGTGTCCCACTACAAGGAAAAGACCTTCTAGTGGAGGTTATAAAGGAGGTTTTTAGTGTTATAAAATTGGCCAAAATTGTCAAAAAAACATATGCTACGACATCCGTTTCTGGTAACATAGGTTTTGGAGGAGATTTTAACGGACATTCAACACAACTAAAAAACAAATGGGTGGCCGAAGGTTATTACGGATGTCTTTTCATCGGTGCTCTTATCAGTTTTAACACACTGGCGCATATCTGTATATAGTGCACCGGGGCGGTCTCAGGAGAATGCATCGGGCCATTAAGGAAAACAATAGCACCGGGCCTAGTGTTGGTGATACAATGCACAGAGATGTTCTAATTGGTCTTGGGATTTGAGCGGTGCCCATACGTCGTATAAGTGCACCGGAGTGTGTAAATTTATGAGGCACCAGTGCTCCGTATCACAGAAAGGAACCAAGATTTATAATTGGTATCAGTATTCATGTGGTGCACATGACATCTACAAATGCACCGGTGCTTATATATACATAAACGCCCCAGTGTGCAGTATCACACAAATGCACCGATATTTATAACTAGAATCGGTATTAGTGCAGGGTCCATAGAATCATAAATGCATCAATGCGTATAAACACATAAACGAACCGGTTTCATTTTGTTTTTTTTAGAAACATCCACTTCCGACGTACAATCCAATTATTGTGATTTTTTAAAATTCATTATTCATCAAAAGTCGACACATATTATAACAATATTCATATGAATTAAATTTTTATTAGTGTATTTGACAACGACAATGGAAAACGCAATAGCAATAATGGAGAAAGCAATAGAATAAATTAAAACATATTTTATGAATATATATATATATGAATAAGACAGTATTTATCATACAAAATGGGACAATTATTCGTATCCTTTTGTCTTTCAATTGGGACACTATGTCCATTACATTAAACAAATGTCTGATTTCACAGAAATATTTCAAAAAATAAAATGCCTTGTTTTGATATCCAAATTACATAGTGATCATCAGTGCAGTATCACATGAATGCACCGATATTTATAACTAGAATCGGTATTAGTGCAGTGCCCATAGAATCATAAATGCATCAGTGTGTATAAACACATAAATGAACCGGTTTCATTTTGTTTTTTTTAGAAACATCCACCTCCGACGTACAATCCAATTATTGCGATTTTTTAAAATTCATTATTCATCAAAAGTCGACACATCTTATAACAATATTCATATTAATTACATTTTTATTAATGCATTTGAATGTGCTGTTTGGATTAATTTTTTATATCATATCAACATTATTGTGGTTTTTTTAAATTAATTATTCCTCAAAAGTCGACACATATATATAATCTGATAACAATATTCATATGAATTAAATTTTTATTAGTGCATTTGACAACGACAATGGAGAATGCAATAGCAATAATGGAGAAAGCAATAGAATAAATTAAAACACACACACACACACACACACACACATACACACACACACACACATATATATATAAGACAGTCTTTATCATACAAAATGGGACAATTATTCGTATCACTTTGTCTTTCAATTGGGACACTATGTCCATTACATTAAACAAAATGTCTGATTTCACAGACATATTTCAAAAAATAAAACGCCTTGCTTTGATATCCAGATTACATAGTGATCATCATTCTTTTCTTGAACTGTTGTCACTTCTAGAGCTACTTCCATGACTTGGGTTATTTTTAGTAATGTTTTGTTCACGGCGTTGATTATTTTCATCTTCTTCAATTTTGATCTACAAACATAAAAACAAACTGAAATGATTCTATATACATTGGTGAGAATAATGAAAATTCCAATATTAAATAATATACATCAATGTAAATTGAAAAGAAAAATGATGTACCATAGAAAAAATTGACTCATAAACTATACAGATTCTTTCAAAACCATGTACCATGCCATCTTTCAAAATTTCATTTGTTGGCATAATTCCATACTTTGTTTCTTGCAAGTTTTATACCCCATAACAAATCATATATTTAATATAAAAGATTTTTTTGTTCTATTAATTATAGATGGAGCTAATTAAAACAAGATCGATAGCTTACAAATTCCACAATTAAATTTTGATATGCCAACATATACTCACAACCCATACTTAACCCAATTTCAATCAATTCGTCTGATGGTTCTTCTTTGTATGTTAGCACCTGTTTGAAGACATTTAATGATGATTTTTGTAAAACAACTCAAAAAATACAAAAATGAAATCTAGTTAAGTTGTTATAAGGAAGTAACAATTACTCACAAACTTAGAGATCAACCATTTTCTTCCTTGTCGTCCTGTTTTATGTGCTGAATGGGTTCCATTTTCTTTTCTTTTCTGCAAGAAAATTCTTGAAATTTAATATTTAATGCTAAATTATTTATTTATTGTACCTAATGATCGAAAAATGCAATGATTACATATTACATTTGAAGCACGCTTTTGTATTCGTTCCACTAGATCCCTCAAACTTTTGTAAAACTTTTTCCCCTTTTCGTTAACTTCCAACACCACTCCAGATGAGCCAAGGAGCAATTCATTTTCATTTGCATGTTCTATTTGTTTTCTTTTCTTAGAACAACATTCCTTTTCTGAGTTGTTGGTCCCTGTAGAACATTAAATAGATGTGAATTAGTAGACTGTTAATTAATAATTTCAAGTATGTTATTAATGATAATTAAAAAAAGAAACCCATATTGGATCGATAGTATTTTTTCATTCACATGATTCATCTTTTTGCAGTTTTTCCATTAAAATTTTACACTCTTCTGGTCGTAGATCAAAAATAATCATATGAAGCTTTGTCATTTTGTGGCTCTGCATGATACACAGTAAAAAATTCATATTATTTAAAGTTACATATAGTTCAAAAATAATATTTTTTATAAAGAATTTACAAAGAACTTGCCTTTTTTTTTTTTTTCTCTTGATGTGTTAACAGTATTTTTGTTACTTGATATATTGTCAGTCATTTCTTTATCAATCTGAAACCTATAGCATATCATTCATTAATATATTTAAAAATAAATTCTCAATTTTTTCAGATAGAAAATAAATCTGGAGACACTGGTATAATACACTATATGGTGCATTCGGTATTATAAACGCACCGCACAAACAATGTAATAAACCTAACGATGCGTAGGGTATTATAAACGAACCACAAAAACTATTTAATACACCATACAGTGCTTTCCTAGATAAACAGAGCACTAGCACCCTATTTCAGATTTGGCGCATAGATTTAAAAAAAATGTTTTCAGTCTTTTACGACACAGAACTTGCACGGTGCACTGTAATAATACAGAGCACCAGTGCGGTTTCGTACGTAGGGCACACCGATAAAGAAAAATCCATTTTTTCAAAAGATGCCATAATGGCTGAATGGATTGGGATCCGACTATGAAAGTCCTCCCGTGGGTTGGACATCATTCTAAAATGAAAAAACCTAATTATGAAATCACAGAAACAGGGACACGAAAGGGAAAAAACAAAAAAATGAAGGGTTGAGGGTAAAAATTGATAAAACTGCAGGAAAAAATAAAAACTGCAGAAAAAAGTAAAAAAAGAATTAAATTTAATCACAAAATGGTTTGAAATTATATGATAAAGGGCTTGAATCACCAGAGTTTTGGTTTCTGATTGTCTGAATACTTATGCCCTCCACAGTGCCCTCATGCTCTCTTGCTCCATATCTGTCTCCTGCAAAAATATGATTGAAAATATTTAGCAAAAATAGTGAAATAATGAAAAGTGTTTAGTATTTAAAGAATTACTTTATCAAATTAGATTTTAAAATTTATTTTGTCGCCCATTTTTCAAATTGCCGTTTTTTTTTTTTAATTTAAACAAAATAGAGTTGCGTTTTTTTTATTTGCATTTATTCATTTCCGGTGCGTGGAAATGTGACACACCGGTGCGTTTTAGTGATACGAAGCACTGGGGCCTGTTAGGATGATAAGTGCACCGGACTGTTTAAAGTTTTTTTTTTTTTTTTGTATGTAACATCATAATAAAATAATGATAATTATAAAGTACATGAATTTATTTTCATTATTTTCTAAACTTTATATATGTAAGATCATAATAAAATAATGATAATTATAAAATAGATGAATTTATTTTTCTTATTTACTAAACTTTATGTTACGAAAAATTGTATTATTCTCGATTTTTTATTTTAGAATTATTTGCAAATTTACATAGTTAGATATTTTAATAAATTCATTTCACATTAATACAATTAAATTTTTCACATTAATGGAATCAATTTTTTACAAATTAATATTTTACATACAATTACATTAATTAAAATTACAATTACAATTAGAATTAAGATTAAAATTACAATTTTACATTAATTTCACATACATGAATTACGATTAATTTTACATTAATTTTACATTCATTTCACATACATGAATTACAATTACAAATACAATTACATTTACAATTTTACATAGAATTACATTTACAATTACAATTACAATTTTACAAATATTTTACATACAATTCAATTAAAATTACAATTACAAATACAATTACAATTTGTGAAATTTACATACAATGAGAATTACAACTACAATTTTACAATTTTTCGTATATACAATTAGAATCATTTCAGTATAAATTAAATATTACAATTAAAATTTAAATTTTACATTAATAAATATTTTACATACAATTACACTTAAAATTACAATTAGTACAAATACAAATACAATTTTACAATTTTACATAGAATTAAAATTAAAATTACAATTACATTCATGACGTAATATTTAATAAATATCATGGTCATTTAATAATATATTAAACTAATTAATAAACATCATCACGATCATGATAACCATCGTACAAACATCATATTCGACTAATAAACACATTCAATTAACATCAAATTAACATTATATATTAACATCATCACAACACAAACATCAAATATACATCTCAATATAATGTCAAATAACTCATGTGCCTATCATATATACACATATATCAACAAGCTAAACATTAAATGAACATATCTAACATGACTAACAATATGTGCCACATCATGATGATCATCAACATGAAAATTAAGTACAACTGCAACATGAACATAAAATACATGGACCATATATGTATATATATATATATATATATATATATATATAACTGAATAATGTTAAAAATATACAACTGTAATATAAATGTACTCATGGATCAGGTGCTGGTGGTAGTATAATAACATCATGAATAACACTAGTACTACAAGTGGATGCGGCGACCTGCTCAGTAAAGCTTGGTACTGTAGCCTCGACAGTCGATGGTCCAACCTGCTCATGATCAATATGAGGCGCAGTAGAAGTGGAGGCCTCATGCTCAGTCAAATATAGTACCACAGCCTCGGTGGTCGACAGTCCAGGCTGCTGACTGGACGTGGCTGATGGTCCAGCCTCATCTCCATGATGATCACTAGTGTCAGATGCTGTCATTGGAGCCTCATCCTAATCACCAGGCATGCCGCGAGGTGAATGATCACATGATGCATCTAAGTGACTGCTGGCGGACTGACCATCACGTGCCATAGCTTGACTACGCCTATATCTATGGACAAGCCTCCTCAATCATGTAACTATTGTAGTAGCTTTAGCCACATGCCGCATCAGGCCGTACATGTCACACGACATGCCTCTCCACATCCGTAACAATCTATTGTCAGCCTGTATCTCTCTATAGTGAGTAGGCCTGGTACCCGCATCTGAAATCAACCCACAGAGTTGGTTTCCCAACTCCATTCGGTATCTGGTCTCAGGTCGACCACGCCTAGCAAAAGACGGTACCGGTGTACCATGAGGTGCAGGATCAGCTCGTCTCTCTGCTATGCCACCGGCCTCATCGTTTGGTGCATCAGCCATATCCTGATCGTAATCATCAGGATCGACACCTAGATCATGTGGTTGATCTGGCATCTCTTCACCATAAAAATACCCTATGTCTGCAAAATACATACAAGTACACAACAATAATTAGAAAATTTCATTACACAATTTAATAAAAACAAGTTAAAGGACATGTTAGAATAAATATAAATAAAACATTAATATTACCTCTATCATCTGGTAGCTCATCAAGCGTGAAGAGGATGTTGGGGCACCCTCACCAATGTAGTCCAGCATAAGGACATGGGACAAAAATTTAGGGATGTAGCCTGCCAACACTCTCTAGTAAGTCCAACATATCATGTCATATCCTCGCTGGAAACATACTGTCTCCTCCCTTGGGCATCATCTTCCCCCACATCCACATCCAGGTCTCAAACATCGCCCTACGACACTATCAAATAAAACTAGGTCTCATCTCTGGAAAGCTCTCAAAAAATAAACAAAACAACTCTGAAGAAAAAGGGAAGTTGACCCTCCCTTGTGCATGAGCACGACATCTATCTAAGGCTGTACAAAAATGTCGCAAAAAAATGGCAGACCACCTGACAAGCCGTGGTTGCTGTACTAAAGAATCAACGTAATATAAAAGTGAAAAAATAATGCGTTTCCCATCACTAGTGTTGTGCGAAATGACCGAAGCAATAACAGAGAGGCACTGCATGTCCTGTCTGCCAAAAGCACCTATGCGTAACTGACCTCCAGGTACCTGAAACTCTAATTCAGGAGACAGTACATGTGCTCTAATGTAACTCTAGGAGTAAATCAACTGACTCCCTGCTACACAACTATGTGGCATGTCTGGAAATGAGGGAAAATCCGCCCCTCTCCTCGATAGTCCTGTAATAAAATAAATGTCGTCGTCAATGGATGCGTACCACTGGTTAGGACCAACCTGAAAAGCTTGTTGGTGGGAATTTCACCTGCCGATAAGATGTCTCAAAAGTGCACTATTGGCCTTTAACCCGGAAATAGCCTCCTCATAGAACTTGAGGAGGCCTACATGCATAAGTATCTCCTATGTATCTGCAGTAATAGGTCGAGGGCATCCATTTCTCTCTCTCTCTCTCTCTCTCTCTCTCTCTCTCTCTCTCTCTCTCTCGCATCCCATTGGCAAATCATGTCATAATGTTCAGCTTGTTGTCGCTGCTGTTGGTCCTGTTCTCTCTGAATCATTGCCATATTAAATAATTTTTTTTATTAAAACAGAAATGTGTTTATAAATATACATATATAATTTTTCTTGAAAAAAAACAAACATACATGTCGGTGCTCCATAAAAACAGTCACGCACCGATGTTGGTGTGTCATAATATGTAGCACACCGGTGCCGATGTGTCATAATGAAATAGACCGCACCGAATTCGGCAGATGTTTATTTTTAGAGCACTGTGGACTGTGTAAAATTAAGAATAGTGGTGTGCTGACTGAAATATAATCCCTGGTGCATATAGTCATGCTGGTGCACCACCTTCATGACAAGGACATAGTTGACGGTGCGGTATTTTACCCGGCTGCACCGTTCACCCTCTAGGTATGCAAAATACGATGCAGTGACATAAACCAGGGATGCAACTAAAGTCAAGACACCGCACATGTCTAAGCCAGGGTCAACAGTGTGCCTGGATAAATGAGTGCACCACCTTCTTTGTTTTTAATTTAAAATTATGTGGGGCACCTTCTGTAACCACCCCGAAAATGGTGCAGTTACAGTTTGCACCTAAAGTGGTGCTGCCTGTAAATTTTACAGGTATCATCGCTACCGGTACAAGCCGAACAAGTCGACCGCACTGTGCGACAAATATTTTTTTTTCTTTTTAATGGTTATTTTTTAGTTTATTTCAATTTCTAATCTGCTAAAAGGCTTAATTATAGAAAAACTAGAAAAATACCTGTACATTTCGCCGTCGAGGAGGCATATTGGCTGTAAAATTTGGAAAATAAAATTTTTCCACTGTTTTTTAAAATGCAAGCTGGAGATTGGTGGCCAATGCAGAGCACAAATGCCTGCAATGGGTGGAATGAAAGCACCAGTGTCAAGGTAGCTCAGAAATAAGAAAGTAGCACCAGGGCTTGAGAGCTCTAGAGTATTGAGAAAGTGAATAATGAAGTTTTTTGGCCATAATTTTTTTTTATCAACCCTGTTTCGGTGCGCGGGGTTTTTGACGCGCACCAGTGCTTTCAAACAAAACCACACTGGGCAATATGAAGTTTGACGCATTGTTTTTAGCACACCAGGGCATTTCCCTATACGCGCATCAGGACATTTGAGTTTCGACGTGAAATTTAGTGATGCACTGGGGCAACGTAATGGTAAAGCATCGGTGCGTGACTCTCGCAAAGCACCAGTTTTTTGGCCTTAATTTTTATTTATTTAATGCTATTCCAGTGCGTGTGGTTTTGGGCGTACTGGTGCGCTCAATGGTATGGTGCACACTGGTAATTGATAGCTCAGGAGCACTGGAAAACTGAAAATCCTAGTTTCTTATCATAAATATTTTTTTAATTTGACTCATTATCAGTGCGCATTGTTTATAGGAGCACCGGTGTTGTTTTCATCAAACACACTGGTCTGTTTGTGTTTTGGAACATTTTTTTATGATGCATTTGTGTGGAAGAGCTGTGATGTACCGGTGCTCTATTATATTATGACGCACCAGGCATGTGCCTACAGAATGCATGGTGTCCAGTGTGCCATTGATTTTGACTACACTGGTGCATTATTTTTATGAGCACGCCAGGGCGAGTTTTAACGATAAAAGCACTGATAGGAAAACATCCGCAAAACCCTCCACCCGCCAACATCCTCTTGTAACCTCTGCTAGAAACAGATGTATCGGGTATTTTTCTTTGTGGTTCCTCTATAACCTCTGCTAGAGGGTCTTTTCCTTGTAGTGTCTGAACACTTGTTGACCAAATAAAATTTGACTAGAATGTCGATGAGGAAATGTCTCAGCTGTCAAAAAGGGGAAATCGCTTAACCCAACTCACCAACGTCTAAATTTTTCAAACCATATTTTGATGTGATGTGTAATTCCATTGGCTAAAACATCAATGGAAATGGAAATAACAATGTCGAAAACACTGACATGATGTGAAATTATTCTTGACTAGATTGCCATCATGAAAACAATTGTGGCCCAAATTGCAAAAGAGCTGAAGGGATCCTTGACCAATCTCATCAATGAGATAAGGATATAATTTTCAATATCTTACCAATGAGCTACGCATTGGATCAAATGGAAATGTATGAAGGAATCCTAACTTAAATTCCAATGCAAGAGATATTCCCAAGTGCCAACCCATGAGCTAGGCCTGGAGCTCCTCTACAAACACACATTTCTATTTAGGTGCTTATAAATATAAGTTTTATACATGTACACATTGTATAAGGTCAAATTAAATAAATTAATAGGGAAAATACAATCCTTGCCTAATTGTGAGTGTGAATTCAAGATTTTGATTAACTTTTTGCAAGCTTAAACTAGATGTGATGGTTTTTGGGTGGACATAACTTAAATCCCTGGAGATACGACAAAAATATATAAAGTTATCCAATGAAATCCTGAGGGTAAAATACCCATGCATTTTCCAAGCAACCCAAGAATCCTATGATTGTGATTAGAGTCTTGTAAGCATGAATTTCAGCTTACAAAGCCATTTTGTTCCTGAGCAGATTTCACACTACATATTTATATTCCATTTGATAATAGGGTGAAAGAGAATTATTAAAATTAGCCTTTTTTGTGACCACTAGAATCAACAATTGAGGAAATCTCATACTTGTGTGACACGGGGTTGATTCCTTCTACTACCCCTATAACCACTAGGTGCACCACGATTGCATCTAACATGGACATAATTTAATTAGGGGATTGAATCAAGGACCTCATAATATTTTACATACGTGTTTCACTACAAGGAAAATACCCTCTAGCAAATGTTTTTGAGGAAGTCCTTATAAAAATAGCCCAGATATCCATTTGTAGCGAAGGTCACTAAACGAGGTTGGCAGGTGGAGGTTTTTGCAGATGTTTTTTTTGCAGTGTGTTTCTAATCATAACATGCACCAGTGCAATTTATATATATGTAATGAAATGATGCATTGTAGAGGCTAAAGAAGCATTGCAGAGTTATTTTTAAGTACTACGAAAACAAGGGTGCACTTCATATATACAACACACCGGTGCATTTTATATAAAGTGAACCATTGCATACTATCACATGGCACACCAAGACACTGTGCTCTCTGTAAAAATCAGCCTGGTGCATCTCAGTAATCCAAGGCACCGTAAGAAGTTTGGTGCACCATTGATACAACCTCCCAGTACGTCTCATAGTCGAACGCACCGAAAAAATGTTATTTTAAAAAAAATTACTGGCCGTAAAAAGATCATTTTTACTTGTTATAGTGTTGTTGATATCTCAAGCATCGGTATGATTTTTCCTTCTATGAGGGACCCTACCATTGGTGCTCCGATTTCTTGCATTGCTTCCGTCCATTGCTCATAGTGTGGACTTCGAATTTTGCAAAATGGTGCGAAAATTTGGTTTTTAGTATTCCTTTGCAAAGATGCATCCTCGACGTGAAAGGTGCATGTAATCTACTTTTTTATCACCAACTTAAGGTTTTAGCGGATTAATTTCTTAAATTGAGTTAAAGTTCACCATTTTTTTGAAAAAAAAAAATTTCCTGCGCGGTGCATTCGAGCCATTTGGGTCACAATGTTTTCGGTGCTCCATGTAAATTTATAGGCCGCACCGTGAACGGTGTTAATGGAAACCATAGCAAGCAGTAAATGTGACATCCTGGTGCGGTACCGAGAAAAAGTGCACCAATTTAACAATAAAATAGTGTGGTGCGTATCGGTTGTCGTCTGCACCGACAATTTAAAATTTTTAAAAATAACACTTTATTTATGGCAGTGCGGTCGTTTACCAGAATGCACCAGGAAATATAGAAAGATATACATAACAGCTTGGTGCATCCATATTATAGGAATGCACCACCACCGCTAATGGTAAAACATTTCCAGCTGGTGATACGTTGCACTATAACAACCGCCTCGGGGTGGATAGTTTGTTCAACTCACCGAAATATTTTTTATTCAAGTAAGATTTTTTTGTTTTGCAGTGTGTGAGGTTTTTTCATGCACACCATGGGTAGTGTGTGATAGACAGGTATGCATCAATGGTGGTGCTTGACTACTTTTTTGGGCACACCGAATGTTTTTTTTCTTTCGATAAAAGTTATATTTATATATTTGTAAATACATTTGTCATTTAATAAAAAAATTAGGTTTTATTTATGAGGGAGGTTTATGTATTTAATATGTGAATCATTCAATGACGTTAACGAAGAGAGGAAAGGAAAAAACAAGAGCAGAGGTAGGAAAATGATAACATGATACAATAGCCAGAGGCACGGGAGAGGGAGATACTTTTGTATCCTTGCCCTATTACAACACCCACCCAGTTGCTCTTAAGGGAGGTATGCTGCCTTAAGTTCTATGAGGAGGCTACATCCATGAAGGGGCACAGTGGGTTATTAGGAAAATTGATCTACAGGTGGGATTCCCACTGACATGCGCTTAGTCCTTGCTAGTGGTACCAGCCCACTGAGGGGGACATTTATTTTATTACTGGCCTATCTAGGAGAGAGCAGGATTTTCCCTAGTTCCCAGATTTCCATGTCAGTTATGTAACAGGGAGTTAGTTGGTGTACGACCAGAGATACATTAGGGATGATATATTTTCTCCTATAGATTTTCAAGTGTATGGTGGTCAACTGCGCATTTCTTCGTTTCGTCCCAAGGAGGTTAGGTGCCTCTTACTATTATTGATGAGCATTGCACATTATACCAGTGACAGGAAACACATTAGTTGCCCTCTTCTATTTTATTTTGATTATTTATTCCAAACACTGTGACTTATTAGATGGTCTGCCCTTTTTTTGCAGCAGTTTTGAATAGCATTAGATAGATGTCCTTCTCAGGCATGTGGGAGGTTGACCTTCCCTTTTGCTTCAGACTTATTTTGTTTATTTTTTGAGAGGTTTCTGGAGATGAGGCATAATTTTGTTTGCCAACCTCATAGGCCAATGTTACATGTACGAATACAGATATGGGGCAAGATGATGCCCAAGAGGGGCCTGTTCGAGTATCCAACCATGATTTCTAGTGATGATTTGGATTGGCGAGGGTGTACCAACATTCTATTCACATAGGATGAACCACCAGATGCTAGAGGTAATATTAGTGTTTTCTTTAAATTAATATAGTTTCAATTTACTGTTCCTAATTAATTAGATTAAAATTCATTCTGACACGTTATTTAACTTGTTTTATTAAATTTTTTAATGAAATTCTATAATTATTGTCATGTACTATATATTTTGTAGATATTGGCACATTCGTTGGGGACATGATTCCACCCCCACCGGATGATCATGTAGATGACAAGGAGATGGCGAAGGTCACGGATCAGGGTGACAGACTTCCTCAGGTGCAGATACTCGTGGGCATGCAGCGTAGGGCAGACATTCAATTTAGGATGGAGATGGGAAACTGATTGTGTAGACTCCTGGTTGATGAGGGAGTCCACCATGAGAAAATCAGAGAGATCCAGGCTGATCGTAAAATCACAGAGCTCTAGAGGGACATACCCCATGATATGATGAGACTTATGTGTCATATCGTCGGAGCTTCCAGGCTATTGGTGTCTAGGAGGGATAGGCTCCATGGAGATGCGCAACACAACAACTCATCCAATGATCATGATAATGAGGGGAGTGATCCTTCTAGTACTCCACCTCCTCCTCCTTCACCTCATGACGAATATGAGAAACCAACATCTAGTCCTTAGTAAACATCTTCTGAGCAAGCACCATCTCAGTAGGCACCTAGTCTTGAACAGAAACCATCTGAGCAGACAACTCCTAAGCATGCATGCCCATCTAAGTAGGCACCATCCACTAAGCATGCACCATATTAGCAGGCATCTCCTAAGAATACACCATCTGAGCAGACACCTCTTGAGTAGGCACGTCCATCTGATCATCAAGAATCATTGACTGAGTAGGCACCTCTGGCTGAATAGGCACATCCATCTGAGCATGAGGCACCATCGACTGAGAAGGCCTCGAGAACTAGTTATAGTATTGATGTAGTGCCACCAAATATTTGACATTAGTGGTATTATAGTTATATATTTTTGACATTATATATATATATATATATATATATATATGATGCATCTATTTTATGTTCATGTTGATGTACTTAATTTACATGTTGGTGTTCATATGTGTATATTGTTAGGTCATGTTAGATATGTTCATTTAATGTGATTGCACATAGATGTTTATGTTATAGCAGTTATTTGAGATGATATGTATATTTGATGTTTGTGTTGTGATGATGTTATACAATGCTTGTGTTTTGTTAGATGATCATGATCAAGATGATTAGACGATGTTAGCGAATTTGAACGTGTTTTTTAGAATATAATGTTTGTACGATGGCTATCATGATTGTGATGTTTATTTTTAATATTAAATTATGATATTTATTAAATATTATGTATTGGTAATTGTAAAATTGTGTAATTGTAATTGTAATTGTAATTGTATGTAAAATTGTAAAATTGTAATTGTAATTGTAATTGTATGTAAAATAGTAATTGTAATTGTATGTATTCTCACGATTCAATTTTATTAACGCACACACACACGCATATACAATGCATTGCTTTGAAGATCAACATAATTGAAAATTATCAAGTGAAATTATTTTAACATTAACACAATGCAAACCAATTAATTCAAAATTCATATTATAATTTTTGGAAAAAAAGAGTCTTAATTATAAGGTTAAGTACTCTTCTTTATAAAAACCCATCTTAAATAGTATAAACGATGAAATAACACATGTACCATATCACTCTTTATTCTTATGATCACCCTCATTATCTTCTAGCTCACTTGGCATGATAACACTATTGTTCTCAAAAATATGTTTTGATCTAGGATCATGCCTCAATTCAAACCACCAATCCCTATCCAACACATTTGGGTAAAAAAACACCTGGCTGCAGTGTTTGGGGAAAACATAAGGCTCCTTAACTTCATCCCACATCTTTCTAGAGTTGATACATATCATCCTACTATTGTGATCTTCCTTTACATTATTCCAGTCAAAGGTGTCCCACCACTTGCACCTAAAAATAACTAATTGGAAAGAAGAGAAGTCCACTTCAATGATCTCTTGTATCTTTTCGAAGTGACCTAACGTCCCGCGTACTAGTTTTTTATCATAGTGGCTAGGTCAAATAGATTGATCGAACTCAACTTACACTCAACATTCTTCCGTCATGTGTCCATCATTAGAATTTTCTGTGTGAAAGTGGTGTCCATATGCCCACATAGATGGGAAAAAATGCACCTATAAAAAAGTTAAAAAATCATAATGTCATATGTCTAATAAACCAACTGTTAAAATATAAAATATAGATGGTACATTTCAAATATGCATTATTAAGTTTAAAATTTACATAAATATATTATTACTGAGTTTCTGCAACCAATCCCTACGTTTATCATATCCTCTTCAGCACGCGAGTAACGACCGATTGCATCGTATTTATCTCTGACTTGGTCAACAACCCAACTGTTGGGGCATAAAATTGGCATATTTTATTTTAAATGATTAGGATAAGGCATGCTTCTACAATCAATCATTTCAATTATTTCCTATCAGTATCCCATTTCATCCTCTTTTGTTCGTACAACGCGACCCACGGTTGTGTCACTTTGGAATTGTAAAGAACGAATTTATTGATTGCTTCAATTTATGCTTTCTCTGGTGAAATCAAACCGACATATAGTACATATGAGATCAAAATATACATTATTTCAAAGTTCAACTTGAATATTTACTTTGCGTAAATTTGACAAATTGTAAATTGCTTACTCTTTATCAAGCGCCTTTTTGCAATTGTTTGGAGAAGCTCCCCTTCTCTTTTGTCTAAATCCCTTTCATTGTCCCAAATCACCGCACCTAGTGCGTTGCTGATCTGCTTGATGTACTCACTGTCATAATATAAAGACTCATATGATATGTACCCTCTGCCACAGACCCCTCGGGTTTTTCCCTTTATCGGAAAAAACCTTTCAATTTCTTCATGTACCTCTCTAAGAAGAAAATCCAATAACAAGAAACCGCCAACTAAGTCAACCTCATCAACTAGGTGGATTAGAATATGAACCTACAAGTTCATGAAACTTGTCGGTAGTGCCTTCTCAAACATACAAACAATCTCAACTATCTCTTGAAGCCACCATGGAATGATAGCCACATGAATCTCCTTTGATGTGATTCAATGTACAAATGTAGATAATTTAGATATGGCAAATCCTAGGTCTTGGGGGAAGTGATGTTTCACACACCCATGCACGAAAAAAGGCTAATGACACTGCAAAGTTATAAACACATGCAATAATATGAAAAATTAGTTATGTTTTATTATCCCATGGGATAAAAATTATTAATATAACAAATAAAAAATCATGCTTCTGACATTATATGTACTCTTAGAAGATTCAAATGGTCATGCGATTTCAACCCCGACAAATGGTCTTCCATGATGAAGCAGCGTCGTAGTGAAGACCCATATGAAGATGGCACCCTCACACCCATTATAACTTCATTTTCCAAAGAGATATAATCTTCTTTTAAAATCCATGGGACATCACCTTATTTTAAATGCCAATTATATAGACTAACCTTTGATCCCATACTTTCTAATTGTCTTGGCTAATGTTTCTTTTTAATTTTTGAAGTAATATGATCTTTCATAACAGCCAATGTGTCACTTTGTTTCGATGATATGTGCCTCCATAAAGAAGATGAAACATTTTTAAATATATGCTTGGGATCTAATAAGTGGGTAATATTAAGATGCTCCCAATATGGGAGGTTATAAAAGATAAGTTTCATTTTCATCCCAATGGGAAATTTCTCAACATAGGTGTTGAAGAATTCTGGATCATAGAACATAGGCTCCCCATTTGAATCGAAAATTTCTATGAAATCCTTCTCCTTCTCTCTCTCATATTCTCTAATCCATCTAGCTGGTTTCGTTATTGTAGGCCTTTCGGTTCTCTCTTGTTTACCATTTAAAGCAGATGTTTCTCTTCTGTTAAGGTGTTTTTCTAGGAGGAATACCCTGAAGTATTCATACACTAGCTTTTGTAGGTCGCTGGACCATCTAGCTTTCAGAGAAGGTCCACAACATTTACATCCATAATACCCTTTTGTTACAAGACCTGTGAAATTATTGTATACAATATGCATGGCACGTTAAAGAATATCATGAAGATCAGAACAATTACAGCAAATTAAATTAATATGTGAAAGAATATTGTTACATATATAAACAAATCAATAAATATGTAATTTACCAGAGCAAACTCCTAAGCCTATATAATCATGTGTCGTGTAAGCACATATGCCACACAATGTATAACTCCTCTCTGCTGTGATGGGTCTTGATACATCGTATACATTTATCCCACCCATAATTAATTCAATTCATCTACGGGTGGTTGTAAGTAGACACCCATATTATTCACTTGTCTTCTACTAGGGACTATGAGAGCCAACATAAGATGTTCATTCTTCACGGACAACCATGTGGGGATATTTTTATTGATCACTACTATAGGCCAAACATAATAGTTGGTGTTCTGGAGGGAATATGGGTTGACGCCATCCATGCCTATGTTGAGTCGTAGAATTCGTACTTATGTATCCTCTATATGCTTCATGGATATTGAATCTGTTGGGATTCACATAACTCCCAACTAACTTCTGTGTGAGGCATACCATCCCTACAACATAGCTAATTATTTTCAAAAAAATAGCCTTTGAATCATTGGGATTATGGGTATGTGCCTCAATATCTTAAAATGAGGACCACATGATTTACCCTTCTTTTTTTATTTATCATACTTGTCATGCCCACATTTTGGACATATCTCTTTATCTGCATATTCTCCTCTATATAGAATGCAATAATTTGGACTTGCATGATATGATATGTACTCAACACCCAACATTTTCAAAAATTTATTTTCCTCTTCGCAGCTACCGGGCAAGACATTATCACTTAGAAGAAATTTGTATTTGAATAACCTATAGTTGGTGGACAATATTAAATGTACAATGGCAATATTTACTAACATTCATAAAATTCCCCATTTTTAATGTTGATTTTTTGACAATATTTCTCAAAATATAAAGGACTTGATGGTCAATTAACTCAAAATTTCCGAGAAACATGCATTCGACAAGCCAAACTTTTCTTTCAAGTTGTACAGTAACATTGTTGTCCCCAACTAGGTAGAATTTGACTGACTGCCAAGTCCAAAGAGAGGGGTGGTGGAAGAAAATTTAAGGATTTTGAAAAAGGTATCAATGATATGATCATCATCCCCTAGTTGATCATTGTTCTGGAATGCATCTTAAAACATTGTCTTTGTAATATCCCAATAAAGGGATTCAGCAATACATAAACTATATTATTGTCTTGCAATGACTAATAAGCTTAAAATAGTTACAATAGACACATATAAATCATTTTTAAGTACAACAACAACTTATATTCTGATCTATGATCCAAAATATGGGGAAAAACAACTATTCCCTAAAAACGTTAATTTCCTAGATGTGCATAAAAATAAGAAAAAATGACGGTGGTATCCCTTAGCTTAGGTCATGTGGGACTAAAATACCAAATTTTAGCTGAAACAAATGACTCTAGATATGTTAAACAGATCTCCCACTCCTGATATGGCTTAAAAACGCTGAATCCCCATGACTTGACCTATGCTGAATTTTCTGAAGCACAGACAGTGTAACGTTCTGAATTTTTATGATGAAATATGATGGAAAATACATACATACATTATTTTACATCATATCATGGAGAAAAATGGAATATTAGCCCACTTTACACATTTTATAAATGACCAGGTAGGGTTTTCATGGAAGTACAAGTGTAAGAATGACAAATCTGCAGAATATGGATCTGGAAAATGTAGTGTACTATAGAAGTAGATTATAACTTAGATCTGGAACATGATATTGCATGAACATTTAGATACACAATGGACCATTCACTAAAATTTCTTTACATTACATACCCCTTGGGGTTTTCAGCATTACATGAAAGAACATGAGTAGATCTGAGATTTTCTGCAGAAGATCTATAGTTATATTCAGGATTTCTAAAGCATATATAGGAGTATTTATATCAAATCTGAATATAACATGGAATACAACAGGAAACCATGGATCACCACAGTGAAGGCAGAATCCCCACGCTAGAGATCACTCCTCAAAAGATACTGAAATACCCTGCAACTTCCTTCTTGCAGATAACGCAGTTCAAGAGGATAAACTGTGTTATATACGTGTAGAACACTTTGGCCTGATGCAAAGATATAGATCTGAAGCTCAACAGCTAATATAGTCTTCCAGGAGGATAAAAGACTCACTCACTGAGAAGAGGCCCTAGTATGGTGTAGATCTGAATAGATCTAGCCTCCACTTGCTGCAGGTCACTGAAACAAGTAAAACCCAAACAAGATTTATGTTGTCTAAGGGAGATGGAGCTTGGCCAAATTCCTAATAGTGGATGATAAATACAAGACTCTTCCAAGATGCCCCTCAAGGAAAGAGAAGGATTCCTAAATAGGAGATCCTTGTGCTAAACAACATTATTCTCAACTAAACAGCTAGAGAATGAGAAGTGTCTAAGTAGACAAATATTTTCAATACAATATGTTCAAAAACCTTCTTCTATTGTTCTCGTATTTCTTTTATAGGATGAGAGCCTTGCAAAACCCTAAACTATATCAAAGGTTTAGCTCCTTTCACATGTGTAGCCTCCAACTAGATCTATGATGTGCATCTAGGAGGGACATTGCATCTGGACAACACTGTGGATTTGGTCCTATTGACCTAGTCAATTTTCACAAACCCTTTCATACATAAGGGGTTTTATTAAGGAAACCCAAATTAAGCCTTGTTCACATGGGGCATTGATTTATTTTACTGTTTTTAGGAGTTTATTGATCCTCCCTTACAATTTTATTCATACAACAGGAAAACAAAAAAAATTGAATATTCCTATTAGCTTGGGATAATTAGGAATATTACAGCCCTCCCCTCCCAAATTTTGCTTTCCCTCAAGCAACTGTAAGGATAGAACTAGAAATTCTTCTTCCCTCTTCCTATAGCATCCTCATGTGATGAAATTATCCAATGAATACGATGTTGCATCATCAATGAAACTCCATAGTGCCTCTCCCAAGAACACAAGCTATCATTTGGTAAGACATACCAAATGGCCATCATCATGAAAAGTGAAGTACCCAAGGAGAAAACTATGCGATGTCTAGAGGTCCTCTCAAGGCATGGAGTCTAAAATGTGTTGGGAAACATCCTTCCCATGTGGATCCTCCATCCCCAAGCAACCATCCATAGAAAATGAGTTACCTCCCAACATGGAAACTCATCAAAATCCTCTTCCACCTTGAGCTCACGCAAAGTAGGTGGGCTGAAAATATGATCATGGTAGAAAATATGTTCTACGCCACGTTGTCTTCCTCTCCACTCATGATAAGTCTAGAGTGCATGCTAATCATGGGCTGCAAACAAGTTGCCCTCAAGTGGCAAGAAAAATATTGTATTTTCAAGGATCCCCTCTCCAAAGTCATTGATCATGCTGGCCCAAACTATTCCATTCAAATTGAATTGCACATCATTACCATATGACAACAAAATCAGAAAATCGCTGAAGGTTGTGTGAAATTTTGGATGATACACATGGTCTCTATGGTGGATACAACGCAGTATTTTCAACTGCTGATTTAGAACATCAGGTGGCAAGTTGTCCTCCAAAGAATTTTCAGCTCTACATGTTAGCTCATCTACTATGAAATAGCAAGCAACAATATATATCAGTTGTTCATAATCAAAACAATAAAACACCTTCCAAAATTCATGTAGATATGGGTTATCATCATTAAAAATTTTGGCCCTAAAGTGACTGTGAAACCCATAAATAATCTTGCTCTCTTGCGGAGAAATGAACTGTTTCTCTATGGTGAGAAGATACAAATACTCAATAGAGTAATCAACAAGCATGGAAATGTATTTCTTACCATGCATCATGTGTGAGCTGAACATGAAGTCCATGAGTGAGTCCTCCCATGAGAATCTTCTCATAAAAATCTGCAAGACGAGAGGGTGCATACTCCCTTTGGAACACTCCATCAACAAAAACATGCAAGTGACAGCGCTGTAGGCCTTAGTAACAAGGTTCTTGTCACTTCATGACTTATCCTTTTGACATTCCACATGCCAAAGCCATCCACCATCATACTGATATGTGAGAATATCTTATCATTTTCCTCCAATGCTGAAGGGTAGCCTCTTTGCTCCTTGAATGTGCCATACATTCCTCCTGAAATATTATGATGAGTATGGAGAGATTTCAGCCCATACTCTCCCAAAAGTAACCATAGCAACAAAGACTCTTACTGCCTTCTTGCATTATCAAAATGTGGATCATGGAGCAATAATACAACGATGGAAATGTGAGATGTCTGATCAATATAGTACAAACAAGCTCCCTAATACCTCATCATGTGGGAGTTATCCCTCCTCCCAAACCAAGGTACATACATGAGATACATCTCAAATAGAAATACATGTAAATATATGAGACATACCTCAAACAAAGGTAAATGTATGGACATAATATTTAGCATGTGATGTCTAAACTCTCTTTTTAACAGCCACAACAACCATGCCTTGTTTTCAAGCATCCTATCAGTGAGACATAAGGCATGAGATGAGAGAATAGGAATCTTTGGGTAGTAACCATACTTACCCAAAAGAAACCAGCATAGTCATGCTTCTTGCTGGCCTATATCATAGATCTGCAAAGGTTTTGGAAACCTCTTGCTCCATATTGTCATCCATTCATCCCAATGTGGGTGATGGATCTCATTCTGCAAATACTTGGTATCGTCCCATTGTAGGACACCAAACTCCTCAAATCTTTGAAGAACCTTGCACGTCAGGAATTGTTGAAGTGCATCTCCCATGGGATCTCTTGATGAGACCTCCTCATCATGCATGGTCTTCCAAAACCAGTGAGGCCTTGGATCTGTTGCAAGTAGAAGTCACTCTTTGAGCTATGGCATGCTCATTGAGAAAGTGTCATCTATAGAGGAGAAAATGTTTCTCATCTCAAGATGTATATCTTTTGTCATTTCTTCCTCCATTACCTCCTGAATTAAGTTAACATATGAATGCTTCCATGAGGAATGGGTCTTTCTTTCTTCACTGCTTCCTTTAGGTAGTGCAGTGCAACTTTGCTGCTCCAGATTAGCAGTAAGTGATGATCCCGGGTCATATAAAGATAAATTTCCAAGGCTTCCCATAAGATTTTCTGAGATGATAGAAAATGGAAATTCATGCATACCTTGGTTGGTCTTGGGAAAATTTTGTGTGGCTGCAAAA
Organism: Pinus albicaulis; assembly: GCA_034641835.2. Taxonomy (NCBI): domain Eukaryota; kingdom Viridiplantae; phylum Streptophyta; class Pinopsida; order Pinales; family Pinaceae; genus Pinus; species Pinus albicaulis. The sequence continues at coordinate 472,200,821 of CM076573.1, forward strand.
TTTCCTCCTTCCAATGTGTTTTCTTCCCCAACTGCTAATGTATATGGCTACTCCTGTATGGTAGGAACAACGTTGGTACAAGACTCCTCAAGTGGTGGTGAGAGCTTCTCTATCTCTGATTTTTCTTCAAAAGATCTCATGATGACCCTTTGAGTGAAATTTGTAGAAGTAAATACTCTTGCATGTCCCATATGACTCAACCACCAGGTGTTTTCCTTGCCCTCTAAGTGCAGCGCTGAGATCTCCACGTTATCTCTCTCCACTACAGGATGTAGTAGGAAAAATGATTCCAACCTTCTCACCCAAGCTCTTGATGTGGATGACCCATAAAATGTAGACAAAAATAATATATTTCCTTTGATTTATCTTTTTCTATATGGTCTCTTCTCTTCCTTCAGTTGGATGAATTATGGAAACGCTAGAGTCTCCTTGAAGGCTCTAGGTTAAGATTTGTACTCAATAAGGCTATCACTTAGAATTTGATGTTCCAAGTGTCCTTCATGATTATTTTATCATTATTTGTGAGAATATAAAGTGCATGATCCTTCCTCTTCTTCTTGATACCCTCTATAGGTCTCACTACAACTTTTTTCTGCTCGAAACCCTCTAGGAGTTTCCTTGCCTCTTTCCTCTTTCTTCTGTTCAGCCTCCTTGAAGAGGATCTTCTTAGATATAAGAACTGATGAGAGTAATCTCATCCTCTCCATAATTATGACCTATACTTCTTCTCTTTATTTATTTGATAGCTAGATCTCACAGGTTGAGCCAAAGATCATGCTATGATACCACTGCAATATCCCAATAGAGGGATTCAGCAATACATAAATTGTATTACGGTCTTGAAATGATGCATAAGCTTAAAATAGGTACAATAGACACATATACATCATTTTTAAGTACAACAACAACTTATATTATGTTCTGTGATCCAAAACATGGGGAAAAACAACTATTTCAGCCCTAAAAACGTTAATTTCAGAGATGTGCATAAAAATAATGGAAAATGACGGTGGTATCCATTATCTTAGGTCATGTGGGACTCACATACCAAATTTGAGCTGAAAAAAATGACTCTAGCTATGTTAAACAGATTTCCCACTCACGATATGGCTTAAAAACACTGAATCCCCATGACTTGAGCTATCATGAATTTTATGAAGCACAAAAAACGTAAATTTCTGAATATTTATGATGAAATATGATAAAAAATACATACATACATTATTTTACATCAAATCATGGAGAAAAATGGAATATTAGCTCCCTTTACACATTTTATAAATGACCCGACAGGGTTTTCATGGAAGTACAAGTGTAAGAATGAAAAATCTGTAGAATAAGGATCTTGAAAATTTAGTGTTTTTCAATAGTAGGTTATAACTTAGATCTGGAACATGATAGTGCATGAACAATTAGATATACAATGGATCCATACACTAAAATGTCTTTACATTACATACCCCTTGGGGTTTTCAGCATTACATGAAAGAACAAGAGTAGATCTAAGATTTTCTACAGCAGATCTGTAGTTCTCTTCAAGATTTCTGAAGCATATATAGGATTATTCAGATCAAATCTGAATATAACATGCAATACAACATGAAACCATGGATCACCACAATGAAGGGCAGATCCTCCACACTAAATATCACTCCTCAAAAGATTCTGAAACACCCTGCAACTTCCTTCTTGTAGATAACATAGTTCAAGAGGATAAAATATGATGTATACTTGTATAACAATTTTTCCTAATGCCAAGATACAGATTTGAAGCTCAAAAGATAGTACACTCTTCCAGGAGGATAAAATACCCACTCACTGAGAAGAGGCACTAGTATGGTCTAGATTTGAATAGATCTAGCCTCCACTTACTGCAGCTCACTGAAACAAGTAAATCCCAAACAGGATATATGCTATCTAAGGGAGATGGAGCTTGGAAAAATTCCTGATAGTGGATGAGAAATACAAGACTCTTCCAAGAGGCATCTAAAGGAAAGAGAAGGATTCCTAAACATGAGATCCTTGTGCTAAATAGCACTATTATTAGCTAAAAAACTAGAGAATGAGAAGTGTCTAAGCAGAAAAATATTTTCAATACAATATGTTCAACAACCTTCTTCTGCTGTTCTCCTCTTTCTTTTATAGGATGAGAGCCTTGCAAAACCCTAAACCATCTCAAAGGTTTAGCTCCTTTCACATGTGTAGCCTCCAACTAGATCTGCGTTGTGCATCTAGGAGGTACATTGCATCTGGAAAGCACTATGGATTTGGTCCTATTGACCTAGTCAATTGTCACAAACCCTTTCACACATAAGGGGTTTTATTAAGGCAACCCAAATTAAGCCTTGTTCACATGGAGCATTGATATATTTTACTGTTTTTAGGAGTTTATTGATCCTCCCTTACAATTTTATTCATACAACAGGAAAAAAAAACAAAATTAAATATTCCTATTAGCTTGGGCTAATTAGTAATATTACAGTCTCCATGGCAGTTGTATCCCTTAAGAAATCATCCATACCACCCTCTATTTGAGTACCTGCATTGCCAGCATGTGAAGAACTACTATTTTTGTAGTCATTCCTAATTGGGGAATATGGACGTAGTGGGAATTGAATAAATGGTTGATTCAACCATTCTTGGTATCGTTCCTCTCTGATTTTTTCTCTTAATTCAACCTTCTCTCGATTTTACATTGTCGTGGGGTGAAACAGAAGATGGTAGGTGGGTCACTCATCATCACTAAAATCCTAATAATTTTGAAAAATATATTTGAACATGATTAGTACAAAATCGATGATATCAATTAGTAATCACGTCAATTCATGATTAATTGGTTTGACGTTGAAATAATTAAATTATACTAAACAATTATTACCATCATTGTCCCAGGATTATGGCTATAAGATGGCATGTTACAATTAGCAGGGTGAAGCGTTTGTCCATTTTCATCTACCAACTGTGCCTTGCGGTATGCTGCTCCTGATAAGAGCTTCTGGTGTTTTGGAACTGTTTGAATATTTCATGCATCTAAACTCTATTTTGAATCTGCACGAACTTGAAAATTTGTATACATTAATTTTATTCAGCTGATTGACATGGATAAAAGATAGATTCAATTAGATAATGAAAATATAAATAAAATCTGAAGTAATTACATCTGGATATGGATAGGGAGAACTCCGCGATGGAATTTGAGAAATATTATCGAACAAGCTAGATTTTGAAGAATTTCCCATTTTATATAATTATGAGATTTTCTCCCTGCATTTGAGCAAATCAACAATAAATTTTGGTGTACATACCTAAAAGTAATTTTGGTAACTTAAAAAATGAGTTATTGTTATCGGTGCTAATGTATTGTTAACCGCACTTATGTGGTTTTATTACCAGATGCACCAGTGCTGTTAGCTAACAAACACACCGAATATCAGGGAAAAAAAAAGCACAACTTTATTTTTTTGAAGTAAAAAAAGCGGTAAACTGAAAAATGAGCAGCAAATCATTTTTGGAAATCTAATTTCATAAAAATTTCTTTAAATAGTAAAATCTATTCATTATTTCATTCTTTTTGTAAAAAAATTCAGTGAGGGATTTTCATGAGAGACATACCTGGAGAAAGAGAGCACTGTGGAGCAGCAAAATACTTTCGAACAATAGCACTATTCAGAGAATTAAAATTTGAAACATCTGGTGATTCACAAAAAAACCTTGTAGTATAGTAAAAGTGTTAAATTTTACTGTAATAATATTTTTTTTTACAATTTCTGTTATATTTAATACATGCATAATAAAAATTTTAAATTTTACTGTTAATTTTACTAATAAAATCATTTACAATCTCTATTACCTTTTACATTTGATTAGAATTCAGAAAAAACAAAAAAATCCATTGTTACGTTAAACCCTTGCTTCTTCTTATTTATGTGACTTCACAATTAGGGCTTTTCATTTTATTTTTATAGGGTTTGTATTACTATATTTATAGGCATATGACATCTAACCTGTGGGACCACTTGTAGAGTCAGATCCCAATCCCTGTTGATCCTTTCACGATTTTTTTTTAATTGTTAATCGATGCTCACAATTTAAAATAGTGCACCGGTGCATGATTTTTGTATAACGCATCGGGCGCGCATTGATAAAAAATAATTTGATAAGACCGGTTTTTTATTAATTTATGTTTATGTTAATTGGTGCTCCAGTATTAATATAACACTTTGGGTCTCCTATTGACAAAGAGAACCGCATAGTTTTTCTATTGTATTGGCGGTGCATTTATAAGAACCTATCGCACCATTTTCGATGCTTAAGTTGTGAAAGTCGCGCAAGGCGTTTAATTTAGATAAACGCATCATTTTCTTAATTTTTTTTTACCTGAAAAGTATGTGATTTATTTATAAAATATATTAATGAATGGTACAAGTTTTATATTCATAAAGAAATGGTTGAAAGGAGTTCAAATAACAGAAATACTGATAGCACATCCAAAAAAAAAGGCAAGTTCTTTGTAAATTCTTTACAAAAATTATTATTTATGAACTATATGTATTATTTAGTGTGTATCATGTAGAGCCACAAAATCACAAAGCTGGATAAGATTCTTTATGATCTAATACTATAAGAGCATAAAAGCTTGATGGAAAAATTGGAGACGGATGAATCAGGTGAATGAAAATATACTATAGATCCAATATGAGTTTCTTTTTTGAATTTTCATTAATAATATACTTAAAAATATTAGATAACATGTTTCAGACAATCTATTAATTTAGATATATTTAATGTTCTACAGGGACCAACAACGAATAAATGGAATGCTGTTCTAAGAAAATAAAAAAAATAGAACGTGCAAATGAAAATGAATTGCTCCTTAGCTCATCTAGAGTGGTGTTGGAGGTTAACGAAGGGGGGAAAATTTTTACAAAACTTTGAGGGATTTAATGAAATGAATGTATAGACGTTATTTCCACTTACAATACAAAAATCATTCCAATGCTTCCAAGAATCAAATTTTATTTAAACTACAGGAAGATTTTATAGAGAATTGGTTAATGAGACATGTCAGACTTTTAATAGAAAAAACATACAACAACAAAAAAGAAGGATTAAAAAAGTAATATTCCTTTAAATGTTTTTATAGAATTATATGTATATATTACTACACATCAATCATTTGTAAATATCACTTTTTTTATATTTAGTTTTCATATATCAATATAAAAATTAAATAATTTATCGTCATATTAATTTTTCAGGAAGATTATGAAAATATCAAAGTATGAACAAGCTAATATCAGAAATATGCCAGTAGGAAGGTCCAAAAAGGTGTACAAGGAGATGGTCAAAGAAATGGGTGTAATTTCATTGCACAATGAGTCATCTCAACAACAACATGCTTCAAATGTAATATGTAATCATTGAATTTTTTGATTAGGTACACTAAATAAATAATTTAGCATTAAATAGTAATTTTCAAGTATTTTCTTGCATAAAAGAAAATAAAATGGAACCCATTCAACACATAAAACATGACGACAAGGAAGAAAAGGGTTGATATCTAAGTTTCGGATTAATTGTTACTTCCTTATAACAACTTAACTAGATTTAATTTTTGTATATTTTAAGTTGTTTTATAGCAATCATCATTGAATGTCTTCAAACATGTGCTAAGATACAAAGAAGAACCATCAAAATAATTGATTGAAATTGGGTTAAATATGGGTTGTCAGTATATGTTGGCATATCAGAAATCAATTATGCAATTTCTAAGTATATATCTTGTTTTACTTAGCTTCGTTTATAATTAATAGAACAATTGTTTTTTATATTAAATCTATGATTTGTTATGGGGTATAAAACTTGCAGGAAACAAAGTATGGAACTGCGCCTGTTAGTATGAATCTTTCGTAAAAGATCACTTTAGCTACGCATAACAAATACCCCTAACACCGATTATGGCTGCAAAATATCTTTAAGTCTGCTGCACAAATTCAGATCTAAGCACAAAAGACATTAAGCAGATAAAATATAATATGGCTCCATGCATCCAATAGACAAGAAAAGAACAAAGTGTTTAAAAGAATGATTTGTATTATATTAAAGAATGGGGAACCTGAGAGGAAAACAAGAAAGGTGTTTTCCGGTTCTCCTCAATGGGATGGGTTCTTGAAAGTCCTCAGCATTTTAGATCTAAAATTCCTCTCTCTTATTGTGGTAGAAAACCCTGACAAACATAGAACTCAATGGGAGTTCACAAAGAAAAAATGGAAAAATGGTGACCAAGAATAGATCCAGTGTGATCTAATGCAATGAAGGTGACTAATGAATGGTGAAAACCCTCCTATTTATAACAAAATATTGGGGTGGCCTAGAACTCGGTGCGTGAATAAAATATTATTAATCGAATTCTAGAAGCACCCTTTAGGAATATTTTACTATATTTGTTGGCGGGAAAAGGATTCTTGACTTGGATCAATTCCTTTATTTATAAATAATAAATAAATAAATTATTTATTTATCATTTTAGGGAAATGATGAGAATATAATTAAATAAATAATGATTTATTTAATTATTTACAAATGATTTAGTCAAATTTAACTAGGAATATTATTAAATAATGATTTGAATAACTTATTCCTAGGAAATAATTAAATAAATAATGATTTATTTAATCAATTTCCTTGTTTTGGGTTAAATATGACTAGAAAATATGGACAAATGTTATTTTATATGGTGAAAGCAATTTTACTTAGGGTAAAATTGGTCTTACATGGTGTACTTGGGTTCATCTAATGATAATGGGTTAGATGACCAAAAAAATGGTGTAACAGATTGCCCCCCAACGTACGAGTGTTAGGAGAAAATCGTACGACCGAAGTACGTTGTAAGAACTCAATCACTAGGCATCAAGAGGGAAGTGAGAGAGAGGAATGTAAGGTAGTCTAATGTGCTAAAGGACTAGACCCGGAGGAGACGAGACTTACAAGTGCAACAAGTATCTAGGTGATGAAGTAGTACCAGTGTTAAAGGCGGCAGGGGAGGCATACCTATGCCCGTCGATACAATAGTAAAAAGAATAAGGCGCCCGGAAAACCACGGAACACAATAATGAAGCATGTGCTGGCCTAAACATGAGCCAGATAAATAACAGGATGAATCCCACATACATGTGATGCCTGGAATAATCTTCAGGACTTATACAATAATATGGTAGTACATGAAATACAAATACACCCAAATTCCCCCTGCACATGGGGAAGGGCTCATAAAATATGACAGAGACATGCGAATATAAAAGGCACTGCAAGCGGCAGGGGCTGATATCATCATATGAGAGGAGCTGCATCAATGGCGGAAATGAAGTCATCTGGGCATGTGGGGGGCTACCTACAGGGCCACCCCCTCATGAGGGTTGAGACATCTCACACATGCCCAGGAATCACCAATAGTTGTTGCTGCGTCACTGGACCATCAAGTGTATATATCACGATCATGCTAGGAAGAGCTTGAACCAAGGTACACTGCCCCCTAGACCTAGCTTCTGGAGTAAATGAGCTGATGTCGACAGAAGTAGGTTCGCCATAGGTGAGGCAATAAGGGAACCCCAACTAAGGCATGAGGGAAAATAGTGTAGAGATGAACAAGTAGACACGGATGATGATGATGGAATGAGAGGAACGAAGGAGCGGTTGGATGACTTCCCTTGTTAGAGCATAAAGGGTATGAATGGCTTGGCAGCGACTAACACAATATCATGAGGGATAGTGGACAAGGGTACTGAAGGCCATAATGTGCGACATGAGAGAGGGACCAAGCAGGAAAGGATGGAGGGCTATAGCGGGGTACAAAGGGATGCGGAATAGACTCCATGAATGTGATGGTGACTCGACTTGAATGCTCTAAGCAAGGGCGACTCGATGGTGCTGCTTCATAGTACGGGTCCAATGGGGGACCAGAAAAGCATGAGTACAATAGCGTAGCTCATTATGAAAATCAACACGAACGAAGATGAGTAAGGAGGCAAAGTGGTGTCCCAAGTACAAGTGTCGTAAGTGAAGAAATTCGATTTTGGGAAGAGGTGAATAGACCCTTCATGGACAAAATGTGTCATGGTGAAGTATCAAAACATAAAAAGCTAACAAATACCCATTTGAGTGCTCGGTGAGAGCTTTCCAACAGTGTCTATGGTGTGTCAAACGGGGCTATGGTTTGATCGTAGTGGGCGAAAGAAAAAACAGGGGTTTTCTTCTAATAGGGCATTTTCCCTCCAAAATCATTCATTTGCTTGTGTAGTTGTGGTGAATGTGGAAAGAAAAGAAAGCCCTAAATCTTGCGGCAGTCGTAGCAGACAAACCGACCGTTGGAATTGTGATCCGTCAGTTGCAGGTAAGAGGCCTAATCCTAAGCTTTGTTTTTGATGGATTCAAATTGCAGATTAGGGCTTTAAATCTTAGTAACTGCCCCTACTTCATCATTACGGTCAGGTCACACTTTTTGGGGAAAAATCTGTGACCTGGGACGCAGGTTTTGGCCTGAAAAGTGCGACCTAGCCCAGGTTTTGGGGTTTCAGTGCTGTTATGGTCTAAGATTCTATTTTGGTGTAATTTAATGAAGTTTTGTTGATCTAGAGGTTGAAAAAAATGATTTTTGTGCAGATATGGTAGATATATGGATCAAGTGGAGAGAGAGAGACTTAGGTACACTACGGATGGAAATCCAGGCAGATCACAGTGTCCGTCATGCACTGGTTAGGTATGGGGGTCTGAAATTTTTGCAGAACCTTTTGATGAGGGCTAGAGAGACCTTGTTGACCCATATTATCAGTTATTGGGATCCAAATCATGAGGCGTTTGTAGTGCAAGGGCACAGGATCAAGCTAATGGTCCAGGATTTGTATTTCTTGAATAGTCTCCCACCGTTAGAGATGGTGAGAAATACGCAGCTAGTGTTACCACGGGGGCATAAAATTATGGAGTTTGTTGAACGACACTATCGATGAGGTGTCTGAGTCAAAGAGAATCGGATATCCATTGGTGATATAGAGAGGTTGGAGACTCGGGCAGTGGTCACAGTAGTGTTGTCGATCTTGGGTAGCCAGGCATTCCATCACATCACTGGAGGGCAGATGATGATTGTGGAGAGTGTGTTGAGTGGGACCTACTATGGGTGGGACCAGATGATGTTGGTGTTGGTGAAACGACAGCTGTCACTATGCAAGCGACAAGTGAAACATGATTGTGCCTATGGGACTGTTTTGTGCTCTTTCTTCTTCGAGAAGATCCTGACCTTGCGACCTCGTATACAGTTACCTGATGGAGGTTCGAGAGAGCCTCGGATGCGTCGGTGGGGACGATTACTGTGTAGAGGAGGAAGAGGGGCAGTCAGACGGGTGTTCTGACCAGATTTTTTTTCCCATTGGGATCATATGCCACTATACATAGACAACTATCCCTATAATGGGATGAGTTATTGGGGAGATCCAGACTTGCCACTTCCGCCTGGTCGAGTGTGGGGGCCCGATGGTAAGTGACAAGCAAATAATTTGTTATGTGCATTTTAGAGTTTGTGACTAGTATGCATGGTACTAATCGTGATATGTTTTGGAATGCAGATATAGCTTCGGTGAAACCGGCCGGATATATGGGACGACCGGTAGCAGCAGGCGCTATAGGTGCGAGTGGATCAAGGACAGCACAGAACGAGGATATGGCCACTCTGGTGGAGGACATCCATCGTAGATGTGAGGGGTTGCTGACTAGTGTGTTGGAGCATGGTTGGCAAGATTTAGACGACCAGTACATAGATTTATATATTGGGCTACCCTCGGAATGGCGAGGTATCATGCGATGCATGGCGATGGCTGGTCAGACTGTGTGTGATCTACGAGCTGTGGGAGAAGAACCATTGGCTCGGGATCCTCCAGAGAGGGATTAGATGTAGGGTATATGGTGCCCCCCAGTGTTTTTTTAGGGGCAAGTGGTGCCCCCCATTTTTTAGTTTTGTTTTTTGTACCATGCTATGGGCATGTGATATGTTTCAGAGCAGATGGACTCTAAAAACACATGTTATATGATATATATAATTGATGTATATTTTTTGGATGATGTGAAATGTTATTGTCTTGTGTGTGATAAATGCCAGTCTAGAAAATGATTTTCAATTTGATCGACGTAATGATTTTGACGTCGAGGGATATGGTTGAAAGTAATGGATGTAAATGCACGTATCAAACGTTTCACTTGTAAATATTGTCTAAACAAGATAGGGTTATGCACACGATAGAAACCATTAAGTTGTAGGACAAGAAGCAAGGAATCTAAATGAACATGCAGATGGAGGATGTGGTGAGAGAGGGCATCAGCTAAGAGACCATGTACTACATCATATTCAGCTTGAGTATTGGTGGCATTACCAATGCAGACCCCATTTGCAAGAACCAGGGTATGCAAGGGGTTAAAGATGGCCCATGCTGCCGAACCGAGATTTCGGGAATAGCGACTTGCCCCATTGGCATAGCCAAGATAATGGGTCGAGGAGAGGGCCGATGTAAGAGTGTCGCAAGACAAGTAATGGGAGGGATGAGAAAGTGGATGGCAGCGTGAGTAGAGAGTAGACATCCAGTGACGGCTATGGGAGGGAGCAGTGTGGGTAGGAGGTCTAGGACTCATAGATTGATGAGAGGGTGATGAATGAGAACAATGTAATGAAGAGCAGGGACTTAGGCTGTGACTAACATCGAAGATACGGATGGTATGATCGTGATTATGGGAGGGAAGGGAAGGGTGAAGGAGACCACATTATGCTTCAAAGCTACCTAAATCATCAGTACGGGAAGAGAGGCGCAGATACGGGTCATCATGGGGAAGGATAGAAGAACAAGTAAAAATATGGTCAAAACATGAAGAGCCCGAGGAAGTGTCTGAAGGAGTATCAAGAAGAACAGATGGAATGGATTCAGAGGTAATGTACTCCGATGGTTTTGCGGATGATGATAGGTAGAGGAGTGGAGTGGCAGATTCCGACATTTCAACATCAGGGGGAGGAATGTCAATGGTAGCAGGGGGATGCTCGAGTAGACTGGATGCATATTGAGCAAGGATAGGAGAGGCGGATTGAGTTTGTTCAACTTCGTATTCGCGGATGACCTCTAAAGAGGCTCAGTAATGCGTGAGGTGAGGACAATGGTGAGAATAATGGCCATGGACACCACACAGAGCACAGGGTTTGTTGGTGCAAAGAGTCTTTGGGTTCTTAACGATGGATGAGGAAGAAACAAAGATTTCAGGGATCGTAGATTCAAGGAACGCGACTTTAACCATGGGTTGGATACGGGGCAACTCAGGACAAGTATGGGTGGGATGACCGATACCATCACACAAGGCACAAGGCCTGGCGGGTGGGGGAGGGGTAGGGTCAGGTGTGGTGGCTTTTTCATTGGATTCCCCCTTGTGATTTTTTCATTTCTTGTCTGTAGCTATCGCAACATTAGGAGGGTTCTGTGGAGGGGCTAGGGGCACTATGGTGGTGGAAGGAGTGAGGGGAATCGGTTGTACTGGTGTCACGGCTATGTGTGGTTTGGGGTGGCCTGGTGGGGTCTCGGTTGGAGGTGTAAGATACCATACTGGAATTCCCAAGGTTAAATTAGGGAGGGAAAGGGTGGCCATGACGGGGACTGAATAGACGCCAGGGGGGGGGGCAAGGAAAGGTATTTGACCGCGGGGTAATGACCAAGGGGGATGGCTTCCATACGGTGGAGACCTGAGGGAATTGACTCAAGAGGGTAGGGGGGTTCCTGAGGGTGATGGGAAGGGTCAGGTGAAAAATTTTCGATTGACTGAAGCAAAGGGCTAGAAGCAGGAGGCGATGGGCGAGATTGAGGTTGCTGACTAGCTGGAGCAGGCTGCGGAAGGCCAGCCTGAGATGATTGCATCATGCAAACATTCGCTAAGCTGGGGTCAGAGATAGGAGGAGGGGGAGGACCAGGAAAAGTTCCAAGAAAAGAGGAGTCTTTATAGAAGCCAGGGGAAACACTGGTCAAAGAATCAACAGTTGGTTTATTGGTGATAGTAGAGATGGTGGACTCAGGGGAGGTCTGAGATTTTGGTTCATGGTAGGTCAATTGGTCAATGGTGATAGACTTGCCATTATGAGGGAAAAACATCTTGCGGTGGACTGCAGATGGGACAGATGACATGGCATAGATGTAACTATGCCCCAAAAGGATGTTGTAGTTAAGAGGGGCGTCGATAACTTCAACATCGACACAAACAATATTGTCGGAAAGGGTGATAGGACAGTTACGGAATAGGCCAATGGGTTGGGAGGCATGGCCATCCCACGCTCGAAGGGTGATGGTGGAAAGGGCTAGTTCATGGGATCTGAGTTGTTTCCAAATCAAAGCGCACATTACGCAGGTAGATGCCCCCTTATCAATAATACACTGAGAAAAATTGGCGTTTCAGATTTTGACTGGGATTTGGAAAGCAACTGAAGAAGGAAGAGGGGGATGGTCTGATTGACGGGTGTCAAAAACAATCAATTGGTCATTCGCAGGATCTACAGCGCCCATGGCAGATAGTAGATCCCTCTTTTGAGAAGGACATGACTAGAGGAGTTCCAGTGTTGAAATGGAAGTAAGAGATTGGGCCAGATCATCTACTATGTTGTATGAATGGGTAGCCCGACCAAAGGCAGCATTTCGGCATAATGGTCCCTTAGGAGGCTTGGGATGAACCTCGGCTTTGGATGGAGGGAGTTGCAAGGGACCATTGGGTGTCGATAGAGGCTCTGTAGGACCTGATGATGGAGACTCGGAGACAGATGGAACGGGAGGTGTGGAATATTGACGGGACCGAGTTTGAAGGTTGAGGTCGATAGTGAGAGGTGGGTCAGAGGCCATCATGAGAATCTGGTAATCAAAGGAATCAGAAGGGGAAGTTTGAGTGGTTACCAGGGCATGAGGGGGTTGAGTGGCCACAAATCCTTGTTGAGGGAAAGGATTGGTAAACACAGTGGGTTGAGAAGTAGCTGGGGTGGGGGGACAGTAGGGGAGGAGTGTTGTCCCCGCATGGTGGCCTGAGAATCCCACATCTTCCGCATTTGTGGTAATAAGGGACAATCGTGAGTGTAATGACCATGAAAACCGAAACACGAATAGGGCTTATTGGTGTGAAGTGGCCTATTCAGCTTGGGCTGAGAACTGTGTGGCTGGTTAGCAGTGTGAGGATCAATACTTGAAGGATGGGGTCCACGAGTACCAGGGGCAGATGGATTGCCTTTCCTCTTTCTTTGAGAAGGTATAAAATTAGGTTCCCCCTGCTATGAAAAGACTTGCCCTGGAGGGGGTAGTAAGTGCGGTTGCAGGGGTGGAAAAGGCAAGGGAGTGGGCGGTCCAAATGCTGGAGGAGTTGGGACACCAGGTTGCGAATACAGATAAGGGGTAGGGTGGGTAGCATTGAGGTAAGTAGGAGGGTGGGTAAAAGCAGGAGGCATGCCGTAGCCTGAATACATGCTACCTAGAGGGGAAAAAGTGTCAGAGGGGCTAGCCCCTGGAGGGAAACCATGGCCTGGAAGAGGTTGGGTGAAGGTATGTGATAGGGCTCCAACAATACCATCGGCAGAGTGAGATGCCCCCGAGGAATTAGGGCCACCAGGCTTGGGAAGGTCAGGAAGGACGGTATAAACATAACTACATTGGGCGTGGATAAGGTCATATTTCAAGGCTATTTGGAGGGTGGCTTCTTTGGTTTGGGGAAAATGGGATGCGACATATTTGCCAATGGGAGGTAAGAGAGAGTAGAGGAACTAGTCCATGTAAACCCGATCTTCAAATGGGGGAGCGCGACACAAGCTCCGTCTTCGTCGCCATTCCTGGACATGAGCAGAAATGCAGGTTGAAGAGGATTGATGGAAAGAAGTTAAGAGTTCAGTGCCGATGTCGTATCGGAGAGGGAGCTAGAAATAAGATAAAAAGGCTTGGGCAATGGTCACAAAGGCGGTATGGGAAGAGGTGGCTTGATCAACTTACCATTTAGAAGCTTTTTCGGTAAGCGTGCGTTGGAACAAACGAAGACGGATGGAGTCATCGATGATGGAAGTGGAGGAAAAACACATGTGGAAAGATCGGATATGGTTAGAGGGATCTTCACTACCAAGGCCTTCGAACTTGGGAATGTCAGAGGGGAGCTTGGTTGGCATAGCAGGCCAACTAACATCGTGGCTAATAGGACAATTAATCAGCTAATTGAAATCAGGGAGACTGAGGCCGGCCATATAAGGGAGAAATGGGGCAGTCAAGGTAGGTCCCGTAGTGGTTCCACTAGAAATGGACCCAGCGGTAGAAATGGGGTTAGGGCTAGGTCCTGAACTAGACATGGTGAAGGTAAAAGAGGGAGAACCAGAAGTAAGGGGAGAACCTGAACAATTAGAAGAAGAGTTGGAGTGCAGACTCAGGGGAGGACTTACTCGAGGATCACGGGAAGGAGGAAGTTGACCGATCGAAAACTGAGGGTGAAGGCCAAGAAGTCTTCGAGAGAAGCGCCTTGGGGGTGCAATGATGACGGGATGAAGAAAAATCGACAAGGGCAGGGGGGGACAAAATCAAGTGAGGTCAAGGGTGGAGAGGTGCAGTGACAATTGATTCTAAAGTCTTTGCCAAGTGGTGTTAACCAGGCTCTTCTTCACTTAGGGTCAGTGTGTGGCGTGCGGTAATTTTAATTATTTAAACCCAGATGTTTTGAGAGTAAAATAAAAAGTGTGTTGTGTAACTGAAAATAAATCTGCAGTAAATAAAATGAAAATAACAGAAAATTAACAACTACTAATGCATCAATTTAACCCAAGAAGGCAAGTCTCTCAAAACTAGTCTATAAGAGGGAAAAAACTAATCCAAGCACGCAAAAAGGAGGCCAATAGATCTAACATCAGGAGGGACTAGGATCTAAAGGAGAAATCTACTGAAAAGTGGTGCAGAGAACATCAAATAGGCAGAGGCAAGGTTGTTGCTAAAAAGGAGGAGATCAGCTAAAAATAGAAGAGACAAGGCAGTGGTCATGGAAATGAACCCAAAAAAAATGATATGAGGTGATTTGAGAGGGAGAAGAGCTTATCTAAAGGGATCTGAAAAGGAGGTATCAGATTTGAGAAAAATAAGGCTAAAACTATGAAAATTCAGAATTCTGAAACAGAAAAGACTCTCCCACAAAAAGTGGAGGGTACTAGAGCCCAAAGGGGAAAGATTCCTTCTTATTTGAGTGAATCAAATCAAAAACAAGTCTAAACGGGAAGAGACGGAGGCTGGAAAACCCTGACAGAAGCTTCAGACAAACCCAGAAAAAGTGTTGAAAAAATTGCAAAAAAAGTGTCGGTCGTAGGTTCTGACCTGTTTTCAGTCTAGGTCATAGGTTTGGGGTAGAAAATTGCATCCTCAAGCTCAGGTTGCACTTTTTGGGCAGATAAGTGCGACCTACAGATCCAGCTCTAGCGGCGGTAGATTTCAGAAAAATTTGTCATCTCAGCTGTAGCTAATGTCTATCACCTGCGCAATAAGGCCAGAAACACAGGGAAGTTAAAAATTTGACTATTTGAGGGTTTTAGAGGTGGAAAGCACCATAAAAATAGGAATAACAGGAAATGGAAGAGAAACCCTAGGGTCTGAAACAACTGGATATGAAGGAATAGATAAAACAACAGCAGTCGTAAAATAAAACCCGTGTGGAGTCGCCAATTGTTAGTATGAATCTTTCGTCATAAAAAATCACTTTAGCTACGCATAACAAATATCCCTAACATCGATTATGGATGCAAAATGTCTTTATGTTTGCTGCACAAATTCAGATCTAAGCACAAAAGACATTAAGCAGATAAAATATAATATGGCTCCATGCATCCAATAGACAAGACAAGAACAAAGTGTTTAAAATAATGATTTGTATTATATTAAAGAATGGGGCACCTGAGAGGAAAACAAGAAAGGTGTTTTCCACTTCTCTTCAATGGGATGGGTTCTTGAAAGTCCTCATCGTTTCAGATCTAAAATTCCTCTCTCTTATTGTGGTAAAAAACCCTGACAAACATAGAACTCAATGGGAGTTCACAAAGAAAAAAAGGAAAAATGGTGACCAAGAATAGATCCAGTGTGATCTAATGCAATGAAGGTGACTACTGAATGGGGAAAACCCTCCTATTTATAAAAAAATATTGGGGTGGCCTAGAACTTGGTGCGTGAATAAAATATTATTAATCGAATTCTAGAAGCACCCTTTAGGAATATTTTACTATATTTGTTGGAGGGAAAAGGATTCTTGACTTGGATCAATTCCTTTATTTATAAATAATAAATAAATAAATGATTTATTTATCATTTTAGGGAAATTATGGGAATATAATTAAATAAATAATGAATTATTTAATCAATTTCCTTGTTTTGGGTTAAATATGACTAGGAAATATGGACAAATGTTATGTTATATGGTGAAAGCAATTTTACTTAGGGTAAAATTGGTCTTACATGGTGTACTTGGGTTCATCTAATGATAATGGGTTAGATGACCAAAAAAATGGTGTAACAGCGCCAACAAATGAATTGTTGAAAGAAGGTGTGAAATTTGGTTTTGAAATAATGTGTATAGTTCACGAGTCAATTATTGCTATGGTACATTTATTTTCGATTTACATTGATGTATATTATCTAATATTAGAATTCTCATTATTCTCACCAATGTAGATAGACTCATTACACTTTATTTTTATGTTTGTAGATGGAATTTGAAGAAGAAGAAAAAAATCAACACAATGAACAAAAAATTCCTCCAAATAACCCAAGTCATGTAAGTAGCTCGAGCAGTGACAACAATTCCAACGAAGAATGATGATCAATATGTTTGGATATCAAAGCAAGGCATTGTATTTTTTGAAATATTTGTCTATTAAATCAGAAATTTTGTTTAATGTAATGGACATAGTGTCCCAATTGAAAGAAAAAGGGATACCAATAACTATCCCATTTTGTATGAAAAAGAGTGTCTCATTCATATATGTATAATCAAATACATTTTAAATTATTCTGTTGTGTTCTCCATTGTCACTCTGAAATGTTACACCACTGATTAAATATATGGATGATTAAATATTATAATGAAGAGATGAAAAATATGATGATATGATATAAAAAATTCATCCAAACATCACATTCAAATGCACTAATAAAAATTTAATTGATATGAATATTGTTATAATATATGTGTTGATTTTTTATCAATGATGAATTTAAAAAAAATTACAATAATTGCACTATCACAAGTCGATGTTTCCAAAAAATAGAAAATGAACATTAGTGCGTGTGTATGATACTACTCACTGGTGCATGTGTATTATATTGTGCACTGGTGCGTTTATATGACCTATGAACACTGTACCAAATGCCAATACCAATTAGACAATGTGTTTTATCGATGACTACGACCTGTTTAGATAGGCGTTGCATGCACCAGTATGATTTTCCCTTAACACACTGGTGCGTTTTTACAACATAATGGCCTGGTGCATTTTTACACCTTAACGACTTGGTGTGTTTTTACACCTTAACAGGCGTCGGTGCATGCACCTTCTATTGGCCTGGTGTGTATTTGTTGCTAAATGTCCTGGGGATTCCGAAATTTGTTTTCCATCTCAGTGCTTGGTATGTTTACAATATCGGTGTGTACAGGTTAAAATGCACCGGTGCGTTCACACATGAAGCGCGCACCGATATAAATGTTGTGAAACCAGATCCAAAAATAGAAGAAAAGAGATATCAATGCCTTAGAAATAAGCCACTTCGAGGAGGAAATCTCCAATACATTACATGAATCAATTATTCTTCGATGATACAAATGACAAAACCTCCTCTCTATAAATAGGAGTCCATGGGGCCACAATGTAATCGTAGCCAACCTAACAATAATAATGTAAGAGCACAGTAATAACAATATGGGGGTTACATGGGTACAACAATAACAATAATGGGGGATATACTAACATAATAAGGGACTACACTATTAATATAGGGACCTAACATGCCCCTCTCCTTCAAACAAGTGTTGTCCTCGACGCTTGATTATTTTTTTACGCTTGTGTATAAAATTCTAATCCTCCCATGTGGAATATTCTACAAGAAAGTTCTTCCACTTGCTGAGATACCCTGAAATTGATCGTAATTTTTGAGTTCTTGTTTCTGTGACTACTTCAGAACTTCTTTCGATGTGATGTTGATCTCCCTATTGTTTCAATAGATTCTGCACCAAAGTTAGGTTATCCTTTGAGACTTGGAGAACTTGTTGTTGATGCTCGATGTGATATTACACTATTTTATCATCCATATTAGCTATTATTTGATTCTTCAAACCATCCAAATTAGCCTCCATTTCTACTTTTAAACCATCTATGTCATCTTTGGTTGCTCTTCGTAAGATCGAAACTTGCTGCATTTGGTATCGTAATTTTGATATCTCATACTGCAATTCTTCCTCTTCATGCCTCATAGTATAGATTTTTGAGGGCTTAATGGGTATGGAATTATTTTTTGGAGGCATTATAGAACCCAATACTAATAAAAATTCTAAAATATTCCCTTGGAATCAATTCAAACTGCTTTTTCAAACAAACGTCATGCAATTTTAAAAACCAAATACACACCTTTTTCTTTCTTATGAGAAGCTCGATATTGAAACTGAATTTTCTATGTGATTTTGGATCCCTCAATAGTTGAAATTTGGTATTAAGGTAGATGTATGAATTTTCTTTTGAATGCCACAAATCTGACCTGATTTTGATTCCTGAAGGCAAAGTTCCTTCCAATCTCCCACAATGACATAATTCTGGATTGTTTCAGTAGAGAAAACTTGTACAACTTTCCACGTGTCATTGTTTCCTCCTTCAGCTCTAAAATTTATAGAAAAGAAACTACAGTCTATTTACTTGTGGCCAATTTTTACAGAATTCCAATCCGATGCTCAGAGAGAGAGAGAGAGCTATGAATATTATCCCATGATCACCTCTTTGAGATGAAATTCATAAGCTTGAAAATGCCCTAAATTCAACAGATCATATCTCCGCAAATATTGCGAACAAATATCTGAAATTTTGCGACGATGGTCCTCAGGAATTTGGATTCACACTCTAAAAGTTTCAGCATCTACACCTTCATAGAAAAAACGTTATATCGAAAATTTCAGGATGACCTGTTTAGGTTAAATTCAGGAGCTTGCAAAATGACCTAACTTCCACAGATCATATCTCCGAAAATTTTGTGAACCAAGCTCTGAATTTTTTTTGAATATGTTCCTTAAAATTTTGGCTTTGCACTCTACAAATTTCAACTTCTGAACCCTCATATAAAAAAATTATCGTGAATATTCAGCGATGACCTGTTTAGGTTAAATTCAGGAGCCTGGAAAATTCCCTAACTTCCACAGATCATATCTCTGAAAATGTTGCGAAAAAGTCTTTGAAATTTTGTGACAATGTTCCTCAATATTTCTTCTTCATGTATAAACATTTCAGCTTATGAAACTTTGTGGAAAAAAATTTATAGTGAAAATTCCACGATGATCTATTTGTAGCAGCGAAACCCTAGAATCAAAATATTTGATACCAAATGTTGGGAAACCAACTCCAAAAATAGAAGACAAGAGAAATAAACACCTTAGAAATAAGCCAGTTCGAAGGGGGAACCTCCAATACATTACATAAGTGAAGAATTCTTGGATGATACAAATGAAAAAACCTCCTTTCTATATATAAGAGTCCATGGGGCCAAAATGTAATCCTAGTGGGGCCACAATGTAATCCTAGCTTACCTAACAATATTAATGTAAGGGCACAATAATAAAAATATGGGGATTACAAGGGTACAACAATAATAATAAGGGGGTTACACTAACAACAATAAGGGACTATACTAGTAATATAGGGACCTAACATGTTTTGAAACCAGCTCCAAAAATAGAAGAAAAGAGAAATCAATGCCTTAGAAATAAGCCACTTCGAAGGGGAAACCTACAATACATTACATAAATGAAAAATTCTTGGATGATACAAATGAAAAAACTTCCTTTCTATATATAGGAGTCCATGGGGCCACAATATAATCCTAGTGGGGCCACAATGTAATCCTAGCTGACCTAACAATAATAATGTAAGGGCACAATAATAACAATATGGGGGTTACAGGGTACAAAAATAACAATAAGGGGGTTACACTAACAAAAACAAGGGACTATACTAGTAATATAGGGACCTAACATGCTCCTCTCCTTCAAACAAGTGTTTTCCTCAACGCTTGATTATTTCTTGATGTTTCTGTATAAAATTCTCATCCTCCCATGTGGAATCTTCTATAGGAAAGTTCTTCCACTTTCTGAGATACTCTGAAATTTATCATACTATTCGAGTTCTTGTTTCTGTGACTGGTTCAAAACTTCTTTCGATGTGATGTTGATCTTCCTATTATTTCATTTGATTCTGCACTAAAGTTAGGTTATCCTTTGAGAGTTGGAGAACTTGTTATTGATGCTCGATGTGATCTTACACTACTTTATCATCCATATTAGCTTTTATTTGATCCTTCAAACCATCCAAATTAGCCTCCATTTCTGCTTGTAAACCATCTATGTCATCTTCGGTTTCTCTTCGTAAGATTGAAATTTGTTTCACTTGGTACCATAATTTTGATATCTCATACTGTAATTCTTGCTCTTCATGCGTCATATTATAGCTTTCTGAGAGCTTCACGAGTATGGAATTATTTTTGGGAGGCATTATAGAACCCAATAATGATAAAAAATTCTTCAATATGCACTTGGAATCACTTCAAATTGTTTTTTTTTTTTCAAATGAGACTTATGTAATTCGAAACAAATACACACCTTTTTCTTTCTTTTGAGGAGCTCGATATTGAAACTAAATTATCTCTATGATTTCGGATCTTCAATATCTAAAATATAGCCCTAAGGTAGCCCTCTTAATCCTCTTTCGAATGCCAGAGGTCTGACTTGATTCGGATTCTTCAAGACAAAGTTAGGTCCAATCTCCCATAATGACCTAATTATGGACTAGTTCAGTAGAGCGAACTTGTACGACTTGCCACGTGTCACTGTTTCCTCCTTCGGCTCTGAAATATATATCTAAGAAACTAAAGTTTGTGTACATGCAGCCACTTTTTACAATATTCCAATCTAATGCTCAAAGAGAGCGTTATGAATATTTTCCCACCATTACCTCTTTGAGATGAAATTCTGGAGCCTAAAAAATCCCTAACTTCCACAGACTATATCTAAAAAAATATTACGAACCAAGATCTGAAATTTTTACATGAGGTTCCTCAAGATTTCATCATTGGTATGTGAAAATTTCAACTGCTAAAACCTTGTAGAAAAAAATTTTATAGCAAAAATTCTGCGATGACCTGTTTAGGTTAAATTCAGGAGCCTGCAAAATTCCCTAATTTCCATGGATCATAACTCCGAAAATATTGTGAAACAAGCTGTGAAATTTTGTAAACGTTTTCCTTAGGCTTTTCGCTTCACGCATTAAAAATTTCAGCTTCTTAACCTTCGTAGAAAAAAATTTATAGCACAAATGCCACGATGACCTTTTTGGAGCAGCGAAACCCTAGAATCCAAAGCTTTGATACCAAATGTTGTGAAACCAGCTCCAAAAATAGAAGAAAAGAGATATCAACGCTTTAGAAATAAGCCACTTCTAGGGGGAAACCTCCAATACATTACATGAATCAACAATTCTTGGATGATGCAAATGAAAAAATCTCCTTCCTATATATAGGAGTCCATGGGGCCACAATGTAATCCTAGCCGACCTAACAATAATAATGTAAGGGAAAAATAATAAAAATATGGGGGTTACAGGGGTACAACAATAACAATAAGGAGGACTATAATAATATAATAAGGGACTAGACTAGTAATATAGGGACCTAACAATAAATACATTCGTAAAAACCTCTGGTCACCTATTTTTTTTTATTTGTGTTGAAGTTTTGTCAGAAGCTCCGTCAAAACCTCCGTTACCAGAAAAAGATGTTGTAGATTTTTTTTTGACAATTTTGGCCATTTTTTATAACACTAAAAACCTCCTTTATAACCTCCACTAGAGGGTATTTTCCTTGTAGTGTTTACATGTTTCATTGAGTGAGCTACCCTTAGGGGCACATTGAGCATTAAAAAGAAACAAAAACAATTTTGTATCTAACTCCCAAACACATGGATGATTTCAATAAGTGTGTAATTGGGAAGGCATATTTTTTTTGATCCATTAGTTAAGAATCACTAGAATGTGAAAAAGAGCTCAATCCATTCTCAAAGTGATGATAAATGGAGTTCCATACCTCATTGTGATTTCACTTCTTGCTATCTATAAATGGGATTAGTAGTATAATGGAAATCACTACAAATAAGAAAATTATTGGTGATCATTATAACGATTTTAAGTTGATGTTAACAACGTTACAATAGCTTGTCCATTTTAAGGTCACACATATTGGCATGAGCTAAAGTAAATAAATTCACTACAATCATGAGGTATAATTCTTTGAGTAAATCAAGTCACATTGTGAGAGTTGAATTCTTATTAGTCAGTACTTCTGAATATATAGCTCAGTCCCACAAATGAATTATACACATGCACACACACACACACACATATTGGTATTATTATTTGCAGGGAATGTGTGGGAGATTCCATTATCATGGTATTGCTCTCATTTCATTATATTTTGTAACCAACTCAGTGAGTTAAGAAGGAACAAACTGCCCAGAATATACCAAGCTAATGTCCCCAATAAGACATGACTATCTACAATGGCTATAGTCCAAAATGAAACCCAAGGTTCAATTTCTAGGCTACAAGGCCTTAAATAACATAAGGGATTTAGGCTTTTAGAGTTGAAATATATTTGTTATGTTTTTAAATGTTCTGTGAAGACTAAGAAAACTTAGGCTTCCTTATGAACTTAAGGGATTCCAACCCTGTGTGTTGGGTTTCCCTAATACAGGAAATAATAAGTGGCCTACATAAAGGAATACATGTACATGAATCCCATCACTTGCCAACACTCTGTGGTCAATAATTGAAATTTGTGAAGGATGTTCCTCATCTAGGAACCCTCTTTAAGTTCAAGGAAAAAGGAGCACTCATATTATCCCCACAAGAGCATTACATATAGTAAATATCACACTTAAAACATAATACTAATGAACATGCCATCTTATAATTAACATGATTCCCATAAGTAAATCACTTTAGCAAGCATTCACTAGTAGATTCCTCTATAAAAGAGACATTAATTTATCATAACATTTTTCTAGAACACAAGGAATTTACATATAGGCATTTGGAAATTGAATACATGTAACCCTAAAGCTAGATTAATTTTATAAGGAAAAGTTGAGACACTTATCTAAAAGTTAGAGTTGCCAACTAAATTAGGAATAAACATTTTCCACCCAACCATAGGCTCAGTTGCACATAAAATCTCTATATCTCACCACCCCCTAGCCATGTTATGCTGCCAAAATGGGAACTTGTCAACACTTAACATTTATGGATTTGGCTAGGTGAAGGAAATTCTCCTTCATAGACTTAGATAATTAGAGAAATCATATTCCTTACTAAGCTCAAGGCCTCTGCAATCTCTTTATGCCTCTCATCTATTTTCCAAAGGAAATAAAGAAATCTCTCCAGTAATTCATAGTCCCTAGACAATTTCCTTGCCTCTTGCTTCTCCTACTCACCCTATTATTACTCTAGTAAATTTTCAAGTTGTGGGATTTTGAGTTTTTAGTCTAAGAATACTAGAGGTAACCACAAACCTACTTCAAACCTTAGGATCTGGCCTTCCTAAAGTTCAGAGAGGGCTCTCTCTTTAAGATTTATCTTTGTTTTGATTTATAATGTTAGGCTAGTTATGAAAGAACAATTTGGTTTTGGTTTAAAGGGTTTGGTGGGAAAAAATCACTTAGAAGTAAAATAGAGAGAAATCTACTTGTCCATTTGGCTATGGAGTCTAATTCAAGCTAGCATCACTAGAAATCAAGTCCAATAAGGTAAAAATATATTCAGGGCAAGATAGATAACCCTCAGAGATTTGGGAAACTTTTTTTGGTGAGGTGATATGATCGAGATTAAAGGGAAATTAAGGATCCTTTGATCCGGAAAATGGAAGTAGAAGGCAGAGGTCAAACGGGAGAAGGAGCAATTAAGGGTTCCTTGCACCGGAAATCAAAAGAAAAAATTAAAATGGAAAGTAGTTAAAGACAGGAAGCACTTGACTAATCCTATAGCAATGCTCATAGTTACACATTCAGACAGAACAAACATAAAATGAATACATGAAACTTAGAAAGGAAACAATGACAAGTAGGAAGTACTTCACTCATTAGCTTATCACAGGGATCCTGAATTATGATGCCAGTCAGCTTGTCAAGTCTACTACTTTGAAATCAAACACATAATAGCCTCCAATGTTCAAAAAAATTTCTATAGTGAGTCCAACAATTTTATTCAACACTGAATACTTCTAATGTTGAAGTATTTATACAAAATGTAATTACAAATATCCTAGGATGATTCTATGAATATCTTTAGGAAAAAGGAAATATCATTACATAATAGAATGGACAAGTTCTTAACAAATCAACAAGCTATCCTCTTTTATCCAAAATAAATGGAACTATTTTGCTACAAGGAGTTTTTAGCTGCCTATGTGTCCTACTTGCTGGCTGCCAAATTTTTTCATGTATTTGACTTGCCTTCACTGATACTCTTTCATCTGATACTCTTTAACCTGAAGCTCTTTAACGCCGATACTATTTAACCATTATTTTCACTTATTTACTGCTGTAAAATATATCATTTCAGTAGTAAAAACCAACAAATTGTCTTTTTACTTCAATTGTTTCTTTTGACTGTTTCTAAGGTAATCTCCTTTTACTATTTTTACCTTTTTATTTTTACATCAAATCAGTAAACGTTTTCCATTCTTCTGCCTTATGAATTTGGACATTCCTCAAATTTTTGAAATTTTCATCAGCCTCTTTGTATCTAGAAAAGGTATGCTTGATGACAAAGAGATGCTTGATCTCATGTTGTAAAAAGAATATATCTTCAAAATACTGAAGAAGAAATTTCCCTGTAAGAGTGCCCTGGGTTGTTGGCCTGTTTACTTGATCTTTATCAAACTCCCTGATATTTTTGTCATAGTCTTTCTGGGGCAGAAGTTTTTCATCAAAAACATGTATGTCTAGTAAGCCCCTCTGTCTTAAATTTGTGTATTTCACCATAAATCTAGTTATGGCCAAATTCATTACTTCACACTTTTCTTCAAGATTGTTCATTAAGCTCTTTTTAGTGATAACCTTTTTGATTTGCAAGATGGTTTCTTTCCTGTCTAAGACGTGCAATTCTTCAAGTTCCTCTCTATTCTTGCTGTTTAGAAATGTAATGAGTTTTAAAGCCTGAGCAGGCTTATCAATCAACTCATCTTTTGTCTTTTGTATTTCTATCTGGGCTTCCAACAACAATTCTTTCTGCTCATATATAACCTGAATTAAAGACCATTGATTATGAATGGATTCAATTATTTTAGTCCAGAGATGAGTTTTTATATATGAGATCTGCTCTGTGAAAGACAATTACTTTTGTAAATTCTTGATCTGTTCTCCCAATCTGATTTCTTTCTATTCATGGGTTTTAGCATTGATTAGAACTGTCTTATTTTTACTTTCAATATTTTCAATCATCTTTTTCAATCTGTTGATTTCATTTTTCTTTAAAGACAT
Organism: Pinus albicaulis; assembly: GCA_034641835.2. Classification (NCBI taxonomy): domain Eukaryota; kingdom Viridiplantae; phylum Streptophyta; class Pinopsida; order Pinales; family Pinaceae; genus Pinus; species Pinus albicaulis. The sequence goes on from CM076573.1 coordinate 472,226,657, forward strand.
TTCTTCCATGGCTTTGACAATTTGGCTAGCTTCATCTGTTCGCTATGCATTTGTAGTAGAAGAGTCTATAGCTGAAATGGTGGCTGAAGTCACTGGCACTGCTATTGCCAGTGGGCCCTTTGGTGCTAGCTTCTCTCCTAAAGTAGAAGCCACTACTGTATTTATCACTGGGATGACTGTATGATTTATAGGAATCTTAGGTTCTTTTACAGTCTCTTTCTCTTAGACAAGCTGGTCCATTTGTGTTTCCATCTCTTTGATTTGAGTAGTCAATTTGAGTATGAGCTTCATCATTTCTTCTTTCTCACTCTGATCCTGGACGATTTATGTTTTTTGTGGATGCTCACTTTGAGGAAGCCTGAGCTATTTCCTCAAAGCTATTGTGTCTTCATTCTTTTTCTTGATTAATAGTTCTACTGCTTGAATGTTTGAGGGATAATATCCAACCTGTAAAAATAATTCCTTGAAGGCTTTAATCCTTAGGTCCTTGGCATATAAGGATGCTTTATCCATCTTCATTTGATCTTGCATATCAAGGATGGTATTCTGTAGCTTATGGGCACTCATAACTTTGGTTGCTACTGTAGAATAAAGCATCTCAGAGCTCTGTCTATGAAATTCATTCTGATCTAACTCATGGGTGGTTTCTGCATCTACTTCAAGGTCCACCCTTTTATAATCTTCTACTGTTTTGGGTTCTGAGGTAGTAGGTTGTAGGAATAACATGATCATTTTGTTGCAAGAATAATCAAAGGGTGATAAAAGCCTATTCTGATTTCTAGGCTTTTGTTTTAGGAATTGAGAATATATCTCAGTCTTTATCTCTTCATTCTTTTTCTTAATCTTCTTATATTTTTCTTTGATGTCCAAGTCCTTTTCCTCAGCTAGCTGTGAGGAAGAGGCTTCCACACTATGTTGTTTTTCAATCATTTGTGTGCCTTCTTAGTTTGCTGGTTTATCCTTTTGAATATCCATGAGTGTTTCATTTAATATTACTATTGATGCATCATCATTAACCTCTGGAGCATCATTTTCTTCAATATCAATAGTAACCTTTTATTTTTCAACTGAACTGAGCTTGTGCCTTTTATTGTATATCAAGTTGAATTTTGTCTCAGTGGTTGTTTCTGTTATGTAGGATCCTTCTTCCCTGTCTCTCTTTGCTGATGTTTCTGGTTGTTTGAAAACTTCTAAAGTTTGTACTGTATCAGTTTTCCTTGTTGTATCAACTTTACTTGTTGTATCTATCAATGTATTTTCCAGCCATTCAATTTGATTTGCAAACTTTTCTATGTCGGGCTTGGCTTCATGGATAAAAGGTATCGATTTTCACTTCAATCTTAACTTACTCAACATCCCCTGTGGATCATAATTCCATGAATTTTTTTTCTCAAATTTGTACTCTAGTAGTTTCTTTGTAATCTCCTTTTCTGCATCCCTGTGGTTGACTATAAATGGTCCAACTTGATTCTTTAACTTAAACTAAGTCTTCTTTTTGGTAGCCATAAAGTTAATTGAATCTGAGTTTATAATTTGTCTAAGATATCCTAGTGAAAAATTTGTCATATACATGTGCTTGGGAAACTTATAGGGTAATAAGTTTGGCCCAAAAATTCTTAACTCAGTGTTTTTTTGATAGATATACCAATCTCCAACCTTATTTTTTTCTGAAAGCTATAGAATTATTTTCATCTCTTCACTGATCCTGGGCTATTCTGCTTTATTCAATATATTCATTGTTGGATGTAAAAAGAGCTCTGAAAAGTGTAAATATGTAAAATCACTACCCTCTTTTTTAAGTATGAATCCCAAAAAATTATATAAAGATGCTTTCCTTTTATATCCATCTTTTGTAACGAAATAGGAAACTTCTCTGCTTGAAAGAATAGAAATAAGTGGGAAAGAAAAGATGAATATCTAAAGAATCCTTCTATGGGTAACTTAGTCAGCTGTTGATGGATGGTGTCTGCTATGAAACCAACATAGTAAAAAATGACTACTGGAGGTTGACTAGGGGATATAGTGGAAAAAAAACCTATGATGGACTCATCAGTATGTTCACCTGTAAAATAAACAAGGACAAAAGAAATCATAGAAATGATATGTCTGGATCCTTCTGGAAATCTAGCTGTGGAGTATAGAGGATTCAATTTGGGAATTTCTACATGAGAAGGCATGAAATTTTGGAAAATCATGAACCTTTTGGGGAATTATAAGCCTAGATAGAGTTGTGTCAAGGTTCCTATAGACAAAGGAACTGCCTGGGGATCAGATTGTAATTGGAGCATTTGATTAATTGACTGGGCTGTAATGGTTAAAAGAATTTATTTGTCTGCATTTACTATAGCCCTCTGATCTGGCTCATAGTATTTTTGGCATATTTTGATGAGTTCTTGACTAGAATAAGTCAATGGGACTATATATTTAGGAAAATGGTTTTCCAAAATTGGAATTTTATCTGTGTCTAGATATTTCTCATAACACCAGTTGTGTACATCTAGCAAATTAAATTCAATAACATGATCTGCAATCTTATAATCAAGATCAGTTAAAGGGATACTTTCATCAACAAACATAGGTGGTTGAAGGGGATTTACTATTATAGTAGATTTTTTAGTGATGGCTGGGGTAGGCTTAGGAGCTTTGGATCCCTCTGGTTTGATTTTGCTTAGTTTTTTAGTCATTTTGGGTAAATACTGCAAGATTAAACTGTTTGTAGAAGTGATTTTTCTTTAACAGAGGATAATTTGAGCAATTTAGGTTAAGGATAACTTCTGTTGGTCTTATTTCTCAATTTAGGCTTGTCAAAGGTTTGTAAAACTGGTATAAAACATAAAACGAGGGTTTTCCAAGTTGGTTTGATTGAAAAAAGGGGTTTTAGGGTATATTCAAAAATTTTAACCCTTTAAGTCTTTGAATTTGGTCTTCAAGCTTTGGAAATTGGAAATTTGGTTTCAGAAAGGCTCACAGTAGAAAACAATGTTTTATGGGAAAATTTGGCAAGGGTTTGGCCTCTTTTCTGGTGTTTTTAGGCAAATTGGTTTGGTGAAATCTCTTGATTAAAGGCCCGGTTCTATTACCGAAGTTTTAAAATTGAATTTATAGGGTTCAATTTGTCAAAAAATACATTAAGATGTAGGTATTTGGTAGTTGAAAGGTTTTCATACACTCTTGGTTGATTTTGATGTCTTTAGCGGCTTACCAGAATGGAAAAATATCTTTACTGGTCTTGAATGATAGATCTTTGGTCAAATTTGGAGCTTCTGAGCGTAAAAATGGCAATCACGACTTTAATACAGTTGGGAAAATCTTTTTCTGGGTTTGAAATGGATAAATAAATACTTTGAAATAACTTTTATCAAAGGTTTTATCCTTATGTTTATTTGCATTTATTTGCATTGAATGCATGTCATATCGATGGCGGGAGGCAGTTTCAGATTTGAAAGGGAAACTGGAGAGCAGTTATCGCATGGAATTAGAGTGGTAAGTGGTTTAACCTTAAACAGACATAATCCAATAAAAGGTTGCCACGTTGCGGAGGGAGAAATGGGAAATACTGCCCATCTCGTGTCCATTTTGAGGTGGATTGGTTGATTATTTTTTCTGTGCAATATCATTTTGGAGCCGTCGGATATTTCGATCGAGAGTGAAGGTTCAGGATCTATTTAAAAGGTGCGGTTGAAAGAATGGTGGGACCGGGCTATTCATAAGCGCTGGCAGGTAAAACCTTTATAAAATATACATTAACTTAAAGGTTTTATATACACAAAAGGGGTTTATGTATATGGGCAATGGTATATAATCATAGTTAAAATAGATCGTGGTTTTAAGCAATATAAAGCGTGAGGCTTTATATAGCATGGAAAATATGGATAGTGGAGGGGTTAATGTTTAATTGAAACAAAAATTAGTAAAATTTCGATAAAACTTTGTTGTAAAATCTTATGCGGGGATGAATTAATGTATGTATAGCAAGGGGAAGATTTTTGTGTGTGCGCGGGTGTTAATTCTTTGAACCTTAAAAAAAAAACATATAATTTGATTCAAAACTTAGGATATACGTTTGATAAGCGGGGGAAAATGTTTTGGTCAGAATACTTGCAATATGCCCAAATGAAACACATTGGCACACTTTTATGTTATTATATAGTATTAAATCTTGTGAATGATTTAATAACCATAGGGGGAGGGATATTTATTTAAAGTTAGTTTTGGACCAAAGGGAATTTTATTAGTGTTTTATTTTAACATGTGAGTAATAACTTTGGTGCAAAATCTTCGTAATAGTGGGTTTTTGGGAGTATTTAGATATAGGGAATTAGATAAATAGGACAAGGTATTCATTTATGTATTTAATAAACTATGTCAAAAGTTAATATGAAAAAGGGGAATGGAATACTAAAAAAAACATCAAACTTCACTAAGTAAAATATAAAAGTAAAGAAAAGATCATGTTTTCATCATTTCACCAATTACGTAGGATAAAGTATTTTTTAGGGTTTTTGTATGTTTTATGAATGAAGGAAGTTAATTAGATGGATTTTTATGTTTCAATAAGTAAGAATGAGTATTTACTTATGAAAATGAGCTGAAATGTATGAATGAGGGATAAATAATGATAAATGGGTATTTAACATAAGAATTCAATAATTTCAACTAACTAGTCATTCAGCCTTGGGTCCAATCCCAACAAAAGTGAGAGAAATGCTCTGAGCCTGTTTGACTGATAGTCTAGAACACTAAATACTTACAGGGGAGGGGAAATTAGTGATTTTATCCTGGTGATGAATATTGCATGATTTCTTCCACTTCTTTCTACCTACCCAACATTACTCTAACATTTTTTCTTCATTTTGGCAGGTGAATTTAGGCTTGCAACCTTGAAAACATTTATTCTTTTAAAGAAATAAAACTATCTAATTCTACCTTATTTCATCTAATGGCTCAGATTAAACTATTGAGCTCTTCATTTTTCACTACCTATCTACTGATTTGTCAGGATTAAATTGTCTGACGAATCTTTATTCACTATCTAAAACATGGAAATTTAAACACATGACAAGTCAATATTAAACAGTTTAACTCATCATGGATTATGGAATTTATTGACACTCTGTCATAATCATTTGAAAAAAGTAAAAAGTAGTGGCATTTGAGCTTGCTCACTTTCATGTTTTATTTTCATCTTTTTTCTTTTGGGGTCTATATTCTTTTAGGTCCTTTGATTTTTCTTTAAGGAATTTTTACCCTCTTTTTTATTTTTGATTTTTTTTATTTTTATTTTTCAAAATATGGGAAAACAACTTTCAAAAAGTAAGGTATGTACATATTTTACAAGACTATCAAAAGTCAATTCAGAATTATGAATCCTATATTTATAGGACCCTAACACACCCAAAACACATCAAATCGCCCAAAATGTTATAAAAAACATTCCACTCAGGAACATCAACTCCTTACTCATGAATTCATTTCATTATGAAATTGTGTTCCCCTTATCTCTCTATATCATTGAATTAATGATTGGGTGGCTATTCCATTAAAATTTTCTCATTTCCCCTACACTACTCATGGGTCAAATCCTAAAATTTGAGATAGTTACTTTCTCATAATACCTATTTAAATCTAAAATAATGTCCTCAACTTCCACCCAACTCCAATAATTATGGTAAATGGTTGCTTCAATTATCAAATTCTTCATTCAATGAGTTCTAGGATAGAGGGAAAGTCAAGGAAACTTTTTTCAGATTTAATTTTTGGCATAAAGCTTTGGTGTAGTCATTTTAACAAATGAAAGAAAGGTTAATTCTTGAAACTTCCCCACTAATTTATATTCATGGTACCATAGTTTGTATTAGTTCTTATGTTCTGAATAAGGTGTTCAACATATTTACATTAATACGTATTTCATTAAATACATATTGTTTCTAAGCTATCCATTTTAACGCATTGTAGTGATGATTTATAAATTCCAATACATGCGATAAAAACATGATTAAATACAATAATAATAGTGATGAAAATGTGGTGTCATAGGATCAACATGATCTCAATGAATTTTTTTTTTGTAATGCTTCTCTTAATGTGTCTTCACTCCCTCTACCTTACTATCTGTCCCCCCCCATCTAAGGGAAAAGGTGGTAAATAGCCAAAGAAAGTTTTAAAAGGGTACTTTTATTGGAAGTTTGGAATAATATATAGATAAGAGTGTTGAATTTAAATCAAAATTTCATCTGAAGTCCTTGCATGCTTCTAATCATAACCCCATAAATGTTGAAATAATTTATTGTTCACTACTTTTATCTATCCATCTCTCCATGGATGGAAAGATATATATTCATTCAACTTTATTTCCATATTTTCCTAAAGCAAAATCTAAATTAAGTAATTGATAAATTAGGTACCTTTATTTGGGGATATCCTCCCTGGCATCCCAATATGTTGTTATCATCTTGTCCCTTTACGATCTTTTTACAAGGCTTGAGAATTCACATCTTGTTGAACATGTCAACTACCATAAATAGATACTTCTTGGTTCATTACAAACCACCCATGTAATCCATGAAACTACTCTCCCGTGGTCTAGTAGGTAGATGAAAATAATGGTATAAACCTTTCTTTCTATTATTGGGTTTCATAGTATAACAATGTATGCATCCTCTAATAAAGCGTAGTTCACATTCTCACAATTTGGGCCAATACACATACCTATATTATTTGGAAAATTTCTTCCCAACACCAAATGCATTACAACTTTCGAGGTGTGATCTCAATGTGTAATTTCCCCTCGTTGTCATGCAACTCTTTCCCTTCACCTTGTTCTCTCCTGTAGAAATTATAAAAACTATATGTATATCAATGGATTCAATCCGATCAAGAAATTTACTAAAGCTAGATACTGAATCCTTCTACAAATCAATTACGGAAAATAAACATGATCGCCAATCACAACAAGTAAAGAAAGAAGAAAATCAAACCAAAACAAAGATATTTTCTGAGTGAAAGCTTACTGCTCAAAACCCCTCTATCATATATTGTATATTCCACAAGGAATCATGAAATAATTACAATAAACTCTTCTCACAAGAGTCTCCTGCAATCTGCCTATCGTCTCACACTGATCCAGACAAAATCAAGCCAACACTTAGCCAATTATTTGCCTGTCTCCAGCCTGCCTTTCTCACACAATTCCTAATGAATGCAATCCCTATTCTTTAGGAATTTCAGCCTTCCTCAACTTTGCTAAGTATCATGGGAATCCTATGGTGTTTTAACTACGTCTGGGCAGTCTGCTAATATCACAACTGATAGTTAACTTTCCTTTAACCTTTGTCCCAACTGGGTCACCACTGGAATTGACATGCATGTAGATACTAACAGTAAATCATGAGTTTCATGGCATATCACTGATTGTGAATTAAATATGATTTAATTCACTTGATCTCTCACTAGTGGAACAAACAGTTACAACTAGTCCAACTGAATTTAACTTACCTAACTGAGTTAACTTAATACTCATGCACTAACTGCAATTCAAACTCCATAAATAATATAATCACTAAGCGTGCCTCACCAACTACCCTCAACTAAAATTTCATGAGCTAAATGAGTTTATCACACTCAGTTAACTATTACAAGTGATTATGAGATAAGATCACATTTTATTGTCCAATTTAATTAAGGGATAATTAAATTTGACACATATTCAATTTATTAAATAAATTGAATTTCACACTAATGTATCGCTAGGACCCATCATTACATGACCTATGGTCCCACACTAGTGTAGGTGTTGTCATATTGTTTCTGGATGCCAATTCCATTGTTTCTTGATGCAAACTTCAACATTTCCCTCTTCTTTCTTGCCTCCAACTCATCTTACATGTTTAACCTATCAACACGTCCCATGAGGTAGTCTTTATACTTTTCCTCTCGATCAAGAGCCCATTTCTACCATTAAATACCTACAACAGGGCCATCCATTCCAACAAGAAGTTTGGTGATAAATTAAATGTAGATATGGCATTCAAGTAACTCCTCCTTGTAGATCTATGAATCCATCCTTTATTATTCACATTAATTTACATCAATTTTTACAATTAATAATAACTTTGAGAAGAGGTTTGACAAAAAGGGTTGTGATAGACCCCAACCCTAAGAGGAACATTGTCCTGGATGTTCTATACCCAAACACACACTAGCTTTATACAAAAATATTCTGATTCATTTACACACACATTCATATTTACAATCATAGTCACATCTACTAAACCAACAAACAAAAATGGGTATTGATATCACTCAAAAAATTCAAAACATAATTTTAACAAGATGACTTATGTTCATGGGTCACTACACCATGGGGTACCTTTAAATATTCCAAGATGTCATTTGTTTTGAAGAATGTCGGAGCCAATTTCTAGTGTGCCATGGACATAGATTTTGGTAACAAGAAAGATGTATTCCTTACTATTTATTTAGATGATCTAACTATTTATTCAAATTCATATGATGAGCATTTACACCATTTTAGAGTTGTGTTCCAGCAATGTATAAAATTTGGGATTTCCTGAAATCCTAAAAGTGCCTATTTGCTATGGAAGAAGGAAATTTGTTGGGTCACATCATTTCAAAAGATGGTATATAGATTGATCCTTCTAGAGTTGAAGCAATACAATAAATTTATTTCCCTCGTAATAAGAAAGAAGTGCAATCATTCAATGGTAGGATGAATTTCCTATGTAGGTTCATTCCCAACTTAGCATAACATTTTAGAGAGTAAACTAACATGATGAAGAAGGAGAATGATGTAAAATGGTTTGAAAATTCTCGTAAGTCATTCAGCTCAGTGAAATTTTCTTTGACCACTGCTCCAATTTTGACAAGTCCCGATTATTCACTAGATTTCATTATATTTTCTTTTGCTTCTGAGCATACTTTGGCAGCAGTGCTTATGTAGAAAAAAATGGGACAGAGCTGCCAATAGCATTCTTCAGTCGCAAAATAAGGGATGCATCCCTCCGATACAAAATAATCGAGAAACAAGCCTTGGCTTTGGTCAAAGCACTCAAATAATTCCGTGTTTATATTCTGCACTCACATATTTTGGCCTATGTTCCAAATGCAATGATTAAAGAAGTACTCATGCAAACAGATCCAGAAGGAAGAAGAGGTGGGTGGATAGAAAATCTCTTAAAGTATGACCTTGAGATCAAGCCAACCAAGTTTATCAAAGGCCAAGGCTTAGCCAAGCTCATGGCTGACTCTTTTCTACATGCACTTGACATCAATCTCATATCAGCACTGTCCGATGATGAAGAAGGTGTAAGCCTTATTCAGGTATCAAATCTCTTTTCAACATATCCACAATATGTTGATATCATTTATGTTTTACAACATTTTAACCCTACTCTGGGCATGTCAAAGAGTAAGAGCAAGTCCTTGAAGCTTAAGGCTTCAAAATATTGCATACTAGATAGTGCACTATATTAAAAGGATCTTGGAGGTGTGTTGCTCAATTGATTGGTTGAAGGTGAGTCCAAAGAAGTGATGAAGGATTTACACAAGGTAGATTGTGGAGGTCATTTGTACTGGAATACCATGACCAAAAAAGTACTAAGAGGAGGCTACTATTGGCCGACATCATTTGCAGATTTCTACAAGACAGTCATGAGCTGCCATGAATTCCAACTTTTCCAAGGTAAACGTAAGATTCTTCCTTTACCATTACAGCCCATTTAAGTTGAATCTCCTTTTCAGCAGTGAGGCTTAGATTTTATTGGCAAGAGCCATCCACCCTCACCCACTCAACATAGATGGATAATTACCACCACAGACTATTTCAAAAAATTGATCGAAGCGATCCCAACCAGAAAAGCTATAGACCCTGTTATAATTAAATTTTTAGAAGCTAACATCTTGTCCCGGTTTGGTTGTCCTAGAAAGATCATTATGGATAATGATGTAGCTTCCAAATCAAAGAAGATGAAAAAATTCTGTGACAGGTATAACATTAAGTTGGGTCATTCTACAACATACTATCCACATGGAAATGGATTGGCAGAGTCCTTCAATAAGTATTTGATCAGCATAATCAAAAGGATGTTGGAGGAAAATAGAAAGAATTGGCACAAGAGACTAATCAATGAAATGTGGGAAGATCGGGTAAGCAGCAAGAAATCCATTTCCATGTCTCCATTTCAGTTATTTTACGGCGTGGATACAATTTTCCCTTCTTCATTGGCTCTCCCAGTCATGAAACTTTTACAAGAAGCGGGAAGTGAAGAAAATGACATGCATCATAGAATAAACCAAATGATTCACTTGCAGAAGACAAGATAATAATTGTTTTAGAACACTTCCAAGCTCCATGATAAGATCAAGAAAATATATGACATAAAAACCAAGTAAGATGATTTCAAGATCGATGATGTAGTACTCCGATGGGATGCCAGGAATAAAGACAAGGGTAAGCATGAGAATTTTGATAATTTATGGAAAGTTCCTTTTAATATTGAAGCCTCTTATGGAAAAAATGCATATCTTTTGGAAGAAATGGATGGGAAAAGTTGCTTAGGAGGGCCAATTAATGGTAGGCTCCTGAAGCACTATGTTTTTTAATATGAAATTATGAATTTTTTTCATCCTCATTGTATATATCAGTTTGATATTCTTGCAAGTGTGAAGTGGAAAAGCATTGGAGTTTGGAGCTCGAAGTGAAGGCCATGGAGCTTCATTGAGTTTCTACGATTTCAAGTTAAGTTTTCAGAAAATTAAGTTAATTTTGAGTCATTGTTCGAGTCAATTTCAGTCATTTTTAAAGTCAGTTTGTGTCATTGAGTTTTCAGTATTTAGTCTTGCATTTCAATTTAACTTATTTTTCACCGTATTGGCCCAGTGCTTAGGCACTTATTATATAGTATTCTTGACACATCCAAGGACATGCCATCCCCAATAAGGTTGATGTTAGTGTCAGAATATGCATTCTACCATTGGTGATCAAATTCACTCTTTTCATCCTCATTTTAGGTGTCCCACTCTAGAATGTTTATATCATTCCATTAGGTCATGCTAAAAATTGTTTCACTGATGGAAGTCCTAGTCATAAAAACTCACTGTCCCTCACATATTCTCATTTTCTGGCCCACTTTCATGTCTTTATGATCATAAAAATAGTTTTTAAAATCTCATTTCACTATGTCTTATGTCAGTAAAAGTCAACCATGAAATCAAAACTCATCCAAGGTCCCATTATGTCATTAGGTTTCGAGGTCCAAAATGCATCATTTCATCTCAATAATGTTAGAAAAGGATGTGAGAGTGACTCAATAAACATTTCATTATCTGTTGCAGAAGATTATCAGCATGTAAATATGATATTTTTAAATTTTAAATTTTGATTTTTATGATTTTCATATCAAAATGAAAATTTGATATGAAAACAGAGATGTAATTTATTTTTAATTTTTATGTAATTTTATGCTTCATATATGTAACAAGTTCGGTCGCTAGCTGCTAACTCAAAACACACATGCCAAACTGATAGATAAAAGTGTCGAAATTTAGCAACACCATCCTGCAAGAAAGAAAAATCAGATGAAAGGGAAATCAACAAATGTTTCAAAAAGGTGAAATGAGACATTAGAAAAGTGTGTTTTTAAATTTGAATTCAAATTCACTAAGCTATTTATGACTAATAAACATCAATTCAAATTCATTTTCCTCCTCCAAACATCAAGCAAGCACTCCAAGAGACCAAATTTTTTAAATTATGAGCAAAATTGGAAAAATAAGCTGAGTTGAGGCCACAAATATGTTTAGGAGGGTGAAAATACATCCAGGAGGGTGAAAATGTGTTGTTTATGGCGCACATGCATAGAGAATGCAAAATGCTTAGTCAAAGGCACAAATGCTCTATCCATGGCACAAATGACCAACAAGCTCTACAAACTTTCCAAGTGATCATAATTTGTCTTCAAAGCTCCACAAACTCATTCATTTACCTCCTACAAATAGTAAGATGTTCATGCCATGAAAAATCATCTTCTTAAGTTTATGTGTTGAATTTATACAAGTTGAAGTTGTAATTTGGTGTTTAATTTGAGGAAAAAACCCTAGTATCTCATTTTATTTGTGGAAGAACTCAAAATTAACTCCCTTACCCTCTCCATCCTTCCCGTAGTTATATTAAAACCCATTCCCAAACCCATCATTTGCAAAATTCCCTTTTCCTATAACTTTCTCCCAAACCCATAAGTCTTAGGTGTTACATCTACCTAGGCTCCCAAATCCCTAAATTCCTACCCTAAATATATCATATCATTATTCTCTATCCCTTCCCCATTTCAAATATCCCTATAAAACATCTCCCTCATTTTTCCTTTCCCATCTCCTTTTCCCATTTCCCTTTACTAATACCTAGGGTTTTAACAAAAACACCATTGAAACAAAAGACGAAAACACATCATTCAATGGAAGAGAGGAAATAGAGATAAGGAGGCCACATATAGGAGGAAGAGTTCTCAAAATTGAACCTTCCAACACTAGTGAACTCTTAGCTTCTAAATTGATTGTCACATGATTTAAACATGTTGGTTGTTATGATTTTTTTAAGAAAGTGCAGAAGGTCAAACACCATCCCATGTTGACTAGACTCTTCATATTTAGACTCCATGACAACCAAGTTAAATTAGCTGGGCTCAGTTTACCTTATCCACTGTTGTCATTTCAGATGCCACAAGGATCCAAAATGTTGGGGAGAAATGGTTCAAGAAAGGTAGGTTGAAGAAACAAGATTTTGAATTATTCCTAAAACCAAGACGCCAAAATCAAACAAAAAGGTTTTTCCCTTTTTCACACCTCTTAGAGAGATATGCACCAATGATGAAGATAATCATGAAGTATTTTTCATGTGAAGGTAGATTTTCAAGGCTCTATTCCTATCACATCCAAATCCTAATGAATTTCAATAAGGTAAGGATGCTTAACATGCCTTACTATCTTTTCCAGAGTATATAGAAGATTGCATACATTCCCTAGAAAAAGGACTATGAACAACAAATTAAAATCCTATTTCATCATTCCCTCATAAAATCATAGTCCTCCACCATATCAATCAGCTAAACATTGCATGGAGCACCTTCATAGCTAAAGAAATTTTCAATGAGCCATCCACTCAACACGTAAAAAATTTCCCTTCATCATCTCCGCCCATGGCTCACTCATCATCATCAGATCAATCCCCTTCACCTCCTTCATCTCCATCTCATCATGATTCTGGGTCACTTAGCAGGATTGAGGAAATTGAATCTAAATTGGCTAGTATGGTTAAGGTTGATTGATTGCAAAAAACATACCAGAGAGGCTATAGGAATGTGTTTGCTTCACTTTGAGTGAAAGGGGCGATGTCTTCTACATCAACGCAACAGGTGGAAAAAGGTAAATAGAAGGTCAATGAGCCAGTCTTTCATGATGAGGAGGACACTCATGAAATAAAGCATGAAGTTCAGCTAGCTGACCTAGATGAGGATTACAATGATAAAATCATAAATGCAACCATCAAAGGTAAGGATTCCAACATTAGTGAGCTCCAAACTAACCTTGACAGGGATATATATGTCATAAAATTTCTTGGGCAAGACAATGAAGAATTGAAAAGAAAACATGTCATTGACGAGGTTAAGTTTTACACTGCTCAAAGAGAGGCTCAAAAGGCCAAAGTCATGTTAGATGAAACATTGGATAGGTATGGCTTAGTTGATTATGAAGAAGAACAGGTACCAAGATAGAGACCTAGAACTAGAGGGCTGAAAAGATCTCTAGCTCTAGGGAGGCAAAGGGAAGCTAAGCTTGCTGATCAACTAACCCTAAATGAGAAAATCACTATAGATATCAATAAGAATAGGGAAGCATGGCTTCATAGAGGAAATAAACACTTGGAGAAGCTGTTAGAAAAGGAAAATAAGGATAATTACTTGTTGATGAGGAAAGTCAAACATCAAGCACGAAAGGAGAAAGTTGCATTGGCCAAGCTCAAAAGAGCCAATGCCATAATTGAATATTTGACCATGAAGGAGAAAAAGAAGTTGGAAATCCTTTTTGAGGCTTCCATCTAATCTTAGATACATCATCATCAACCATTCCAAAATTTTTGAGCCATTTTCTATCTTTTTGTCAAAATCTGAAAATCTCTGTGTTTTTTGAGATAGTCTTTTAGTACAAAATTGGGCATTTGTGCAACACCCTAGGCACTAAGCAAATAATTGGCACACTTTTTGAGGAGAAGGAAGGCATCATTGTATTCCTAGTGACCAATTCATCTCATAAACAATGTTTCCAGCCTTTTTTTTCAGTTTTGATGGGTGAAAATCTTAAAAACCCATAAAAAATCACCTTTCTACCCCTTTTTTGACCTAGGCACTGCACAAATAACAATCTTGGGAGAATGAATTTTTTAGGGGGGAAATAACCTTCATTTTCAAAGCTTGAGGCATATTAAAAAATACAACAGGAAAGGCTTTCCGACAAGCCATCTTGGGTCTGATTTGGACACCGAGAAGGCCTCCAAAAGTGGCCCTGAAGACAAATGGCGCAAATGACACTAATATGGCGCAAATGGACAATGGAGGGCGCAAATGACAAATTTTCTGTTTTTTCCAAATTTCTCTAAAATTTTGAATTTTTCTTTAGAAATGATGCCTCTACTCATGTAATTAATGATGGAAAATGAAATTATGTTTGAGATTAGTTACCTAATGTAGATTCATCAGGTAAAAGTCATCATTGAGTCATAATGAATCATTTGAATGTAATGAGAAGTGAGTCGCTTGGACCATCCTACACTTCAGTATTTTGTCGATCTCTTCCTTAGATCATGCATTTGACCCCTGAGGATAAGTGAATGATGTTTTGATTTTCTAGTTAGTCTCTTTATTCACTCTTAGCAAGGGTTGGAAAGAGTTTGGATGTTAATGTATTGATCAAGGAACTATTGTACTTAGTTTGGCCAGCTAATAAAGAGGAGTTAAAGCTACTTTATAGGATATTTGTGGTATTGATGTATATCATTGTCTTTTATTCAGTTTCTTATGTTATAATGAATTGTATTCATGTTCACATCATCTCTATTATATGATATTTTTCAAGTTTGATAATAAGAATACATGCTTGCACATGCTCTGCTTTGGGGAATTGATCATAGTTTGTTCATTTTTAGCTCTGGTTAAACCATAGGAAGTACATCGATACAAAATTGATGCGGTATATTAGTAAACTGGTGAAGATTCCTATTCCTGTAGGTGTAAATTTATCTGCTGAACAATCTCCCAAGACATAAGAAGAAGAAGAGGACATGTCCCGTGTTCCACATGCAGGTGCAATGGGTATCCTGATGCATGAAATGGTTTGTACTGGACCAGAAATTGCACATGCAGTGGGAGTGTTGAGCAGTTTTATGTCAAATCTAGGAAGGAGAATTGGACATCAGTAAAGAGGGTTTTCATATATTTGCATGGCACTAGTGATTATGGTTTGTGCTACCAAGGAAGACCAGTATTGGATAGAGTTTTGGGCATTCGTGGCTTTGTTGATGCAGACTGGGCTAGAGATTTGGATCAAAGAAGATCTACACGTGGGTATTTGTTTAGCCTATTTGGAGGTGCAATTAGTTGGATGAGTAAAAGACAGTATATAGTGGCTCTTTCAACTACAGAGGCAGAATACATGATATCCACTCATGTAAGTGAGGAAGAAGTTTGGTTGCAGTGATTGTGTTCAAGTATGGGGTTGGTGCAACAATCTATAAGGATAGACTATGATAGCCAAAGTGCAATTTTCCTGGCTAAGAAACTTGCTTATCATTCAAAGACAAAGCACATTGATGTTCAATATCACTTTGTGAGAGATATGGTTGAGGATAAAAAGGTGTTGCTAGTAAAGGTGGAAATTTTGAAGAATGTTTCAGATGTATTGACGAAGTCTATGAGCACTAAGAATGTCTCTTGGTGTAGAGAAGCAATGGGAGTTGCAGGACTGGACCAATGAATAAGATCTCATGTGGAAATAAAACAAAAAAGTGGGAGAATGTTGGGTGTGTGTTATATTGTTTCCATGATTAGAAGTAGATTAGAAGTAGGAGGGACGATGTGGGTGGTAGTCCCCCTAAACAAGGTCCGAGGTAGTGCCCCAAGAATTTTTTTTGGACTCGCCTATGGTTTTGTGCATGGGTTTGCACATGGTTTTGGGCACGATGGTTTTCTACTCATGGTATTTTGTAGATCCAGTCAAGGGAACTACAATTATGTTCTAATATAGGGTTAATGGATTGGGGTTTTTGAATGCTTCAGTATGTATATATATGTGTTGTAATACTAAAAGGAAGATAATGAAAAATCAAGCTGGTACTCCAGGTTCGGGATTTAGGGGAAAATATCTATGTATATATGTTTAATGTTTTATGCTCTCGCTATTGTTTATTTTGTTTTTAAGAATTCATTTGCAAATAATTTATGTACACGGTTAAAACCTACACACACAAAAAGCCTCTTTAGAGGTACATAAACAAGACATGCAACACATGGAGTTCACAATTGTAGGGGATTAAAAATGTGATTAATGAGCATCCTTGCACATTATTGGTCAACCCAAAAAAAGAGAATATGTTGGATAAATGTATATAAGCTTGCAGGATGTTGGAGAGAGATAACAAGTATAATAGGATGCAAAAACAAGTTGTATATATGGAATAGTGGCATATCAGTTATAATCAGAGTAGCACATCAACATGATGGTCTATTTCAGGAGTTGTTGGTGACTGGTGTGAGAGGCACTCCATGGTAATTCATGGAATCCAAATATGTTATGGTGTCCATTGACATCTATTATGACAAAGAAACCCAACAATTAGATTGAAGGGAGATTATGAGTTGGTAACCTATCCAATGGGAAAACTATGGGATATTACTTCTACCCAGGGGTACAACACAATTGGACTGTTTAGACATTGGGGATTTTAGATTTCATTTTTGATAGTGGGATCTCAAAATTGGGCATGGCATACAAATTCTAGATTTCATCTCAATAATAAAATAAGGATTCTTCATATGTTTTTGGGACCCTGGTATAAGTGTATGAATTGTTTGAGGACGAGTAATTTTGGGAAGGGAGGACTGTAATGACCCTTTTTATAGACATTGGGAAAGGAGAGTGTCTCATGAGTATGGATTACAAATTAAAAATAATTATGGGATATGATAGAATTAATTAATTAAAAAGTGTCTAAATAAAAGAGAAATGTGATAAGTCACTTTAATAAAATAATAAAATACCCAAGGTATTTAGATGACCCATGGTATTTACCCATGTTATTCTAATAGAACATGGCTACTAAAGGAGGGGAGACCTCACTCCTTAGGCATGCATTTGGATTATTGATTTTATGTTGTTGACTTGAGCTCTTGGAGCTTGTTTGGGTGAGACCCCACATTATGTAGAGGGTTAGTTTCGATATTCAATAATACACCCTCGATAATCTAATGAGGAGGTGTTTCGTATTAAGAGATATACCCTAGCCACTCAAAGAGGAGGGATCAAATCAGATCCACTCACTAGGCTTAACTTGGAGATCATGAGGAGAGGTAAATCACATCTCTCATAGAGGCATAACATTAAAGGAGTTATTATCAATCATTCAGATATCTTGTTAGTGTTTTATTAAGTTTCTGATCCAGATTTGGCATGTAATATCACATTCTAGCTATAATAACAAGCTTGAATTTTGATACATATGTCTCGTGTGTATTTTTGAGTTGTATCATTTATGGGTTTATATATACAAATTCATTTGTGTTGGTATTTCATGTACGAAATTGTGCCATTTATTTTTAAGAAATTTTGTGGCAAATTTTTCTTAAGCAATTTCGTAAAAAAATTAATTAAATAATATAAAGGGATATTACATTGGCTAAAACCTTGGTTCTAATGCTAGATGCAAGGTTAGTTAGTTTCAATACTAATCAACTAGTCTATTTTGGAAAATCTAAGAATCAATGAAAGCTTAGTTGAGTGCAAGAGAAGTAGAGTAGTGCATGTTATGCAAGACTAAATGCCACATACATAATGATTTCCCCTTGAATTAGAGATATGTCACAAAAGTGGCTAATCCCTTTGTGGAAAATATGTGAGCATTTAATCTATGATTCAATGTATGATTCAAGTATGATTCAATGATTCAGGATCATATGTGAGCATTTAATCTATAAATGTTCATGGATATTCCACTAGAATAGTTCATCATAATAGATCTTAAAAGTTTATGTAAACTATTTTTATGTAGTGTTTTAATTAAGATTATGATTTAATGTTACTAGCTTAATGCATGAAATATCAAAATAAACTAAGAAAAATGAAAGAAGTTAAAGAAAATAACATACCATTTTCATAACGAATACAATATGTATCATGGGAAAACTCAATAGGGGAAGCCTAAGTATAAGATGAGGACAATGCCTTGTTGTTTTCTTTATGTTATTAAATGAAAATATAAAGAAAGTGAAGTCCCTATTGATTTTCCAAGGACATTGTGGAAAATATGGTTGCTATATGATCTTCTATTTCCTCTATTCTAATCAATATCTCTCTCACTTATTTTTATAATCTGTGTAACAATAATCCCTAAAATAAGAATGGAACTCCTTCCTTTCCTAGTAGCCTAAGTTTTGATCCCTCTCAATTGAACGAATTTATGCACAATGTGGTAGATGTAATGATCGAATTTTACGTGCACAAGAGATTGAGCCTATACAATTGGGAATACCAAAATACATAATGTATTTTTCGGGAAGATGATAGAACCTACTTGTGCAAGTGACTAAAAAATAGGCTTAGGGTGATTGAATGGCTCCCTATGGATACTAGAAGATGATCAAGTTGGAGCTAGTCTTAAATAGATACATGCATATGTATTAGGAAAACCTATTGTGATAGTTGATCAATATCTATACCATGTGAAAAGAGAATACAAGGAAATTACCATTGCCTCAAAGCATTAATTAGATGATGTGAGGTGTGAAATGATATCCTTGATCTAGGATCATATGTGAGCATTTAATATATAAATTTTCATGGATATTCCACTAGAATAGTTCATCATAATAGATCTTAACAGTTTATGTAAACTATTTTTATGTAGTGTTTTAATTAAGATTATGATTTAATGTTACTAGCTTAATGCATGAAATATCAAAATAAACTAAGAAAAATGAAAGAAGTTAAAGAAAATAACATACCATTTTCATAACGAATACAATATGTATCATGGGAAAACTCAATAGGGAGGAAGCCTAAGTATAAGATGAGGACAATGCCTTGTTGTTTTCTTTATGTTATTAAATGAAAATATAAAGAAAGTGAAGTCCCTATTGATTTTCCAAGGACATTGTGGAAAATATGGTTGCTATATGATCTTCTATTTCCTCTATTCTAATCAATATCTCTCTCACTTATTTTTATAATTTGTGGAACAATAATCACTACAATAAGAATGAACTCCTTCCTTTCCTAGTAGCCTAATATTTAACATTATCATGGGAATCCTGTGGTGTTTTAACTATGTCTGGGAAGTTTGATAATATCACAAATGATAGTTAACTTTCCTTTAACCTTTGTCTCAACTGGGTCTCCACTAGAATTGACATGCATGCAGATATTTATAGTAAATCATGAGTTGCATGGCATATCACTGATTTTGAATTAATATGATTTAATTCACTTGATCTCTCACTAGTGCAAAAAATAGTTACAACTAGTCCAACTGACTTTAACTCAGCTAACTGAGTTAAGTGATTACTCATGCATTAAACTCATGCACTAACTGCAATTCAAACTCCATAAATAATAGAATCACTAAGCATGCCTCACCAACCACCCTCAACTCAAATTTCATGAGCTAAATGAGTTTATCACACTCAGTTAACTATTACAAGTGATTATGAGATAAGATCACATTTTATTGTCCAATTTAATTAAGGGATAATTAAATTTAACACGTATCCAATTTATTAAATAAATTGAATTTCACGCTAATGTATCGCTAGGACCGATCATTACATGACCTATGGCCCCACACTAGTGTAGGTGTTTTCATATTGTTTCTGGATGCCAATTCCATTTTTTCTTGATGAAAACTTCAACATATCCCTCTTCTTGCCCGCCTCCAATTCCTCTTACGTGTTGAACCTATCAACACGACCCATGAGGCAGTATTTATACTTGTCCTCTCGATCAAGAGCCCATTTTTACAATTAAATACCTACAACAAGGCCATCCATTCCAACAAGAATTTTGGTGATAACTTAAATGTAGATATGGTGTACAAGTAACTCCTCCTTGTAGATCTATGAATCCATGTTTTATTATTCACATTAATTTACATCAGTTTTTACAATTAATAATAACTTTTAGAAGAGGTTTGACAAAAAGGGTTGTCATAGACCCCACCCCTAAGAGGAACATTGTCCTCGATGTTCTATACCCAAACACACACTAGCTTTATACACAAATATTCTGATTCGTTTACACACACATTCATATTTACAATCATATTCACATTTAATTAAGCAACAAAAATAATGGGTATTGTTATCACTTAAAAAATTCAAAACATCATTTTAACAAGATGACTTATGTTCATGGGTCACTACACCATGGGGTACCTTTAAATATTCCAAGATGTCATTCGGTTTGAAGAATGTCGGGGAAACTTTCTAGCGTGTCATGGAAATAGCTTTTGGTAACGAGAAATATGTATTCCTTACTATTTATTTAGATAATCTGACTGTTTATTCAAATTCATATGATGAGCATTTACAGCATTTGAGAGTTGTGCTCCAGCAATGTATAAAATTTGGGATTTCCCTAAATCCCAAAAAGTGCCTATTTGCT
Source organism: Pinus albicaulis (assembly GCA_034641835.2). Taxonomy (NCBI): domain Eukaryota; kingdom Viridiplantae; phylum Streptophyta; class Pinopsida; order Pinales; family Pinaceae; genus Pinus; species Pinus albicaulis. The sequence continues at coordinate 472,247,594 of CM076573.1, forward strand.
ATGGAAGAAGGAAAGTTGTTGGGTCACGCCATTTCAAAATATGGTATACAAATAGATCCTTCTAGAGTTGAAGCAATACAACAAATTGATTTCCCTCGTAATAAGAAGGAAGTGCAATCATTCAACGATAGAATGAATTTCCTATGTAGGTTCATTCCCAACTTAGCATAACATTTTAGAGAGTTAACTGACATGCTGAAGAAGGAGAATGATGTAAAATGGTCTGAAAATGCTCGTAAGTCATTCAGATTGGTGAAATTTTCTTTGACCACTGCTCCAGTTTTGACAAGTCCCGATTATTCACTAGATTTAATTATATTTTCTTTTTCTTCTGAGCATACTTGGGTAGCAGTGCTTATGAAGAAAAAAAATGGGATAGAGCTGCCAATAGCATTCTTCAGTCACACAATAAGGGATGCATCCCTCTGATACAAAATAATCGAGAAACAGGCCTTGGATTTGGTCAAAGCACTAAAAGACTTCCGTGTTTATATTCTGCACTCACATATTTTGGCCTATGTTCCAAATGCAATGGTTAAAGAAGTACTCATGCAAATAGATCCAAAGGGAAGAAGAGGTAGGTGGATAACAATGCTCTTAAAGTATGACCTTGAGATCAAGCCGACCAAGTTGATCAAAGGCAAAGGCTTAGCCAAGATCATGGATGAGTCTTTTCTACATGCACTTGACATCAATCTCATATCAGCACTGTCCGATGATGAAGAAGGTGTAAGTCTTATTCAGGTATCAAATCTTTTTTCAACATATCCATGGTATGTTGATATCATTTATGTTTTAAAACATTTGAACCCTCCTTTGGGCATGTCAAAGAGTAAAAGCAGGTCCTTGAAGCTTAAGGCTTCAAAATATTGCATACTAGATAGTGCACTATATTAGAAGGATCCTAGAAGAGTGTTGCTCAATTGATTGGTTGAAGATGATTCCAAAGAAGTGATGAAGGATTTGCAAAAGGGAGATTATGGAGGTCATTTGTACTGGAAGACCACGACCAATAAATTACTAAGAGGAGGATAATATTGGCCGACATTGTTTGCAGATTTGTACAAGACGGTCACGAGCTACCATGAATTGTAACTTTTCCAAGGTAAATGTAAGATTCTTCCTTTACCATTACAACCCATTTAGGTTGAAGCTACTTTCCAGCAGTGGGGCTTAGATTTTATTGGCAAGAGACATCCACCCTCATCCACTCAACTTAGATGGATAATTACCACCACATACTATTTCACAAAATGGATCGAAGTGATCCCAATCAGGAAAGCTATAGAATATGTTATAATTCAATTTTTAGAAGCTAACATCTTGTCCTGGTTTGGCTATCCTAGAAATATCATTATGGATAATGACACAGCTTCCAGATCAAATAATATGACAAAATTATGTGACAAGTATAACATTAAGCTGGGTCATTCTACAACATATTACCCACATGGCAACAGATTGGCAGAGTCCTTCAATAAGTCTTTGATCAGCATAATCAAACAGATGTTGGAGGAAAACAAAAAGAATCAGCACAAGAGACTAATCAATGCAATGTGGGAAGATCAGGTAAGTAGCAAGAAATCCATTGCCATGTCTCCATTTCAGTTATTTTATGGCATGGATAAAATTTTCCCTTCTTCATTGGCTCTCTCGGTCATGAAAATTTTACAAGAAGCAGGAAGTGAATAAAATGACATGCATCGTAGAATAAACCAAATGATTCACTTGCAGAAGACATGAGAACACTTCCAAGCTCCATGATAAGATCAAGAAAATATATGACATAAAAACCAAGCAAGATTATTTCAATATTGATGATGTAGTACTCCGATGGCATCCCAGGAATGAAGACAAAGGTAAGCATGAGAAGTTCGATAATTTATGGAAAGGTTCTTTTAATATTGAAGACTCTCGTGGAAAAAAATGCATATCTCTTGGAAGAAATGGACGGGAAAAGTTGCTTAGGAGGGCTAGTTAATGGTAGGCTCCTGAAGCACTATCTTTTTTTATATGAAATTATGAAATTTGTCATCCTCATTTTATATATCAGTTTGATATTCTTCCAAGTGTGAAGTGGAAAATCATTAGAGTTTGGAGCTCGAAGTGAAGGCCATGGAGCTTCATTGAGTTTCTACCATTTCAAGTTAAGTTTTTAGAAAAGTAAGTTGATTTTTGAGTCATTGTTCGAGTCAATTTCAGTAAGTTTCAAAGTCAGCTTGTGTCATTGAGTTGTCAATATTTAGTCCTGGATTTCAATTTAACTTATTTTTCACCGTATTGGCCCAGTGGTTAGGCACTTAGTCTATGGTGTTCTTGACACATCCAAGGACATGCATCCCCAATAAGGTCGATGTTAGTGTCAGAATATGCATTCTGCCATCGATGATCAAATTCACACTTTTCATCCTCATTTTAGGTGTCCCACTCTCAAATTTTTCTATCATTCCATTAAGTCATGCTAAAAATTGTTTCACTGATGGAAATTCTAGTCATAAAACCTCACTATCCCTCATAGATTCTCATTTTTTGGCGCACTTTCTTGTCTTTCTAATCATAAAAATACTTTTGAAAATCTCATTTCACTATGTCTTATGTCAGTAAAAGTCAACCATGAAATCAAAACTCATCCAAGGTCCCATTAGGTCATTAGGTTTCGAGATCCAAAATGCATCATTTCATCTCAATAAGATCATAAAAGGATGTGATAGTGACTCAATAAACATTTCATTATCTGCTGCATAAGATTATCAGCATGTAAATATGATATTTTTAAATTTTAAATTTTGATTTTTATGATTTTCATATCAAAATGAAAATTTGATATGAAAATAGAGATTTAATTTATTTTTAATTTTTATGTAATTTTATGCTTCATATCTGTAATAAGTTTGGTCCCTAGCTTCTAACTCAAAACACCCATGCCAAACTGATAGAGAAAAGTGTCGAACTTAAAGAACACCATCCTGCAAGAAAGAAAAATCAGATGACAGGGAAATCAACAAATGTTTCAAAAAGGTGAAATGAGACATTAGAAAAGTGGGTTTTTAAATTTGAATTCAAATTCACTTAGCTATTTATGACTAATAAACATCAATTCAAATTCATTTTCCTCCTCCAAACATCAAGAAAGCACTCCAAGAGACCAAATTTTCGAAATTATGAGCAAAATTGGCAAAAGAAGCTGAGTTGAGGGCGCAAATCTTGAAACGAGGGTGAAAATATGTTTAGGAGGGTGAAAATACGTCCAGGAGGGTGAAAATGTGTTTTTGATGGTAGAAATGTGTTGTTTATGGTGCACATACATAGAGAATGCAAAATGCTCATTCAAAGGCACAAATGCTCTATCCATGGCGCAAATGACCAACAAGCTCTACAAACTATCCAAGTGATCAGAATTTGTCTTCAAAGCTCTACCAAATCCTTCATTTACCTCCTACAAATAGTAATATGTTCATGCCATGAAAAATCATCTTCTTAAGTTTAAGTGTTTAATTTCTACAAGTTGAAGTTGTAATTTGGTGTTTAATTTGAGGAAAAAACCCTAGTATCTAATTTTATTTGTGAAAGAACTAAAAATTAACTCCCTTACCCTCTCCATTCTTCCCACAGTTATATAAACCCATTCCCAAACCCCTCATTTGCAAAATTTCCTTTTCCTATAACTTTCTCCCAAAATCATAAGTCTTAGGTGTTACATCTACCTAGGCTCCCAAATCCCTAAATTCCTACCCTAAATATATCATATCATTATTCCCTATCCCTTCCCCATTTCACATATCCCTATAAAACATCTCCCTCATTTTTCCTTTCCCATATCCTTTTCCCATTTCCCTTTCCTAATACCTAGGGTTTTAACAAAAACACCATTGAAATAAAAGAGGAAAACACATCATTCAGTGAAAGAGAGGAAACATAGATAAGGAGGCCACATAAAGGAGGAAGAGTTCTCAGACTTTAACCTACCAACACTAGGGAAATATTAGATTCTCCATTGATTGTCACATGACTTAAACATGTTGGTTGTTATGATTTTTGTGAGAAAGTAAGGAAGGTCAAACACCATCCCATGTTGACTAGACTCTTCATATTCAGACTCCATGAAAACCATGTTAAATTAGCTAGGCTGACTTTACCTTATCCACTGTTGTCATTTTAGATGCCAAAAGGATCCAAAATGTTAGGGAGAAATGGTTCAAGAAATGTAGGTTTAAGAAAAAATATTTTGACTTCTTCCTAAAACCAAGACACCAAAATCAAACAAAAAGTTTTTCCCTTTTTCACGCCTCTTGGAAAGATATGCACCAATGATGAAGATAATCATGAAGTATTTTTCATGTGAAGACAGATTTACAAGGCTCTATTCCTATCACATCCGGATCCTAATGCATTTCAATAAGGTAAGGATGCTTAACATGCCTTACTATCTTTTCCAGAGTATATAGAAGATTTCATACATTTCCCAAAAAAAGGACTACGAACAATAAATTAAAATCCTATTTCATCATTCCCTCATAAAATCATAGTCCTCCACCATATCAATAAGATAAACATTGCATGGAGCAACTTCATAGCTAATGAAATTTTCTATGAGCCATCCACTCAACATGTACGAAATGTCCCTTCATCATCTCTGCCCATGTCTCACTCGTCATCATCAGATCAGTCCCCTTCACCTCCTTCATCTCCATCTCATCATGATTTTGGGTCACTTAGTAGGATTGAGGACATTGAATCTAAATGGGCTAGTATGGTTGAGGTTGAACGATTGTCAAAAAACTACCAGAGAGGCTATAGGAATGTTTTTTCTTCACTTGGAGTGAAAGGGGCCATGCCTTCTACATCAGCACAATAGGTGGAAAAAGGTAAAGAGAAGGTCGATGAGCCAATCTTTCATGATAAGGAGGAGACTCATGAAACAGAGCATGAAGTTCAGTTGGTTGACCTAGATGAGGATTACAATGATAAAATCATAAATTCAACCATCAAAGGTAATTATGCCAATATTAGTGAGATCCAAGCTAACCTTGACAGGGCTATATATGTCATAAACGTTCTTGAGCAAGAGAATGAAAAATTGAAAAGAAAACATGTCATTGATGAGGTTAAGTTTTACACTGCTCAAAGAGAGGCTCAAAAGGCCAAAGTCATGCTAGATGAAACATTGGATAGGTATGGCTTAGTTGATTATGAAGAAGAACAGGTACCAAGATAGAGGCCTAGAACTAGAGGGCTGAAAAGAGCTCTAACTCTTGGGAGGCAAAGGGAAGCTAAGCTTGCTGATCAACTAACCCTAAATGAGAAAATTACTATAGATATCAATAAGAACAGGGAATCATGGCTTCATAGAGCCAATCAAAACTTTGAGAAGCTGTTAGAAAAGGAAAATAAGGATAATTACTTGTTGAGGAGGAAATTCAAACATCAAGCACGGAAGGAGAAAGTTGCATTGGCCAAGGTCAAAAGAGCCAAAGCCAAAATTGAAGATTTGACCATGAAGGAGAAAAAGAAGTTGGAAATCCTTGTTGAGGCTTCCATATAAGCTTAGATACATTATCATTATCCATTCCAACAATTTTGAGGCATTTTCTAACTTTTTGTCAAAATCTGGAAATCTATGTGTTTTTTGAGACAATCTTTTTGTACAAAATTGGGCATTTGTGCAACACCCTAGGCACTACGCAAATAATTGGCACACTTTTTGAGGAGAAGGAAGGCATAATTGTATTCCTAATGACCAATGCATCTCATAAAACCATGTTTCCAACCTTGTTTTTCAGTTTTTATGGATGAAAATCTTAGAAAACCATAAAAAACTCACCTTTCTACCCCTTTTTTGACCTAGGCACTGCACAAATACCAATCTCGGAAGAATGAATTTTTTAGGGGAAAATAACCTCCATTTTCAGAACTTGAGGCATATTAAAAAACATGATAGGAAAGGCTTTTCGGCAAGCCATCTTGGGTCTGATTTGGACACCGAGAACTCCTCCAAAAGTGGCCCTCAAGACAAATGGCGCAAATGACACTAATATGGTGCAAATGCACAATGGAGGGCGCAAATGACAAATTTGCTGTTTTTTCCAAATTTCTCTGAAATTTTGAATTTTTCTTTAGAAATCATGCTTCTACTCATGTAATTAATGATTTAAAATGTAATTATGTTTGATATTAGTTACCTAAGGTAGATTCATTAGGTAAAAGTCATCATTGAGTCATAATGAAGCATTTGAATTTAATGAGGAGTGAGTCACTTGGACTATCCTACACTTCAGTATTTTGTGGATCTCTTCCTCAGCTCATGGATTCGACCCTTAAGGATGATTGAATGATGTTTTGATGTCTATTTAGTCTCTTTATTCACTCTTAGCAAGGGTTGGAAATAGTTTGGATGTTAATGTATTGATCAAGGAACTATTGTACTTAGTTTGGCCAGCTAATAAAGAGGAGTTGAAGCTACTTTATGGGATATTTGTGGTATTTATGTCTATCATTGTCTTTTCTTCAATTTATTATGTTATAATGAATTTTATTAATGTTCACTTCATCTCTATTGTATGATATTTTTCAAGTTGATAATCAGAATACATGCTTGCACATGCTCTATTTTGGGGAATTGATCATAGTTTGTTCAATTTTTATCTATTTAAGAAGTATTCATCTCTCTTGCTCTTCCTAGCTTTATTTTAGTCTCAACACCATTCCATCACAATCCTCTTCAAGTGATAAACCTTGTGCCTAACTTTCCCCATTGATTCCTACAACCCTATCTCATTTTTCCCTGACCTAGATTTCCTTGACCTAATTTCTTCATCTAGTGATTCCCCAACCAAAATCAAATAAAAAAAAAACCCTTGCTCTTAATATATAGCCTAAAAAACTTAATTTATCAATCCCTCTTGGCTATGATCCTTTTGGAGAGAGCCCTCTCCGACTTGATAGTCCCTAGATATCAAGTCAAAAGCTTGGTTTGTGGTTACCTCCATTGGGATTCCTTCTTCGGCCTTAAGATTCTGATAGAGTGATAACAGAATACATGGATATATTTCTTGAGGAAAAAATATGAAGTCTTTGATATATTTAAATAATTTAAGGCTCTAGTAGAAAACCAAACAGAGAATAAGATAAAGGTGTTGAGGACAGAGAATGGTGGAGAGTTTTGCAAGAAGGAATTTGAAGAGTTATGTAAGAAGTGTGGTATAGCACGGAAAAATACTACTCCATACACATCTCAACAAAATGAAGTTTCAAAAAGAATGAACAGAGCATTGATGGAAAAGGAAAGAAGCATGCTCAGTGGTATCGGGTTAGGACATGAATTATGGGCAAAGGCAGTGGAGACTACATGTTACCTTGTTAAGAGATCACCTTCATCAGTGTTGGAGGATAAGACTCCACATGAGGTATGGACTGGTAATAAACCCTCTCTTTCACATATGAGGGTATTTTAATGTGATGCATATGTACATGTTCCGAAAGAGAAAAGGACCAAGTTGGATAATAAACTTTAAAGGTGCATATTTATTAGGTATAAGGAAGGTTTAAAAGGTTACAAGCTTTGGAATCCAGAAACAAGGAAGGTCGTGTACAACCAACATGTACTAGTGTTTATAAAGTGAAATATGTTGTTAAACATGAAGTTATACCAAAGGAACATCAGAAGATAGATTTTGAGATAAAGGAGGAAGAATCAGACTCTACAACAGAATAAGATTCAGAAGAGGAAGAGCCACAAACTCCAGCTGTAAAGATCACTTCGAGAAATAAGACAACCAGAAAGGTATAGTCCATTTTATTTCTATTAAAATTTTGATTTATCTATCACTGATCATGATCCCAGAACTGTTAAGGAGGCAGTGGATTCAAAGGATGGAAAAATATTTAAGGAGGCCATGGTTGATGAAATGGCATCCTTGCACAAAAATGAGGCATGGGAATTGGTGGAGTTGTTGGGTGGAAGGAATCCCACTGGGAGAAAATGGGTTTTTAAGAAGAATATGAATGCAAAAGTCAAGGTGGAGAAATACAAAGCTCGATTGGTAGCACAAGGTTATTCCCAAGTATCGAGAATTTTTTTTGGTGATATTTTTTCTCCTGTTGCCATGGTTACTTCTATTAGATTACTTTTATTTGTTGCTATTGAATTTGATTTTGAGGTAGAAAAAATGGATGTGAAGACAAAATTTATTCACAGGGATCTGGAAGAGGGTATCTACATGAAGCAACCTAAAGCATTTGTGGTGAAGGGTAAGAAAGAACTGGTATGCATGTTAAAAACATCTCTGTATGGGTTAAAACAATCACCAAGGTTGTGGTATCAAAAATTTTATACCTATATACTGGGACTTGGCTTCACTAGAATCAAAGAGTGTAGAAATTATATAAATAATGCGTTATATATCGAAGATTCTCCTAAACACACACTATTTTAACTTCATGCACAATATAGAATCTATTCCACCATTGATCATCACATGTGGAAATTAAATCAATTGTAATGCACACATGAAACCGTAAAAATTCACACACATTGACACAATGATTTAATGGGAAAGCCTGAAGCTAAAAGCCCCAACTATTTGTATATAATATATTTCATATAGATCATGTAACAATACTCATACAAAGCTGAACATTTTAAGCTCTCAGTACAATACAATCGCTACACACTAATCAGGCCTGATCTTGCAAATCCTTGCACCGATCTCTGCCACCTGCTAGCCTGCCTCTACTATGAAATCCCTACGAAAGAATGGCTCTGAATGAACTTGAATCCACATGGCTTGCACTGTGCAATCCTCATTGGCATCTCCACTAATTTTTGGATGCAATCAATGCATCACTATAGTCACAACTGATAGTCACACTTTCTCTTTCACCTATTTCTCCACTGGTCTCCACTCAAACTGTCCATGCAATGTAGTTAACTTATGTATTCTTCAGTTGATTAATGAGTTATTATTTAGTGAATTAATTAACTAATTAATTCACACCACTCTCACTAGTGTATCAATCAGTTAGACTAGATACAACTATATCAACTAAGTCTGACTAAGTTAAACTAAATACAACTCCACCAACTACTTCTATAACTCCGCCAAAATCTGTCACATGAGTTCTAACTGAAGTCCTCATATATTAGCTCCAGTAAACCCTCAGGAGTAGCATTCCTTTTATCATCTGTTGTGCCACATCTGTGCACTTAACTAAAGTGTTCCAAGAGAATAAGATAATTTTTATAGTCCAAATATTATTAAGAGCTAATAATATTCGACATATTTATTTTTAGACTGGAAATCTAAAAATAGATTCTGCCCAATATGTCTAAAAAAAAAAGTCCATATATTTTTTCCAACTCGACAAACCATCCACAAATAACATCCTGCAACTCATAGAATATGATTAACATGTCTAAAAATAGACATTACGCCAAAAATAGCCTGTGGGCCCACTTAGTGAAGGCGACTCTTTTCACTAAGCTCATCATATTTTTAAATCTCAACACTCCCTCTCAACAAGATAGGGATTGTCTTCCACCCCGATCTTGTCTCTATGGTATTCGAATTTTCTCCTGGTGAGCGCCTTCGTAAGAATATCGACATCCTGATCCTCCGTAGGAATGTAAGATAGTAACATGGTCTTCCGCTACACACAATCTCTGATATGATGGTATCGGATGTCAATAGGTTTAGATATATCATGAAATACTGGATTAATCGAGAGTTTAATGTAACTCTGATTATCACAATATATCACAGTAGGATCTAAGTGTGAACCGAACAACCCGACCAGGATCTTCCTCATCCATATAGCCTTTCATCCAGCCAAAATTACTTCCATATACTCGGCCTCTGCTAAACTCAGTGCCACGGATCTCTGTTTCTTGCCGTACCAAGAAAATGTTGTCGACCTGATACTGAAAATCCCTCCAGATGAGCTCTTTCTGTCCGTTGGGCTCCCTGACCAATCTGCATCCATGAAGCCATGCAGCTTCACCTCATCCAACTATCTGTACCACAGTCCATATCTCGATGTGCCCCTGAGATACCTTGTTGAGTCCCGAATTTGCATCTTTTCCATACACTTTTGCATACCTTTTTCACTCACCTAAACTTCCCAAATTGTCAATATCATGTGCAAAAGGGTATCTAACATGGTTTTTAATTATGTTTTTGTGTTTTCTATTTGATCTAGATTTTGTTCATATAGTCGCTGAATCTTGCCACTTTCCGTGAAATTTGCTTGCAACTTTCCGCATGCCTATTTTGTGGAACTATATGCTACAGTGTCTACAAGGGAAACGAGCCACATGGGCAGGCTAGGAACGGACGTGGCACATGGTTCGTGTCCCTATTGGTTCAAGCAAACTCATCCAAAGAAGCCGCGGTCAAATCCGCTCCACGTGGAAGTCAACTCATGGAGTTTCATGCTCGGCGGACTCGTTTCGTGGCAAATAAACATCCATACGACCGTTTCTAAGCTTATGGAGGTTAAATCGACATACCGTGCGTAGCTACGGAGTTGAATTCAAGCATCCACCTTCCGTAGATTCACTTTCCAACACGGCCATACTCCTATATCCGTGGGTGTAGTGGTCTACGATGCTCTCTGCCATCATAAACTTCAGAGAAAGCGATTCTGCGTTTATTGTTTTATATAGAGCGTTTGCATACGCACAAAAGTTAGTTGTTAAGTTGATAGTTGATGTTCGTGAATAAACTCGTTATCTCTGTTAGTTTGCTTTGTAGTGATTACGTCGCCCTTGAGCCGTAACACTACCATTCTCGTAATGAATCGCTTTTAATGTGAGAAGACTGCGTTTTTCAACTTAATTCGTGTTTGAGGATCGTTACCAAGGCTGTGTGAGGGCCCTCGCTCGGCTAAGGTTTTGTGTATTAGTGTACATTTTTTCATTTCATTTCTTTTTAAAAGTCATTGTATCATAATCCATCCATATGTTCATACTTTGTAGTTGTTTCATTTCGTTTATACATTTCCATAATTTCCATTTCATTTACTGTCTTTCATGTTTTTATGATTGTTAATCACCGATCAGCTTTTTCTTGTGCGGTTTTAGGTAGACAGCAGCGAGCATTTTCATAGTATTTTTACTAATGACATGAAACTAACATTGTTCGCTTGCTAGTTTGTTTTTTCATAGCTTTTGTTTAACTTCGATCTTGCTTTGTACATTTCGCGTTTGCTTATCTCGATTCGGTAGTTAAATTTAGATATATTAAGTCGCTCATAGCGTCTTCGATTTGCTCTCCGAAAGCCACAAATTGACTGATGGTGAGGGACTCATTATGAAATGTGTAGTTTAGTATTAGTTTCTTTTCCTCGCAAATTTAGATATATTAAGTCTGCTCATAGCGTCTTCGCTGTACTCCAAAGCCACATTTGGATCGATGGTGAGGGACCAGCATTATGAAATGTGTAGTTTAGTATTAGTTTCTTTTTCGCAAATTTAGATATATTAAATCATGTATGACATCTTCGATCAGCCTCCGAAAGCCACAATGGGACTGATGGCGAGGGATTGAATCATGAGTATATGGTTTAGTATTAGTTTACTTTCACGCAAATTAAATATCAGATTACATAAGTTGTTTATGATTACTCCGAAAGTCATAGCCGGTCTAATGATGAAGGGTCAGAAAATGAATTGATGTAATTCGATTTAGATTTATTTTGTTGCAATTTTGAATTTCCTTAAGCATAGTTTCTTTTGTGTTTAGTTGGCAGCAAGAATAGTTTGGTTTTCATGTTCACTAGTTTATTGTTTTGATTCATTAGATTAGCGAGACCTTTTCATTTCAAAGAAGTACACTTTTACTTTCTTTCAAGTCTTGTCATTTTAATTCTCAATTTGCTTTTAAAAGTTTCAAGTTGGTAAATCATTATAGGGGATATCACTTCCTTGAATAAATATAACCAAACTTGTTTTTTCATTTTAGAATTTCCATTTCACCTTAGAAAGACCAAAAAGCGACAAAGAGTTAAGAAATAGGTTATCTTGCACATATAGTGCGCCGCACTTCATCGCCTACGATTCCCGGATTGAAAAAATTAAATGCGACAATTTAGGACACACTCAAATTGACCAAACATTTTGGCGCCGTTGCCTGGGGAAGTGTAACTAGGTAGCCAATTTCTTTAAAAAAAACATAAAATCATAAAAGAAGGGAAAACTTGATAACTTCTTGAAGTATGCTCTCCTCTTGCACCTAGTGTGATCCGGGAGGATCAGAAAAGAGAGTTATTGGTTTAGTAATTTCTTAAGTATGCTCTCTTCTTGCACCTAGTGTGATCTCGGAAGATCGTAAAGAGAATTATTAGCCCAACTTTTAAAAATAAAAATAAAAAATGACATGCATAGAGCAAGAGATTCTAGGGGAAGGTTTATAGCTAAAGCCAAGAGTTCGATTTTCACAACTCCATCTTCTTCGAGGCATAGACCAGATTCACCACCATCTACCCCTAGCCTTAAGATTTTTTGGAAGTCAAGGAATAGTTTCGAATTAGAGGATTCTCCTATACCACCTACTAAAAACCCACTTAGAAAACAAAGAGACTTTCTCTCATCCTTCCTTGGTAGAAGAACTAGAGGACTATAAGGACTCTAAAGAAACTATCATGGCAGAGGAAGTAATAAATAGAGGTGGAGGTAGAAGAGGAGGAGATAATGGAGATAACAATGGTGAAGGAAATAATGAGCGTAAATAGGGACAATTTGCTTGGATTCCCTATAGTTGATGAGGAAACTCATGCAACAATGAAAAATATCTCACCATCTCTGTTCTCCCTAACTTTTATGGATTGCGAAGTGAGGATCCCTGAAACATTTCGTTTGAGTTTGAAGTAGTGTGCCGAACTTATGACTATATGGAAGATTCTCAAAAACTCAAACTGTTTTCCTTCAACATTGAAGGGATCTGCTTTGAAATGGTTCATGGGATTAGCCACTCAATCTATCAGGACTTGGAATGATATTTAACAAACATTTTTGGATAGATACTTGAACTATTGTATGCCCACCAATCACAAGGATGAGGTATTCAAAATGATGCAAAAAGAAGATGAAAATTTGGAAGACTTAATTGAAAGATTTCAATACAACTTGAAAAGAGAAAAGATGAGAAACTTAGATAATGAAACCTTGAAAAGCCCTCCTATTAAAATCCATTAGAGATGAATGGATAGACATTTTAAACATGATGGGGAGAGGAGACATTTCTCAACTCCCATTTCGTGATATAAATGAACTATGTATCCATCTCTCAAGAGGAAAATCTAAAACCGGAAAAGGGCCTAGGGATTCTTCTCTTATTAGGGCTAACAAATCTGCATAACTGGATCGGTAAGTAGGGCGCAGATTGGTAATATGCTTGATGAGTTCAAAAGCTGATATCTTAGGGAGCCTTAGTGAACAACTATACACCCTTAAAATCCAAAACAAGCGTAAAGCGAGTAAAGAGATGCTTTAGCCATCTTTTGTCCGAAATGTAGAAAGAAACATGCTTTAAGGGAATGTCCCTTGGATGCAAAAGTTGTATAAACATGTATGATTTGCTCGGAAAATCATGAGATCAAGGATTGTCCTTCAATCCCTCGGACTCAAAGTCGTTTTTCAAGAAGATCCAAATTCGGTAGAATCTCTTTGTTTTGTCGCAGAGGAGACCTTGGTAGGGACAAAAATCTCAAGGGTTTAATAACCCCATGAATCTTCAAACCCCACCAAATTGGAATCCTTGGCAACAACCTTGGCCCCAACATCGTAGATTCATATCGCCCATGGGTACAAGGGGATGCAAAATCCTTATGGGAGATTTGCTCAATTTTATCAATATCCTCCATCTTTTCAAAATCAACAAGCTCCACAATTTCCAAGCCCAAATCCACAACTTTCATTTCCATTTCCACAACAAAAACCTTCTCAACAAAATACAAATCCTCAACTCATGCTCCCATACCAACGGAAGACAAATCAACTTCCAAACTCATCATTGCCAAATCCTAACAATAAGAATCCTCAAACTACTTATGTGGTAGAAGGACAACAATTTCCTACCTATATGATTGTTCCCTATCAACGATGTACAACTCGGATCCGGTAGAGTCTTAGAAAAACCTTCTATAGATATTCAGGAGAAAGATACCTCCGAGGAGGACTCTCTTCAAGTCAATAAGGGTTCTCGAGGAAGAATCTCTTCAAAATTCAAAAAAATTCAAAAAAGAAAAAAGAAAAGCTAACATCCACAACTCCTATAGTTGAGAAACATGTATCTTCATCTACACCTCCTTTTCCGGAAAGACTACAAATTGATAAGGGGGTGGAAAAACAAATCTTGTTGCCTAACTATGACTTTCTAGATGAATTGAAGAATGTTTGTATCAAGATTCCATTTCTAAAAGCCATTCGAGAAATTCCTATTCTAGCAAAAACCATAAAGGAGTTGAGTTTCAAAAGATCGGGGAAGGAAGCTAAAGGACACAAGAAGAATCCACCGTAGGAAAGATTGCGGACATTATGATGGGAAAAAATTACCATGCGAGAAGTATGTAGATCCAGTGGAGTCCAATTGTCAAGACACATATAAATGGGATAGAAATTCCAAAACACATTGATTGACTTAGGGGCTGCTATCAACATTATGAGTAGACAGACTATGGAATAGCTTAAAACTTCCTAACCTTGTTTTTACACCTACTTTATTGCAACTTGCGAGATCGATCTAAGTTATTAAACCGGATGGTGTATTAGAAGATATTTCGAGTCTCCTTAGATTCTTGGGAATATCCATTAGACTTTATGATTTTGACTCCCAAAAGTAATCTAGGAGGACACCCCATTATCTTAGGAAGACCTTGGCTGGCCACAGTCGATGCTTTTATTAGTTGTAGATCCGGAGACATGTACATTTCTAATGGTAATTCGACAAAGAAATTCAATTTGTATCCTCCGAGCAAAGAGCAATCACGAAATAGGAGACAATGAATGGATCGATGATGAGAACACTATACAACTTTGTCTCTTACCATTTCCGAAATTAGTGAGGATAGTCAAATTAACACATTAGAAAATTTTGAGATAAATTCGGGAATATGACCCCACACAATTTTCGACTGAAATCGACATAGAATATTTATCATCATTTCAAATGTCTCTTTACTCTATGGAAGAGTTTGGTAATTCTCGCTATTGAGATTTTTTCCAGGAAAAGACATTGAATATCAACAAACATCTCGGAGAAGTCACAACAAGAAGAACTAACCCGAGAATCTTGCAAAAACATTCTCATCTGCATTTGCATGGGAGTATACCGACATGAAGGGTATTGATCCTAAGACTTGCATCCATCATATCTATATTGAGGAAAACTGAACAGACCAATCGGACAACCTCAAAGAAGGATGAATCCAAATCTTAGGAGATAGTGAAAGAAGAGCTCCAAAAACTTCTCGATGTAAACTTCATTTATCCAATTTCGGGATAGCCGATGGGTTTCTCCTTTGGTTATAGTACCTAAAAAAGAATGGTAAATGGAGAGTATGCATGTGATTACAGGGGAATTGAACAAAGCAACTTTGAAGGATCACTTTCCTTTGCCTTTTATTTATCGGGTATTAGATACATTAGCAGTAAAAAGTACTTTTCATTTTTGGATGGTTTTAGTGGTATAATCAAATTCGGGTAGCACTCAAGATCAAGATAAGACCACATTTAATTGTCCATGGGGAAATTTTGCCTACTGAGTGCTTCCTTTAGGTTATGTAATGCACCGAGCAACATTCCAAAGAGCAAGACTAGGAATTTTTTATGATCTAATCCATGATTGTGTAGAGGTTTATATGGATGATTTTACAGCTTTTTATGGTAATTCATTTGAAGAGGCATTAGAAAATTTGGAAAAAGTTCTCATAAGATGTAAAGAAACAAACCTTTCATTAAGCCATGAAAAATGCTTTATGATGTTTATCGAAGGGATTGTTTTAGGACATCATATTTCGGGAGATGGGATTAAGGTTGATAGATCAAAAGTTGAAGTCATCTCCAAGTTGCCTATTCCAAATTGTCAAAGAGATGTTAGAAGTTTTCTAGGATTTATCTGGTTACTATAGAAGATTTATAGAAAACTTCACTCAAAAATAGCATCTCCACTCTTCAAATTGCTTACAAAAGACTCGTGAATTTAAATGGGATCCTGATTGTCAATCAAACTTTTTGAAACTTTGAAAACAAGAATATCTGAAGCACCCATCTTGAGAGGGACCAAATTGGAAACTTCCTTTCCATATTTCTACAGATGCTTTTAGATACAGACTCTTGGGCTGTGTTGGGTCAAAAAGATTTAATTCCTTATGCCATTTATTACACCAGTAGAAAATTTGACTCCCACAGAGTTGAACTATACTATGACTCGAAAAAGAGTTCTTAGCTTTTGTTCATGCAATTAATAAATTTAGACATTACATAACAGTGCTATGAAACTTTTATTCATACCTCGACCATTCCCGCAATTAGATATTTAATGAACAAACCTCGTTACTAATGGCGAGGAATGACAAGATGGCTTTTACTTTTGCAAGAATTCAATATTACTCTGTGTTGGATAGACCGGAAAACGAGACATACGATGCTGATTTCTTGTCTAGGATTCGGGAATACTAAAGAAGATTCTCTGTAGAAGATAAGTTTCTGATGAATATTTGTTTGCGAGTAACTATTAAGACCCCTTGGTATGCGAGATATTGCTAACTATTTGGTTACGGGAAACTACCTTCACATTTATTTCCAAGAGAAAAACGAAAGATTATTCAGAGAGTTCAAGATATTCATGGATTTCTAACGAATTGTTTAAAACAGGGCCGATCTTGTGTGATCGAAGATGTGTCGGGGAAGATGAAATGCCCGATATTCTTAAGGCATGTCATGATGAACCATGCGGCGGACACTTTGCGGACAAAAGGACGGCTCTATAAAATCCTTTCCTTGGGATATTATTGGCCTTCTCTCTTCAAAGATGCAAAACAATATGTCAAAAGGTGTGATAGTCGCCAAAGAGTAGGGAAACCTACCCTTTCAAATGAAATGCCATTGCAAACACAGTACTCATTGAACCCTTTGAAAAATGGGCTTTAGATTTCATCTGGACCTATTAATCCACCATCTAAGCAAAAGAAGTATATATTGGTTTGCACTCGATTATGTTACTAAATGGGTAGAAGCTAATGCATTAGTATCTCGCTATCTGAAAATTCAGTTGTTCATTTTCTTTATGAGGATATTTTTATCTCGCTTTGGTGTTCCAAGAGAAATTGTAACGAGATCGTGAGCCAATTCACATCAAATTTGGTGGAAAAGTTGATGGAAGAATACAAAATCAAGCACATAAGATCTACTCCTTACCATCCACAAGAAAATGGTCAAGTGGAGTCCACAAACAAATTTCTTGAAAGTATCATCACCAAAACTGTTCATCTACATAGAAGAGATTGGGCGAAAGGCTTCCGAAGCCTTGTAGGGCCTACTGAACTACATGGAGGAATACAACAGGGACATTCTCCCTATGAACTTGTTTATGGGAAAGAAGTCTTGCTCCCCATTGAGTTCCAAGTCAAGACCTTCAAGATAGTGGTTCAGTTTGGGGATGGACTTATCGTAAGCCCAAAAGCATAGAATGGAGCGACTTGAATGAGCTAGATGAGATCAGACAAGAAGCAATTCTAAGAACTGATCTAGTTCAATATTAAAGAACTAAATGGAATGACAAATATATCAAAGAGAAGAAGTTTCAAGAAGGAGATTGGGCATTGTTATTTGACTCCAAGTTTAAAGATTTTCAAGGGAAATTTCAGATTCATTGGCTTGGGCCATATGAGATTGACAAGATCTTTAACAATGGAGTCGTGAGAATTAAGACCATTGATGAGTTTCAAACTCCTCTTATTGTGAATGGCCATAGATTGAAAGTTTATCATAAGCCACTCTCAAAAGAGGATTTTGTCAAGTTGTTTCAAGAAAGTTCGCTAATCAGGTACAGTACTGCAGAACTTCTTCTTCTCCACCAGACTTAGCTTTTTGTTTTTTCAAGTTTAGAGAGAGAGAGAGAAAAAAATGGTATAAGCTCGAAAACCAATCATTGATTGGCAGTCTTATACGTAGAAAATATGGGGTGAAATCGTGGACACTCGACACTCTATATTTTCCAAAAAATCATGTCTTTCATTTCATTTTCATTTCACCACCCACTCCATTTCATTCCACTTCATTTCATTTCATTTCATTTCATTTCACTTCATTCCACTTCATTTCATCCATTCCATCAATAAAAATATTTTTTTATGACCATTTCCACTGGTCATCTCTGTCATTTGTTCATTTCTATTCAACCAAGTAATAGTCTGTGTCGGTCACGAGATGATCATCCTGCTTCCCTTAATCGACTCCAGGTTTCGCATGACAGTAGGCGGTCTGCGACTACTACTACGCTTTCAAAGAAAATGTACAGGTTAGTTGTTATTTCCAAAATTATGAAATAAAATGCGGGGGAGAGGATCAATGGAACATTCAAGACACTAATGAAGATCAATCGCTTGAAGACCAAGGGCAAAAGCAAGGATTCCAAAGGTATGAATAAAGTTTATTTCAAATAGTATTGAAAAACACATTGGTATATAGTTTTAAACTATGAGCTCTACCCATAACGCGCAATGATTATATTGAAAGTCCCGTAACCTTCCACGATCTCCATGTTATCCCCTTGCATTTATTCACAAACTGCTTTCATCATTGAAATTCCGATTCTCACTCATGTTCCAATATCCCACAGTAGATAATGAGACGTATTTGAGTTGACAAAGGACTCTTACAAGCCGCATAACTTCATAATCATTGATTGAAACGTGTTCATATTTATTACACGACCACCAAAATTCAAAACGCGACCGAATGCATTATACTTTGTTAACCTCTTTGTCGTGTCTCGTCGTGTTTATGAAACCCCCACTCTACTCATTCTCACTCCCTCGTTTCACTCCATTTCGTTCCCTTTTGCTCACTCTCACTCCCGATATATCTACCACAGCGTCTTACTCCATTCCGTTTATGGTGCTCATTTCCATTTTATGATAACATCCCCACGAGTATTGTGCTCGATCCTCGTGTATTCCATCATTCCATTTCCACTTAAACCCTCACGGAGGCAAACTTGTGAAGCACGGAGAAGTGAAATGGGAAAATTATTAAGGCGCGAGCCGAAGGACCGAATTTTATAGAGGGATATCCACAAGCAAAAAGAGATGTTGAGGAAAGCTAAATGGCTGCGTTTATTCGCAAATTCGGGGGGTTACCACGAGAGAAGTTACAAAAGCGTTTGCAAGATCATTTGATGGCTCGGAAGCGTAAGTTGGAGACCTCAAGTTTTTGGTCAATGAAGCATCAATAGCAAATGACTACGAGCTTCTTCAGAAGGAGAATGTTGGTTCAAAAAATAAAAGTATCAGTGATGAGGCATGGAGAACAATTCTACGAAATCAAGGTATGGATATCACTGTTTTTAAAAAGAGGAATCCCCGTGCATGCAATAAGAGAAGAATGGACCACTTTACTACTAATTGTTCGAAATTTATTACATGTGAAGGCCGTTTTGGGTCTATGTACATGTACCATACTAGGCTATTGATGAATTTTCTTGAAAAACCAAACTCTCAATCTTCCTTATTTTCTATTCAATAGCTTAAAGAAAATGGTCATGACTGTTCAAAAACACTTGGGAGATGTAGAGCCTCATCTTTATCACCACGGCCTTATAAAAATTATGATTGAAAAGGAGCTAAAGGAAAGAAAAGATACATGGGAACAATTCCTAGTTAGAAACTTCTTTTGAAGAACCTCGTGAAATTCCCTCGAAGGTAGTTCAATTAGAAGGAGTAGAAGAAAGAGAATGAATGTTGAAACCCAAATTGCTCCTACTCGGGAAATTCCCGTGACTAGCACAGACAAAAAGAAGTAGAAGGAAAAGAACAATAGATGAAATCCAAAACACTTCTACTACTACTATGAAAAAACGCGATAGGGAAGAGAGATTGGTAAAAAAGGAAGAAGAAGGAAATTAAAGCTAAGAAGCCAATAATACCAAAAGGGAAAGAAATTATTGAGAGCCGTCCATAAAACTCTTTCTTCGAAGAAGAAGATCACCAAATACTATCCGACGAGATTAGTTTATCTTCAAAAACGACCATCCATATCCGAGAAGGCAGAGACAAGAAAACAAGAACAAAAGGGTAGTGTACCACGGCATGTGAGGAGAAGCAAGCAGGCTTAAGGGAAAATTGAGAAAAACACAAATTAAGGGTCCTCATTTCATTGATTTGGGTGAGGAGACATCTCGAGCATGTCTCCAATCGACCATAGTCCATTTCGACCCGCTTAGTGAACTCCGACTCCTTTCACTCCCAATCGACAATGAGCATACTCCATCTTATTCTCGAACAAAATATTGATGTAAGCCCTCCTCGACCCTGAGTTTTGAACATAATTCTCCCTCTACAGACATTTTGGGACGACCCAATGAAAATGACACCGGAAGTAGATCCCAAGCGACGAGGGAGGTATATGACTATATAGAATCCTTGGAGAAGGCAACGCACGAGCCCAAGTACCTCTTCCATTCAGCCTCATACATTGCAGGATGATTTAGTTCGCTCATTAAAACAGAAATTTTTTGAACTGGAGCTTTTGAATCGGCATATCAAAAATGAAAATGAAATACGAAAGAACAAGGAAACCGGACAAGATCATCCATGATAATACTATGTTACATTTGGGTATTTGGCAAAATAAGAATAAGAAATTAAAAAGGAAATGCCAAAAAATTGAGCAGAGCACTTGTGAATATCAAATTTAGGTGCTTAATGAAGAAACCTCGAATGATGGCAGCACAAAGAAGAAGAGAAGGGGTTGGATGTGCTTTGCTGAAGTATCAAGGCACATGAACCGAATAAAGAGTATCAAAATTTTGGTTGCATCAGGACATGCAACACCTTCACAAAGTGGGGTATGTTGAGTCCCCAATTTGCATCTTTTCCATACACTTTTCCATACCTTTTTCACTCACCTAAACCTCCCAAATTGTCAATATCATGTGCAAAAGGGTATCTAACATGGTTTTTAATTATGTTTTTTGTGTTTTCTATTTGATCTAGATTTTGTTCATACATACTCGCGAATCTTGCCACTTTCCCTGTACTGCCTGCAACTTTCCGCAGCTATTTTGTGGAACTATATGCTACGGTGTCTACAAGGGAAACGAGCCACATGGGCGAGGCTAGGAACGACGTGGACATGGTTCGTGTCCTATTGGTTCAAGCAAACTCGTCCAAAGAAGCCGTGGTCAAAGCCGTCCCACGTGGAAGTGAACTATGGAGTTTCATGTCGGCAGGACTCGTTTCGTGGCAAATAAACATCCATACGGCCGTTTCTAAGCTTGCGGAGGTTAAATCGACATCCGTAGCGAGCTCCTGGAGTTGAATTCAAGCATCCACCTTCCGTAGATTCACTTTCCAACACGGCCATACTCCTATATCCGTGGGTGTAGTGGTCTACGTGCTTCGCCATCATAAACTTCGAGGAGACGATTCATGAGTTTATTGTTTTATATAGAGCGTTTGCATACGCACAAAAAGTTAGTTGTTAAGTTGATAGTTGATGTTCGTGAATAAACTCGTTATCCGTTAGTTTTCTTTGTAGTGATTACGTCGCCTTTGAGCCGTAACACTACCATACGTAATGAATCGCTTTTTAATGTGAGAAGACTACTGTTTTTCAACTTAATTCGTGTTTGAGGATCGTTACCAAAGGTCATGTAGAGGGCCCCCGCTTCGCCTAAGGTTTTGTGTATTAGTGTACATTTTTTCATTTCATTTCTTTTAAAAGTCATTGTATCATAATCCATCCATATGTTCATACTTTGTAGTTGTTTCATTTCTCGTTTATACATTTCCATAATTTCCATTTCATTTCGTCTTTCATGTTTTTATGATTGTTAATCACCGATCAGCTTTTCTTGTGCGAGTTTTAGGTGATACGACCGGGCATTTTCATAGTATTTTTACTAATGACATGAAACTAACATTGTTCTCATCGCTAGTTTGTTTTTCATAGCTTTTGTTTAACTTCGCCTTGCTTTGTACATTTCGAGCTTTTGCTTATCCGATTCGAGTAGTTAAATTTAGATATATTAAGTCGCTCCATAGCGTCTTCGCTGTACTCCGAAAGCCACAATTGATCGATGGTGAGGGACTATTATGAAATGTGTAGTTTAGTATTAGTTTCTTTCTAGCAAATTTAGATATATTAAGTCTGCTCATAGCGCTCTTCGCTGCTCTCCAGAAGCCACAATTGGGACTGATGGTGAGGGATCGCATTATGAAATGTGTAGTTTAGTATTAGTTTCTTTTCCGCAAATTTAGATATATTAAATCATGTATGACATCTTGCATTGTCTCCGAAAGTCACATAGCTGGATCGATGGCGAGGGATTGAATCATGAGTATATGGTTTAGTATTAGTTTACTTTCGCAAATTAAATATCGAGTTACACAAGTTGTTTATGATTACTTCCGAAAGTCATAGTCTGGTCTAATGATGAAGGGTCGAGGAAAATGAATTGATGTAATCTGATTTAGATTTATTTTGTTGCAATTTTGAATTTCCTTAAGCATAGTTTCTTTTGTGTTTAGTTGGCAGCAAGAATAGTTTGGTTTTCATGTTCACTAGTTTACCGTTTTGATTCATTAGATTAGCAAGACCTTTTCATTTTTCAGTAGCAGCACTTTTTACTTTCTTTCAAGTCTTGTCATTTTAATTCTCAATTTGCTTTTAAAATTTTCAAGTTGGTAAATCATTATAGGGGATATCACTTCCTTGAATAAATATAACCAAACTTGTTTTTCATTTTAGAATTTCCATTTCACCTTAGAAAGACCAAAAACGACAAAAGTTAAGAGATAGGTTATCTTGCACATATAGTGCGCCGCACTTCATCAGCTTACGATTCCCGGATTGACAAATTAAATGCAGCAATTTAGGACACACTAAATTGACCAAACATACCTCAGGACATGCTTTCCTACCTTCCAAAAGAGCGTGGTAGGCTTAACCATAGCTTGTGAAAGCTGGTTAATAGTGTAGTATATGTCCGATCGTGTATTGACCAAATACATGAGTGAACCAACCAACTTTCAATAAACAGTGGCATCCACTACCTCTGCCGATATAGCATCCTCTTTCCTCCAACCACCAGGAAGAGGAGGGTCGATAGGCTTGCAGCCTTGCATTTTGAACTTCTCCAGTATCTCCCGGGCATACTTTCCTTGAGACACAAACAGTCCAGCCTTCTTCTGCCAAATTTCCAATCGTAGAAAATAATGAAGGAGGCCCAAGTCCTTCATCTCAAACTCCTTTGCAAGATTTGCCTTGCATGAGTGTATCAACAGTTCATCACCTGTTAGTATCAAATCATCTACATAAAGTAAAATAATTAGCAACTTACCCTCCACCACAATCTGGTATAGGTTCAGATCTGCCTCACTCTTGGTGAATCCAAGTCTGGTGAAATAATTGTCTATCCATGTGTACCAAGCACGAGGTGCTTGTTTCAACCCATACAACACTCTTTTGAGCCTGCACACATGCGACTCATTGCTGAAGATTTCGAAACCTTTAGGCTGCTCAATGTACACCTCCTCCTCAATGACTCCATTAAAGAATGCAGTCTTCAAATACATCTGATGAATGTGCCAACCCATCTGTGCTGAGAGAGAAAGGATGGTCTGTATGGAAGAATACCTTGCGACAAGTGCAAAGGTTTCTTCATAGTCAATCCCCTCAATCTGTGAGAAGCCTCAGGCAACAAATCTTGCCTTTTACTTCTCGACGCTCCCGTCAGCAGCTTGCTTCACTTTGTAGATCCATCTCGAACCTACCACTGATTTCCCTTTTTTCCTTGGGACAATCTCCCATGCACTATTTTTGACAATCGAATCATACTCTTCCACCATGGCATCTACCCATGCAGGGTCCTCCACAGCATCCTCGAAAGAGGATGGATTTGTCACGATACACTTTCTCATCAGAGCAATGTATCCAATAAATCGGTCAGGTGACTACCTCTGTCTGTGTTGTGATGTAGGTGCTCCTACATTTTGCGCTGCATCAAGATTCAATCGCTCAGCTTCTGTAGTGTGCTTTGGCCCTCTGATGTTTGGCACTGCATGAGTGGTTTCTTCCACTCCATGAAACTCTTCTTGTGGCTGATCCACATCTTGAGGCTCATGCTTAGGAACTAGTAGCTCCTCATATGCATGCAAGTGTAGCTCCCTCTCAAGCGACAACTTCATGGCTTTCTCCTTATGAAATTTGATATCCCATCGCACAACAGTCTTCCAGCTGTCTGGAAAATACACACGATAATTATGGGTTGTTTATGTGTACCCCACAAATATCCCAACCTCTGCGGTTAGCTCTAGCTTCTTCCTGGCATCCTTCGTCACATGAATGTAAACAGGTGAGCCAAATATCTTCAAATGAGAAATATTAGGCTTCTTACCAGAAAACACCTCTTCAGGTGTACTCTTGCCAAGTACTCTATGAGGACAATGGTTTTTCACATAAACCGCAGTGTTGCATGCTTCAGACCATAAGTGTATGGGAAGGCCCTGATCATGCAACATCACCCGTGCAACACCCACGATCATTCTTTTCTTTCTCTCCGTGACCCCATTCTGCTGTGGTTTATGAGGCACTATGAGCTCTCCTCAAATTCCTTCTGCGCTGCAAAAGTATTTGAATTTTCCAGAGATGAATTCACCACCATTATTGCTCCTTAGAGCCTTCACTTGCTTCCCCAACTCTTTCTCAACCAGCGCCTTGAACTCACAAAACTTTGAGTATGTCTCGCTCTTCTTCTACATGAAGAAGATCCAACACTTATGAGAAAATTCATCAACAAATATCACATAATACATATGATTTGCTGTCGAAGCTACTAAGAAAGGTCCACACGCATCTGTGTGAATTCTCTTAAGGATCATCGTGGCACGAATATCCTTCTCATGAAAGGTGGCTTTCATAAAGTTTCCCAAAGTACATCCCTTGCACTGATCTAACTGTGCAAGTGTACCCTTGGGAAGCCTGGTAGAAATCTGCTACAAAATTTTCAAAGCGCCATGGTGAAGATGGCCCAATCTCCAGTGCCACAATTCGCCCTCATCCCGGCTCACCACTCATTCTTCTTTTCCTACCATTGCTGCGCAACCATCTACCTACAATTGATAAATGTTATTAACTTGAACCCCTATCCTCCGGGTTTCACTAGTTTCCTTACTATGCAGGAAAGCCTTTCCCTCGCTAAACACAACATCATATCCCTTGTCTTCCAACATCACCACAGAGATCAAATTCTTCTTCTATCCTAGAACATGCATGACATCCTTCAATATGAAAGGTTTACCAGACTCCCTCTCAAAGGAAATGGTCCTGATACCAGTCGCACTGTATCTACCATCATCGCCCATCTTGATGTGCACTCCAAGATCCTTATCATCCAAATCACTGAACAAATCTTTGTCTCTGGTCATATGGAAAGACACACCACTGTCAAGAAACCACACTGATCCCATCACACTTGAAACCAAGCATGCGATCAATGAAAAATCCAGCTCAAAATGCAATGCTAAGGCCTCTCTAGCTGCAAATCCAACAGCTTTCTTATTTTTCTTCTTCTGTGGACAATTAGTGGCGTAATGTCCGTGTTGGTGACAGTGAAAGCACTTCACCTTGGACAAGTCCTGCTTCTTGCCATTCACATCAAATTGAGAAGGATTTTTCTTTCCCTTACCTTTCCTTGCTTTGGCAGCCAAAGAAAAATTTTCTTCATCTTCATTCTTCGATGAAGATCCATCCCTAGTATGCCGCCTTATCTCCTCCTGCACAAGATCTGACCAAAATCGCTCCCATCCCAGCACTTTCTCCCAACCATTGACAGAGTCCTCGTAGCTATGCCAGCTCTTCAAAATCCCAAGGAGAGCCAAGCTCACCAAGTCCTCTTCATCTACAGTAACCCCCACACTTCCCAACTCATCCCTACACTGGACAAACTTCGTGAGGTACTTGGGTATACTTTTTCCTTTCTCTATTTTTTATTTTTCTGAGCTTGTCTTTAAGCGCCAACTTCCTCTGGTCGCTTCTGCTTTGGAAAAAGTCTATCAAAGATTTCCACATCAAGAATGGAGAAGCTTTACCATGAAGGCTGGACACTATGTGATCCTTCACACCTTCCAACATAATCCTTTGACATTTTTTTGTCTTCTTTTGCCATGCGTCAAGTGCGGCTGCATCGCTAGAAGAAGGTTTTAGAATTTCTGCATCTATGAACTCCTTCAACCCATTATCATCTAGAACCACCTCCATCATGTCCTTCCATGAAATATAATTCAAGTTTCCCTCAAGGGCATACTCCAATCGCAATCCGTTGAAAGACATTTCAATGAATGCTCAACTTTGACACCAAGAAAACACTGCAGCAGATTCGAATTCCACCAGCACAAAAATCAACCACTTCAATAATTTCAATCTGATCTGGTCAATATCGCTATGATACCATGCATAAATTACATAAATAATGTGTTATATATCCAATATTATCCTAATCACACACTATTTTAAACTCATGCACAATACAGAATCTATTCCACCATTGATCATCACATGCGGAAATTAAATCAATTGCAATGCACACATGAAACCATAAAAATTCACACACATTAACATAGTGATTTAACGGGAAAGCCTGAAGCTAAAAACCCCAACTATCTGCATATAATATATGTCATGGAGATCATGTAACAATCCTCATACAAAGCTGACCATGTCAAGCTCTCAGTACAATACAATCGCTACACACTAATCAGGCCTGATCTTGCAAATCCATGCACTGATCTATGCCACCTGCTAGCCTACCTCTACTACGAAATCCCTGATAAATAATGGCTCTGAATGAACTTGAATCCACCTATCTTGCACTATGCAATCCTCATTGGCATCTCCACTCATTGTTGGATGCAATCAATGCATCACTATAGTCACAACTGATAGTCACACTTGCTCTTTCACCTATCTCTCCACTGGTCTCCACTGAAACTGTCCATGCAATGTAGTTAACTGATGTATTATTCAGTTGATTAATGATTTATTATTTAGTGAATTAATTAAATAATTAAGTCACACCACACTCACTGGTGTATCAATCAGTTAGACTAGATGCAACTAGCTCAACTGAGTCTAACTGAGTTAAACTAAATACAACTCCACCAACTACTTCTATAACTCCACCAAACTCTGTCATGAGTTATAACTGAAGTCCTCATGCATTAGCTCCAGTAAACCATCATGAATAGCATAATTCCTTCTGTCAGCTGCTGTGCCACATCTGTGCACTTAACTAAAGTGCTCGAAGAGAATAAGATAATGTTTATAGTCCAAATATTATTAAGAGCTAATAATATTCGACATATCTATTTTTATATTGGAAATCTAAAAATAGATTCCACCCAATATGTCTAAAAATATAAGTCCATATATTTTTTCCAACTTGACCAACCATCCACAAATAGCATCCTGCAACTCATAGAATATGATCGACATGTCTAAAAATAGACATATTCTAAAAATAGACTTTGCGCCAAAAATAGCCTGCGGGCCCACTTAGTGAAGGCGACTCTTTTCATTAAGCTCATCATCTTGTTGAATCTCAAAAAACAGGATCATTGTGTGTATTATAAATTAATTGGTTACCATGTTATTTATTTGGTCTTCTATGTGGATGATATGTTGCTGGTTTGAAATGACAAAGAAATTATCTAGGATATGAAGACCCAATTGTTCTCCAAATTCAACATGAAGGATCTTGGTGCTACAAACTATATTTTGGGCATGGAAATCAAATGAGATCGGGAAAAGAGGAAGCTCTAACTAAACCATAGGAAGTACGTCGATACAAAATTGTAGAGGTTCAATATGTAGGATAGTAAACTGGTGAAGATTCCTATTCCTGTAGGTGTAAATTGATCGGCTGAACACTGTCCCAAGACATAAGAAGAAGAATAGGACATGTCTCATGTCCCACATGCAGGTGAAATGGGTATCCTGATGCATCAAACGGCCTGTACTAGACCATAAATTGCACATGCAGTGGGAGTGTTGAGTAGTTTTATTTCAAATCCAGGGAAGGAGAATTGGACATCAGTAAAGAGGGTTTTCACATATTTGCGTGGCACTAGTGATTATGATTTGTGCTACCAAGGAAGACAAGTATTGGATAGATTTTTGGGCATTCATGGCTTTTTTGATGTAGACTGGGCTAGAGATCTGGATCAAAGAAGATCTACAAGTGGGTATCTATTTAGCCTATTTGGAGGTGCAGTTAGTTGGATGAGTAAAAGACAGTGTATAGTGGCTCTTTCAACTACAGAGGTATAATACATGATATCCACTCATGTAAGCAAGGAAAAAGTTTGGTTGTAGTGATTTTTTTCAAGTATTATGTTGGTGCAACAATCTATAAGGATAGACTGTGATAGCCAAAGTGAAATTTTCTTGGCTAAGAAACTTGCTTATCATTCAAAGACAAAGCACATTCATGTTCAATATCACTTTGTGAGAGATATGGTTGAGGATAAAAAGGTGTTGCTGGTAAAGGTGGAAATTTTGAGAATGTTGCAGATGCAATGACGAAGTCTGTGAGCACTGAGAATGTCTCTTGTTGTAGAGAAACAATGGGAGTTGCAGGACTAAAATAATGACTAAGCTCTCATGTGGAAATAAAACAAAAAAGTGGGAGAATTTTGGGTGTTTGTTATATTTTTGCCATGATTAGAAGTAGATGAGAAGTGGGAGGGATGACGTGGGTAGTAGTCCCCCTGAATGGGGTCCGAGGTACCCCAAGAATTTTTTTTGGACCCGCCTATGATTTTGTGCATGGGTTTGCACATGGTTTTGGGCATGATCATTTTCTGCTCATGGTATTTTGTAGATCTAGTCAAGGGAACTACAATTATGTTCTAATCTGGGGTTAATGGATTGGGGTTTTTGAATGCTTCGATATGTATATATATATGTGTTGTAATACTAAAAGGAAGATAATGAAAAATCAAGCTGGTACTCCAGGTCTGGGATTTAGAGGAAAATATATATGGATATATGTTTAATGTTGTATTCTCTCGCTATTGTTTATTTTGTTTTTAAGAATTCATTTTCAAATAATTTATGTACAGGGTTAAAACCTACACACACAAAAAGCCTCTTTAGAGTTACATAAACAAGACTTGCAACACATGGAGTTCAAAATTGTAGGGGATTAAAAATGTAATTAATGAGCATCCTTGCACATTATTGGTCAACCCAAAAAAAGAGAATATGTTGGATAAATGTATATAAGCTTGCAGGATGTTGGAGCGAGATGAAAAGTATAATAGGATGAAAAAACAAGTCATATATATGGAATAGTGGCATATCAGTTATAACCAGAGTAGCACATCAACATGATGGTATATTTCAGGATTTGTTGATGACGGTGGGAGAGGCACTCCATGGGAATTCATGGAATCCAAAGATGTTATGGTCATCGTTGACATATGTTATGATAGAGAAACCCAACAATTAGATTGAAGGGAGATTATGAGTTAGTACCCTATACAATGGGAAACTTATGGGATAGTACTTCTACCCAGGGGTACAACACAATTGGAGTGTTCAGACATTGGGGATTTTAGATTTCATTTTTGACAGTGGTATCTCAAAATTGGGCATGGCATAAAATTTTTGGATTTCATCTCAATAATTAAACAAGGATTCTTCATACGTGTTTGGGACCCTGTTATAAGTGCATGAATTGTTTGAGGACGAGTAATTTTGGGAAGGGAGGACTGTAATGACCCTTTTTCTAGACATTGGGAAAGGAGAGTGTGTCATGAGCATGGCTTAAAAATTAAAAATAATTATGGGATATGATAGAATTAATTAATTAAAAAGTGTCTAAATAAAAGAGAAATATGATAAGTCACTTTAATAAAATAGTAAAATAACCAAGGTATTCAGATGACCCATGGTATTTACCCATGTTATTCCAATTGACCATGACTACTATAGGAGGCGAAACCTCACTCCTTAGGCATGCATTTGGATTATTTATTTTATGTTGTTGACTTGAGCTCTTGGAGCTTGTTTGGGTGAGAGCCCACATTATGTAGAGGGTTAGTTACGATAGTCAATAATACACCCTAGATAATCTAATGAGGAGGTGTTTCATATTGAGAGATATACCCTAGCCACTCAAAGAGGAGGGATCAAATCAGATCCGCTCACTGGGCTTAACGTGGAGATCACGAGGATAAGTAAATCACTTCTCTCATAGAGGCATAACATTAAAGGAGTTATTATTAATCATTCAGATATCTTGTTAGTGTTTTAATAAGTTTCTAATCCAGATTTGGCATGTAATATCACATTTCAATTATAATAATAAGCTTGAGTTTTGCTACATATGTCTCGTGTGTATTTTTGAGTTGTATCATTTATGGTTTTATATATACAAATTCATTTGTGTTGGTATTTCATGTACGAAATTGTGCCATTTATTTTTAAGAAATTTTGTGGAAAATTTTTCTTAAGAAATTAAAAAAAAAAATTAATTAAATAATATAAAGGGATATTACATTGGCTAAAACCTTGGTTCTAATGCTAGATGCAAGGATAGTTAGTTTTAGTACTAATCAAATAGTCTATTTTGGAAAATTAAAGAATTAATGAAAGCTTAGTTGAGTGCAAGAGAAGTAGAGTAGTGCATGTTATGCAAGACTAAATGCCACATACATAATGATTTCCCCTTGAATTAGAGATATGTCACAAAAGTGGCTAATCCCTTTGTGGAAAATATGTTGGGAATAGTCAATGTTGGACTACTAAATATGTATAAATTGAATAAATGACCTCCATCATTGCATTTTGTTGAAAAATCACAATAACACTATGGTGGTAGAATTACAATTTTTTCAGGGTAGAACTTCATATTATAGAGGACTACCATGCATTATATATGTTTGTTGAGAGGCCTTATAATAATATGTTCAAAATAGAATTAGTGGAATTTTGAAAAGGAGGAAAAGATCAAAATAAAGATAATTGAACATTGAAGAATGATGTGAATCATCCTCCACGATGATGTTATAATTTTAATGAGGTGGAGCACATTATAAACAATATCCATAGTTTCTTTAGCCTTGTTGCGACTATTTCTAGAAGATTGGGTATAAAACTGAAGACTACTCGAAGCTAATTTAAAAATGAGAGGCACAAGATGAGAATAAATTTTGTGTAAACATGGTTAATTTGGAGTTGTAAGTAATCTATGGTGATGAAGTAATTTAGATGTATATCATTAATTGAGGTATAGAAAAAACATGAGTGAATTTGGATACAATGGATTAGGGTATTATCTATAGAACTTTGTAAAAAGCACTAAGTTTTGATCCCTCTGAACTGAACGAATTTATGCACAATGTGGTAGATGTAATGATGGAATTTTATGTGCACAAGATATTGAGCCTATAAAATTGGGAATACCAAAATGCATAATGTATTTTTTTAGAAGATGATAGAACCTACTTGTGCAAGTGACTAAAAAATAGGTTTAGGGTGGTTGAATGGCTCCCTATGGATACTAGAAGATGATCAAGTTGGAGCTAGTCTTAAAGAGATACATGCATATGTATTAGGAAAACCAATTGTGATAGTTGATTAATATCTATACCATGTGAAAAGAGAATACAAGGAAATTACGATTGCCTTAAAGAATTAATTAGATGATGTGAGGTGTGAAATGATATCCTTGATCTAGGATCATATGTGAGCATTTAATCTATAAATTTTTATGGATATTCCACTAGAATAGTTCATCATAATAGATCTTAAAATTTTATGTAAACTATTTTTATGTAGTGTTTTAATTAATATTATGATTTAATGTTACTAGCTTAACGCATGGAATATCAAAATAAACTAAGAAAAAATAAAGAAGTTAAAGAAAATAACATACCATTTTCATAACGAATACAATATCTATCATGGGAAAACTGAATAGGAGGGAAGCCTAAATATAAGATGAGGAAAATTCCTTGTTTTTTTCTTTATGTTATTAAATGAAAATATAAAGAAAGTAAAGTCCCTATTGATTTTCCAAGGACATTGTGAAAATATGGTTGCTATATGATCTTCTATTTCCTCTATTATAATCAATATCTCGCTCACTTATTTTTATAATTTGTGGAACAATAATCACTATAGTAAGAATGGAACTCCTTCCTTTCCTAGTAGCCTAATATTTAACATTATCATGATAGTCATTTAGGGATATGGGCCGGGATTTTGCATGAGTCAACACCTAGCTAAGGCTATTGTTTTAGACCCTCTAGAATCTTCTTATAAGTCCAAACTTGACTAGCTCCACATGTATGAGTAATGGAAGCTTACATGGCATTCACTCGATACCATGATGGTCAACAAGATAGGTCAACTTACAAGAGGAATAACTTCCTCACATGAATCACGATTTTTCTAATATTTTTTTCATTGGAAAGCTTCCAATATTTATAAAAATTTCTAGAAAGTTTTTTATCCCAAAAAATGTCATTTGACGCCTTGTTTAGTATTTAAAAGTTTCTAGACCCCAAATAACCAAAATAGGACATGCCCCTAAAATGGGACCTGTAAGAAAATAACTTCAAATTTCCACCTAGAAATTTCATAATAAATGACAAGTTATATAATGATATATTTCATATTATGCCTCCCCATTTTCAAAGGATCTGGTTCCCAAAAAATTTCACTAAATGAGGTGATAAAAAATTTCCTCTACCTTCTCCCTAGAGTGCCCTTTGGACTTGCTTAGAAGTTGTCTTATTATATTAAATTGTATCGTTTGATAAATATTCTTGAAATTTTGGTTCTAATTCCTCTATGGTAGGTAATATTTACCCATTAATTTCTCATTCTACAATGGAAGACTCATAGAGTTTCAAAATTCCCACATTTAGCATTGATTAAATGTGTGCATATGGGGTAGATCGAGACTATAAAAATATCACCTATCTTCTCCAACAATTAGGAAATACCATGTTTTAGAGCCTTGAATTATTACTAGGACCTTGAATGTATTCTATATTATTTTTTGGTCATGTCAAACCTTCTCCTTTTATTTTGACTTCTCCAACATCTCTTGTACTTGTAAACAGATTCACCGCATACCTAGTCCCTTATTATCTTAATTGGGGTTATGTGGTATTATTTTTTTGTCTTTTATAACTCAATCAATTACTATAAAACCACCTTTATATTGACTCAACCCTCTCAAAGGAATTATGAGATGGATTCTTGACAAATTCTTTTCTTAGTTTTCCATTCTCCTGACCTCTTCACACCTGGTAGAGAGTATGCAAAACTCATGTGACAAGATGAAGTAACAATATTTAGATTTAAATGCCAAGTAACAATATGAATTAAACATTCTCCTCCTATATGTACATAATGTTAGAATATTTAGACATATTATTAAACATACAACAATATTAAAAACCATAAATTTACTAGATTATCCTCTTATGCATATAACAAAAACATTTAATCACAATAAGGAGACAAGAGAGAAAGAGAGGAGTACACTATATATACAAAGTAAAACACCAATGTGGAGAAACATGCATCAGAGGGTAATAGTATTTTTTTATTCTTCAAAAATCTCCAATCTTACACTTGAGAAAACCTTCACACATTTTTTACCCTTTACAAAGATAATACCTTCATATTCATGTATGTCTCATGGGTCTCTCTTGCCTCTATTATATATCAAGATTTATGGAGGAATTACATCCCAATGAAACATTTGGGATAAATGTAAATTCACCTCTTTATATAATAAATGGTAACAAGGGTATTTTACTCTATGAATGTGAGCTGACACTTTTAAATAAGATTTCAAATTTTTTTGATATAACACTAGACATGATTACTTTCCAAAGGGACACATTCAAACTCTCCTCCTAAATGATGACTAGGCAGAAGGAACACTTATGGAGGAAGGTGGAATTACATCAATACTCCTCCTTGATGACAAATTCCCACATTTCCAACAACTTTTGAAGTCATACAAACTTCACCTTTGTCATGGATTTAGTGAAGATATATACAACTTACTACTTCGTGGGATAATACTCAAAGAAATAACATCATCTGCAAAACATCTCAAATGGAACGAGTATCAATATCAACGTGTATAGTTTTTGAGTGCTACACTAGGCTATATGAAAGCTAAATTTCACTTGGATTGTCATATATTAACTATGTAGCTTATTTTTGAACTAGTCTAGGCACAATAAAAACATGTTGTAATCAAACAACTTCTTTAGTTGCTTCCTAGTTTCCATGTACTTTACTTCACAAGAAGAAAAATAATGATTTCTCAACTTCTTACTAGAACATTGAATCATACCTGAACCAAGTTGAAAGATGTTCTCAATAGTAGACCGTCTATTTAAACTACCATCTGCCTAATTAGAATATGCATAGACAAGAAAAAAAATTGTTGCTATGCTTGAATAGAAAACACCACAATTCATTACCCCATAATTGTATGAGAAATCTCTTTTCTTCTTGCTAATGAATCTCATGAGGCTTTTTCATAAACCTCTAGACCATAATAACGTCCAAAGAGATGTAAGGCCCGTGATTGTCAAAGCAACAAATAACAAAAAATATGTATTATAAAAATAGTTTTCAGAGTTGTACACAATGATTTGCACCCCAAATTTTAGATCTAGGATTCA
This sequence comes from Pinus albicaulis, assembly GCA_034641835.2. Taxonomy (NCBI): domain Eukaryota; kingdom Viridiplantae; phylum Streptophyta; class Pinopsida; order Pinales; family Pinaceae; genus Pinus; species Pinus albicaulis. The sequence goes on from CM076573.1 coordinate 472,282,529, forward strand.
TACATCAAAAACTATCTAAATTGCTCCCTTAAGCAATCTAATCAATGATATCGATATTGAACTATTATTGAAAATATGAAATCATTTTTGTATGGTTTATATTTATAGAAATTGAGTGGAAAAAAGAACAAGACATTCCTTAATTCCCATTTCTTTGAGAGTGTTATACAAACATTTTTTTGGCTATAGGTGATTTCCAATATTCTCTTTGGAGTCTAGAGTATCTGTGGAAAATCAAGGTGAGTTACTTCCAAATTTACATGTAGGAAATAAATTCAGTTTTTTCATATTTATATTCTGGTCTTTATTTTCTTTACGGTTTAGTTTCTTGTTTTATTAAACATAATGTCTTTAGAAGTAACTTATGGTGGGTTATAAATATCTTCCATGGAAGAGAAATATGATTGATAATCTTAGGAATAATAATCTATGTCAGTCAATTAATAGTGAACATAAGAAACCTATTGATGCTAAAGGGTTTGGTTATAAGGGAAGATTGATGTGATCAAGCAAGAGGACTCATTTATTAAACAAGTTTAGATAGTATTTCTGTACATATTCAGGCTAAAGGTAGCTCGATTAAGGTATGGAACACTTCAAATTATGTATTTGATAAATCTTATGATGTATCTTCCTACTATATTGAAAAGAAAATCCATTAATTAGATTTGAAAGATTTTGATACGATAGAATTATTTCTTGCTAAGATGAAAATCTTAAATTAAAAACTATACAATTATGGTAAATTCTACAAGAAAATTGATACATCCCTAGTAATTCTTGTAGAACACAAATTGCAATTTTCTTTTGATATGTTCATTCGAACCAGAAATAAAGCAATCAAAATGTATAAAGGATATGTGCAACCTAGATTTGAATATTTTTATAAAGGTATGATTAATAAGTAATAAAGGTTAATTTATTTAAGACAATTAACTCCTAATAAAAAGTTATAATGGAACATAGTAAAAATAATCCTAGAAAAGTTTTTAATAAAAATCCTAAATCACATATTGAAGGATCTTTCCAACACTCTTCTAATGATGCTTATGATGATCCTTGTAAGTATTTTGGTAAAATAAGACACTCTAAAAAGACTAGCGAAAAACGGAGACATGAACTTGCTAAAACCAAGAAGAAATCCTCTATTGAATAAAAAATTGCTCTTTGTGTCTATTTTGTTCAGCAAAGTAAATATTCTTATGTAGAATAGATTATGGTTTATGGTGCTTCTAACAGTATTCTTGTTTTTGGTTCATTATTTCTTCTTATGACACTCACACACACACATCAAAAAAAAATTCTATTGGTGATGGTAAACAACTTTTAGTAGTATGTTTTGGTAATGTTAAAGTTCCTAATTGTACATTGGAAGATGTTTTTCATGTTCAAGGCATGCCCATCAATTTTATTTCTATTTTTCATGCATTTTTCAACACCATATTATAAATTTGTTGGTTTATTTGAAATTGAGGAATTGGAGAAGTATCTAGCTTTTAGAAAAGTGATGTATAAGAAAAAAAAAAGAATTTTATGTAAATATTCATGATTTTTATATAGCTATTCACAGGCCTTATTTCATGTGAAGCCTAGAATATGATAGGGTTATCTAGATGAGTAGAGACCAATGGTTTGAGCAAAATAATTTATTTTGTTCAACATCACATGCCTTTGGGGGTGCTTTTCCATTTAATTTCCCCTTGGGATGTGATAAGACATTTGTGGTAAGACATAATAAGAACATGCAAAAAGATTTGCAATAGTGTATAACAACAAGCTAGAGTAACATTACCCATGATTTTGTTTTCCAAAACATGGAAAATTGTATATCATAGTTTTTAACTAAATTTTTTTCTTATTATTACATATGTTTCTATACATTGATAACGAATCACTAATATTTTACAATATTTTCTAATTTTTTAGAAGATTAAATAAGAATCCAATTTATCTAATGCAATATTGTATCGAAAAATAAATCTGAATATTACATTCTATCCACTAAAAATCACACACTTATTAATGTCTTAGCATACACTTCTCTTTGCACATGCTTTCTCTTTGCACATGCTTCTCCCCCATAACACTTTCTCTTCTACACACTTCTTTTAGGTTTGGTAGGATACTTTTTTTTCTCTTGATTAATTTTTTTAGGATTTATACAATTGTCATCAAATATCATAATCAAAATTACAAATTTCAAAACAAGATTACAAGAATTAAAATTCCTTATTCTTAAGTAAGATTTAAAAAATAATAATTCAAAATTCGAAACAGATTACAAAAACTATGTTACCATTGTATTGACAACATTTTTATTAGAAAATATCAATTGGCTTAAATATTAGAACTAAATTCATGGTTCATTTTGATTTTAATTTAAGTTTGTTTGTAATATGGCATTTAGAATTTGGATTATGATTACAAAAACTATGTTCCCATTGTATTCACAACATTTTTGTTAGAAAATATCAATTGGCTTAAATATTGGGAAATTCTATTAAAACTAAATTCATGGTTCATTTTGATTTTAGTTTAAGTTTGTTTGTAATATGGCATTTAGACTTTGGATTATGTTTCGTGTTGTTTTTTAAATTATTAAAAAGATGTAGCTGAAAGTTAAATTGGTAAAAAATGGAAACTTGTCTTGTCACTTCTACACACTATGTCAGTTTTCATAAAAAATAAGATAATCTCTTATATTAGTGGTTTAAAATAAATTTATTTTATTAAGTTATTTATGATAATATATTAATACTATTTATTTGGGTTTAAATAAGGAATTGAAAATGATGTGATCCAATATTATATCTAAAAATAAATTTGTAATTCTTAGCTTATATCTATCCAAAATCCAATCCTCCCATTTTTAAAAGATCTACTATTTACATTATATTCTAGACATCTTATGGACATCTCTTCACACACTTCTCTCAGAGACATGCTTCTCCCACATAACACTTCTAAAATGTTTGGTAGGACATTTTTTTCTATTTATTAAGTTTTTTAGAATTTATATAATTAATATATGATACAAATATATTTTTAATGGTTATTTAAATTAAATTATAATAATTTCATTTTTAATTGATAGTAAGAACATACAAAACTAATATATTTTGTCATTCATTAAAAGAAGAAAAATAAGATAATTTTATTAATGTTTAATCAATAGAATTATGGTAATTCTTAAGCTACTAGATTATAGTAATTTTAACCAATTAAAAACAATGATCTCACTTCAATTAAGAAAAATAATTATAAGAAAGAATTTACTAAAATTTACATAACTCTATAAAAACATAGTTCTCACTTCTACACGTTATTAATTGATATCATTTTGCATAAAATATTGACATCGTTTCATAGATTAATGACTGAAAATAAATTTATTTAATTAAATTATTTATGACAATATATTACAATCATGACAATATAACATAAAGTTAATTTAAAAAAAAAAAACTAACTGGTTTAGAATATCCAATTTTTTCCATAAAATTACGCTGTATAAACAAATTTAATCTTAACCAAATTTAAAACTAATATTAACAATCTATAATGTCATATCAAAATGATATTCCTTATTCATTTATATAAACAAAATATAATAATATAAATCATGTATAATGATAAACATAAAAAAAATATAACATCTATACAAAAGAGTACATAAGTCAGGCTAAAATTCATTGTTCTTGTTCGAGCTATTAGCAGTGGCACAAGTTTAAAGGAAAAAAAAATAATAGTAATAACGCATGCAAGTGAAATAGATAACTGCTCAACCGTTTATTTATTTACGAGGAAGAGGTAAATACTCTATGTATAGTAATTTTTATTTTATCAAAATATCTATAGTCACAACAACGGAGGTTAACTGAGTTACTTCTTTTTAACAATTACAGAATATTTTGAAATCTGTTATGGATATTTTATTTGTAAATACAGAGATGAGATTGTAGTTTATCAAACAATTTTTTGGTTTAAGAGTGTAAATATTTGTGATTTATATTATATTTTAATAATTTTTTTAGGGAAATCATATAAGAAATAATAGAATTAATGCTTTTGGAATTACTGAATGTAATTCATCATCAAAAACTACTAAATATAATTCATCATTAAGAAAATCAGTGGCTTGAAACGCGTAAGTTCTACAATTTTTTTATATGATTTCCAAAGAAATTTATTATAAAATCCTTTCGTTTATTAAATGAGAAAATATTGTGCAGTGCAGTAAAGTAAAGTAGTAATGTACTAGAAGCTGTACTACTCCTAGCGCATGAAACAGCTATCGAATAGAACTTGAGCACCGATAGCGTTGCTGCAATAGTTCAATAGTTCAATATATTTTCACTCAAGTGCCGCAATGTTTCACCGAGGTTGTGGAAATGCAGTATGCTTCGCCGTAGGCAGTGGGAGAGCCTAAAGAGCCCGAAACCGATGTCTTGTAGTCTTTGCCATTTTGATTGGGCACGTAGTCTTCCAGATCTTTTATGAGCGCTGACAGAGTATCAACGAAAGGACTTTCGATTGGGATTTTCTCAGTGTTACACGTAGCCGACACAAACTTTTTTTTTAACCAACTATATTCAAAACATATGTATTATTGAAATAAGGACTGTCATCCAAAATTTCAAGATTGAAACTAAAGAGGTTATATTAAAATGAGAATTTAAGATAATCAATAATAAATTTGAAACTCTTTACTTCAAATAAATTTTATTAGCAAGATGAAGATGGAGGAGATATTTTGAGAAATTGTATATGCAATCCACATCACTAGATATACACTGCAATTTTATTTACCGGTTGCCCATAGACATCAATAATTATCAACGTCCTATTCATATATGGTAGCCATATATGGTAGCCATGAAGAGGAGAGAGATTTAACATTTTGAAAACATTAAAAAAAAATTGAAGACATTAAAAAATTACATGTGGTATATATATATAACCAATATATATCAATCAGATTTATTAGGTTTCCAAAGAGATTAAATCTCTTATGTGCAAATTTTTTAGTCAAAATTTTCACTATATATTTAGAAGACATTGAATTCATTTTATAAATTCAAAAATATAATTTAAACAATGAAAATTTACACACACACACACACACAGATATATATATATATATATATATATATATATATATATATATATATATATATATAAATTTTAATTATAGATATATTAGGTTTCTAGCGGGATTAAATGTGGTGTTCAAAATTTTTAGTTAAAACTTTCACTGTAAATAAAAAATGTGTGTTGTAACATAAAAAAAAATGAATATATATGTTATATTCTTACTCTCAACCATAAATAAAATATTTCAATGTCCATATAAACTATCATAACCTTATACCAATTTCATAGAGAAGTAAAGTAACTAAAAGTAATAAAAAAATGGTATACTTTTGAGTACAAAAATTTGTATAATTCCTATACTTTCTAAAAATATTTCACTACATGACTTAAAAAACTTTTTAAAAATATTTTATTACATGACTCAAATAATGTTCTTTAATATGCATGTCAAATAATTTATTTCAATCTCAACTTCATGCACATGTATATAGAGAGAGTGTAAAGGACAAATCATTTTAATGTTGATTATAATGAAAATTTAAATGTTGTAAGAGTAGTAATTAATAGTAAAAATGTTCAAGGAGATATGTAATTTATTTAATTTTTAATATCAAATTAAAATGCAACATTTAAAAATATATAATTAATAATAAAATATTCAATGTGACTCATAAATAAAATATTTTAATTTAGAGGGTTAATTGATATTGAAATGTATTAAAAATATTATAATAACATAAAAATAATTTTAATGTGGAAAATATAATCCATAGATAAAATATTTCAATAAAAACATTTAAATGTGTATATATTTATATGATTAAAAAAAAACTATATATGCAATATTCTTTATGGCTAAATCATTTCAAGTAGTCTCATTGTGGCCCTTTTTTAAGAATATGAATTGGTCAATTTTGTTTCAAATCAAAACAAATGTGTTCACATTGCAAGTTTAAGCTATGTAGTTTACAAAATCCAGGTTCTCAAGTAAATTTTGATGACATTTACATTCAAAAATATAGTTTAAACAATGAAAATTACATGTGGTGTGTGTTTATATATATATATATATATATATATATATATATATATATATATATATATATATATATATAAGGTTTCCAGAGGGATTAAATTTGTTGTGTGCAAATGTTTTAGTCAAAATTTAAATTGTAAAAGAGGTTTGCCTTGGAGCTACATGACTTTCTTTCTCCCTTGAAAAAATCTTATATACTCCATCTGCAAGATTGAAATCCAATCTAAACCAACACAAACATGTACCTATACATCGAGTTGGTCATGCGTGTTGTTAGTGCAAGTATTATAGTTAAGTTTCTAGTTAAAGAATTGATCCTCCTCTCAATACGAATTTGAGGTGTTGTACATATGTACTTTTATCTAAAATTCTCAAGAAGAACTTAAATAAAACCACCCAAGGATCAGGAGGTATATGGGGTCCATAGGTATCGGGAGAGATCATATGCATAGGATATTTAGATGAAGATGAAGGATGAATGTCAAACGGTGGTAATTGAGGAAAATCACCCATAAGAGATGAGCTTTTGAATAACATGGATGCAACACTTTGAAATAGAACATGTCATCAAGAGATAGAAAATAGGCTCGAAAATTAAATTTCTTAGAACCTCTTGAAATTGGTGTCAAGTTGTAGTGTTCATTGTTCGGATTCCAGCGACTCTTTAATCTCCTCAATCTGATGTCGTATGAAGAAGTTATGATTTTTTGAAGTTTTTAGCCAACAAAAAAAAAGAAAACCAACTATAGGGTTGACTAGGCTGTTGACTCGGTTGTTCAAACAATTGACATCATCAGCTGAATGTACAGGGTATGGTTGGTAGTGGACCAATCTAGTCTCGACACGTGGCATGTTTTTACAAGTGTAATTTCGCATGTTTTGATTGGTTTGTATAGTGTGAAGAGGTGCAATCAGAGGCCATCACACGGCCCAATGATAAGGCACCATGTGGCACCTCGTTATTGGCCAAAAAATTTGTAAAGGAGGCTCAAAGGCCTTGGTGCGGTTCGACCCCCAGACTTGCCACTAAAAAACCTCATCCTCCACCATCACACCACAGGTTGGATCTTAACAACTATACTCCATCGGTTATATTTGAAAACGATGTGTTTAGGCATTTGGAGGAGGGCCTGAGCGGTGAGCCCTGTCCCCTGGTCATGCCACCACCGCACGACCAGAGTGCTTAGCGGAGAGGGTGGGGTAGTAGCCCTAGCCTGAGGTCTCATTGCACCCACACGATCAATGACGAGAGCTAAGAGGAGAGGGGTAGGGCACTTGGCCCTAGCCCCAAGTTACTCAATACCCCTAGGTCATGATATTGGTGCACATGCCCACAATGGAAGAGAGAGGGGAAAGGATTAATCCCCAACCCCTGATTATGAGCTCACCATACAACAGACAACAAGCAGGTATGGCAGAGTGGCAATGAATAAGCCCTAGATTCAGGGCACGTGCCCTCAACAGATGTTTGAGCGAAGGATACTATGCTCGAGGGAATGAGAATATAGCCCCAACTTTTGGTTCTTAGAAAGCATATCACTATTACCCTGTAGCTCTAGTTGTGAGGGCAAACCATGCCCCAGCCCCTCACCTTATGGGTGCCATGTGCCCCTGATCTTTTGCATATGGTTATTGCCGAAATTAATGAGGTGACAAATTCCCATTTTTTGACAGGAATCACATTGGTCCATGGTGAAATCATTGCTTAACGAACTATGTAAAGGGAGAATTTGTAGGAAAGTTAGTAGGTTTGGCGAAATTGCAGGACAAATAACATAGATTCGCTTGGGGAAGCATAACTTGCTCAATTTTTAACCTTTTTGAGCTCAAGAAGAGCCTATATGGGGGTTTTTGAGTGTTTTGGATTCATTGGAAGATTTATTTTTTTGATTTGAGCAGTTTATGACTGATTTTTTGCAGAATTAAGTCTTTTAGTGCTAGAGACAATCAGATTTTTGAAGTAGTTTGAAGGCATTTTAAGGATGGAGAGAGCATAGTCATGGGTTTTCCAACCTTCTAATTTCTTCTGCAACAAATAATACTTTAGTAGAGTGGCTCTTTTTAGTCTTTTCTCATTATGTGTTCATGAAGGAAGTTATTTTCATCATCTCATTATGGAGTTGTTGTATGTTTTTGTGGTTGGATTCCAGGTGGATTACAAGGACATCTTGTGTGAGTCTCCTTTATATGTTGATATTTTCATGACTTCTTGTAGGGAGTCATATTTTTGAGTGATAATTATTTGTATGAGAATGCTTCTTTATGGGAGAAACAACCCACTCTACTGTCATCAATTTGTATGTACTCATTTGGTACTAAAATCAATGAGTGATCTAGCTATTGGAGTAGGCCCGAAGATGTAGACCAGGATGGGTGAAATTTGTCATAAAATGTTGGTTTCTTCTATTCATGTTTATCATTTTGAGTTGCATGTGAATGCATTTCTTTTCAAAGTTCATGTGAAAACCAAACTCACCATCTTGAAGAGGTTGTGAAACTTGTTTACCTTTAAAAACCCATTTTTTTAACTTGCAAAGTCTCGGAGAACAATAAGTTTTTGAGAGGAGGTGTGTCTCCTTCTCCTCCAATTTTTAGATCAGGTGTTATGGGAGCAGGTTGTGACCAAGTTTCAAGAATGGGCAAGAAACTGAAGCATGAAAGAATCCAAGAGTTAGAAGAGATTAATATATCTCTTCGAATGGAGAGTGTTGAGATGAGGAGATTTCTTGAAGTTGTAGAAGAGGATAAAAGGAAAATGCACCTACAATTGCAGCATGTTATGGAGGAACAAATTGCTGAGAGTTACATTCTAGAATAAGAAAAAAATCCCTTGAAGATGAAGTCAATTTGTGGATGTGGTCCAAACACAAGATATGGACCATATGTTGAGAATGATGCTTGTGATTTTTGTGAGCCTATAAAATATTCTCCTTATCTACCCATTGGTAAAAGTGGTTGGATAGAATCATCATCCACTTCTTCATCAACATCTGCAATAGAAAAGATGGGTGATAGGCTAAAGGAGGTACTTAGGATTTCTAGTTCTACTCCTTCAACTAATGTTGATAACACATCTTTTGCAGCTTTTCAAAAGCACACCAAAGGTATTGGTATGAATATTTTAACTCAGATGGGTTATGATGGAAGATTCTGTAATATTCCCAAATTTACACATCATATTTGGAGTATTAGAGTCCTTGATTTTCTTAATGAATTAAGTAAATAAAAGGGTGGAGGGACCCACAATCCTCACTAAGAATAAATATCCACTTTGTGTGTGTGACTGTGGATTAATTTAGCCTAGATCTACAAAAAGAGGTAGTTGAGCAACTACTAATGTGAATGAGACTGGAGATCATGTCTCATTTAATGAGAAAGATCATGGAGGGTTGATTTAGTCAACTAAGATCTCGAAGATGTCAAACAAAGGATCATTGAGCATTAATGATCAAGTGATGGGGGATCATGTGCAAGTGAAGCACACATGGTGGAGGAGGTGTACATTGCACCTAGATTGTTTGGTTGATTTGGTCAAATAATGTAGTCACACTTGGAGGATTTGTCCACATGAGACTGCGTAGTTGAGATTAGGGCCAAGGCTTGAGGGGTCTCAATCATTATAAAGGATATTAAGGGAAAGGTGAAGGGCATCTTGGATTATTTGATGTATGATCTTTTAGATCTGGAATTGTCAAGTGACATTCCATTGCATTCTTGGGCTATTTAGCAGAGATTGTAGGTGTTGTTTAGCAAAGGGTGTTCCCAGGCGGGAATACCTCCTCTTTATTTGAGTGATCTCTAAGGAAGAGGTTTTTAATTCATTATACATCAGGCTTTAAGTTCCATTTCATTTTTCTAATTTCTGCAGAACATTCATATTCAGAAAACTGCAGTTTTTTGAAGATCAGTTTGGAAGGTGGAAGTTGTCTTCAGTACTTCAGCTGGAGAAAAATGTGAGGGATTATTCCCTTCACTTGGGCTTATATATCAGCACTCCCAGAGCCACATTGCATATCTGGCATCAGGCCAAATTTTATTGACCTCCTGGCAGCAGTATTCCCTTCAGAACACATATTTCATTAAATTTGGAAGTATTTTATTACAAAGCCTTCAACAACATTCATTTTTTTGTAAATCACTATATTGAATTAATTTAAGATAAAAATAATTTTAGGAATGTCAAACAAATTAGAGACCATGAAAAGGTCAAACATGGGGTTTTTAGGTACAATAGTGTCAATGCACAATATGAGTGTGAAAGAAAACTCTTAGAAACATTTTATTTAATGTAAATCATATTAGTATGTCTAACATCCATGAAAGATATTATAGTTATGGATAACATACTAGAGTCATCGATGTTTGGATTTTGTGTTAGATGACTCTAACCCACTTTCCCACAACCTGCGAGAGAGTTGTTGATTGAATAACGGTGATATGAGGATCTTTGTGTAAATGGAAAGGAGGTGCCTCCCTTACATTGCTTTGAAACTAGTCTACTAGAAACCTATGTGCCAAATTTTCTACCCCTTCATGCCTTTAAGTAACACTAATGAGGAGGTGATAATTCTTCTTTAGAGTATCCATGCATACACTATTAATATTAGGCACTATTGATCTAAGTATTTCAAGAATGTTGGGTATAAATGATATATCTCCCCTCAAAGCCAAGTACATCAAATGAGAGTTCCTAAATGGGTATTCAAGTCATTCCATTATGATAGGACGCTGTCACAAATTCAAGTAAACAAGAATTATTGGTTGTTGAGAACCAATATACATAGACAAGTAGGTAGTGGAAGCAAGGGTTTTCAAAAAATAGTACACTTGATGGCATTCTGGATATTTAACTCTCCTTGTCAACATTGTCAAAAACTAATAATGCTCCTAATGTAATAGTGCCAACCTATTGTACGAAAACCATTATTGACCATTACTTTCACCAAGAGGAGATAATGACAATAATTGTTAATGGGGAATAAATAAATGTGAAACACAACTTATAGATTTTAGTTGAAATTTATATAAGTTCCCATGCTCTTTAATTATTAAATACTTAATGTAACTATTAATAAATTATCATTAAGATATTAATTTTGAATATTAAATATGTATTAAAATTTGTGTATCTATTACACATGATTTTCCATGTGATCTAAATAATCCACTTAAAACCCATTATCAATAAATTCTAATTAGTTTTGTAAAAGATGTATCTTTACTTACATTAAGAGATTTGTTTCAAAAATATATTACGTTTATAAACTTGTATTAATACATATAACTAAATGGAATACAATAAATAGCTTCAGGTCTTGGTAGCTTTGAGATTATTTTAATTACAATTAGTTTATTTAATAATTGAATTTTACAAAATGTTAATCTTAATGGGAAAATCATGTCATATGGTGGAAAAAAGTTTAAAGATGTTCATTTATGACGCAACTCTTGAATGAGCTTGAATAGTCTACTTCATGCTGATTGTGAATTAATTAATCCATGTTTTAATAGAAAACATTTTTTTACATAGAGTTTTCAATTAAAAATAACAATATCACATTTATACATTCATATTAAACCACATGATAGGTAAATAAAAATCAATCAATTGTTTCTTAAATAATCCATGTTTTAATAGAAAACATTTTTTTACATAGAGTTTTCAATTAAAAATAACAATATCACATTTATACATTCATATTAAACCACGTGATAGGTAAATAAAAATCAATCAATTGTTTCTTGACTTATCGACTTATATGGCATGATTGTATATAAAAGTAATTGATTTAAAAAATGCATAGTTAGAAAAAGTTATCGATTTAAGATAGAATGAACCACTTAGAACTCATCATCGATTGATTTCAAATTATTATTTTTTCTAAAAAATGTATCTTTACTTACATTAAGAGTTTTATTTCAAAAATATAATACATTTATAACCTTGTATCAATGTATATAAATAAATAGAATTTAATACATGCTTTATTTCTGGTTGGCTTTTATTATTTCAATTAGAAATGATTTATTTACGAATTGAAATTTGGAAAATGTTAATAGAAATGGGAAAATCAAATGGTGTATGTTGTAAAAAGATTAAATGCATTTATTTATGGCCTATATCTTAAGATAACTTAAGGAACCTACTTACTATTCATTATCAATTAATTATTTCATGTTTTGTTAGGAAAAACATTTCATTTTACATTAAGTTTTATTTCAAAAAAACAATGTCACATTTATACACTTACATTAAATTTCATGATAGGAAAATAAAAGTTGATAAATGGCTTTATATAGACCACTTAGAACTTATTATCAATAACTTATAATTTGTTTTATAAATAATATATATTTATTTAAATTAGGAGCTACATTTCAAAAATACATCACATTTCTAAACTTCCATTAATGCATATAACCAAATAGAATACAATAAATAGCTTTGAGTCATGTTGGATTCTATGAACTTAAATTACAAGTAAATTGTTTAAGAATTGAAAATGAAAAAAATGTTAAAATGGATGGGAAAATAAATGTCTTATGGTGCAAAAAGTTTAAATACAACCATTTATGATTCATCTATTTAATTAATCTAGATGGCTCACTTAACACGCTTTTAATTAATTTTTCCATGTTTTATTAAGAAGAGCATTTTGTTTTACATGGAATTTTATTTCAAAAAAATACAATATGAAATTAATATTCATATTAAACTACATGGTAGACAAATAAAGGTCAATAAATGGATTCATTATTAACTTATATGTGATAATTTAATTACATACGCAAATAGTTGATTTTATATATATATATATATATAGAGAGAGAGAGAGAGAGAGAGAGAGAGAGAGAATGCCTTACAATTTAAGGGTTTGAAGTATTCACTTATGACCCATCACCCATTAGCTTAAATAGTCCACTTAATCTAATTATCAAGAAATTATTAGATTTATTTTTGGAAGAAATGTCTCATAGTATATGGCTATTATATATCACATTTATATACTCATATTAATGGATATAACTAAGTAAACATCAATAATATAATTATGGCTCATATGATATGATTTCATTTTATTTAAAATACAAATTTACAACAACAACAACAAAAACTTCAAATAATGTAATCATATGTCTTAAAGATAAAAAATAATTAAAAAAAAGGTTCAAAGACATAATTTATCTATGATAGCATCCAATCAAACCTTGATAGTCCACTAGGCGATCTTTATCATTAATTATATGTTTTTTTTAGAAATGCAAAATTATTTATAATATATTTTTATCTCAAAAATTAAATATCACATTTATGCACTCATATTAATGCATTTTATAGGTAAAAGGTCAATAACTAACTTCGAGTCTCGTTGATTTTCAATATGATATGATTTTAATTACAACCATTAATTGATTGAAGTATATAAATATATGTAAAATATGGATTGAGAAATCACATATCTTATGCTTCAAAAAGTTCAAATCATTTACCTATGACACATTTCCCAATAGCCTGAATAGCCAATAGTGCATGTAGCATTTATCAAGTAAATTATTGTAATTTCTTCAATAATAATTGCACCTTTTTTTGCAATGAGCTCTATTTCAAAACTTATATTTGACATTTATATATGAGTATTATGCATATAAGTAAATAGAATTCATTAAAAATAACAACATACCTTGATGGTTCATGTAGAATTATTTCAATGGCAAATAATTCATTTAACACACATACACACACATATTAGCAAAAAAAAAAATTTGATATAACAAAGTCATTGAAAAAATAATTATAAATAATAATAGAAATATATAGTAATATAATTGACAATTCCCATTGTAATTTTTTTATTATAGGAAAAAAAAAATTTGACAATTCCCATATAATATTCCAAAATATATAAAATCATACAAACTAATTCAGAAAAAACTATGTTCAAATTGCATTCAAAAATTGGAATGTACTTGTGAACAAATTTATAAATAAAATTATCTCCATCCACTACAATGAAGTACATATTCTATTGAACATTTGAATGTAATCACGTTTCTCTTTCATATGATGAAGTGTCTTAAGAAAGGGGAATAAAACTTGCATAAGCCAAGTATCTTGCTCTTTTCCTGTATAGACTTTTATCAAGATGTGGTTTGATCGATATCCGATGAATTGAGAAGTATGCTTTGTTGTATCTATTAGCAATACATTTGATTCTTCATAATTCTCTCCATATTGGGACCACACATCAGTCAACCTTTTCACATAAAATTGTATTTTCCTCCGCACTTTTAATTTTGTTTGCAAATGACAATGAGACTTGTTCCATGCGAATTTAAAGTCCTCTATATCAATATTTGATATTTCAAGTACTTGTCAGATGTAATTTCCAGTGAGATTTAATGTCCATATTAGAACATCATATTTTTTAAGCAATATTTTAACAGCTCTGAGTGAAAATGCCTTAAAAAATAGGACCTATCACCGAAATGCCAATATAGTTCTCTTTGAATATAACAATTTTGTCCATCTTCAGTGTACGATTGGAAAAAAACTCCTTCCATTTCAAATATCAACATCATATTTTTACTTATAGAAATGCCCATTTGCGTCTATAGTTGCACTGCAACCACATATATGATATTAACATATCTCCACTTCAACACTTTATTTCTTAAGGATATAAAAACCTAACATTTCAAAAATGATGTTAGTATTTATTATGAATTAATGGTAATCACAAATTATAGTTACAATGGCCCTAGTAAAGTGAACAAACTAATGATAGGTTTACTTTATACATACAACCTAACACCTTTATTTAATTTGTATGGAATAAGCAAGTCTTATAGGATCACATTGACCCACCATTTAGATCATTGATTTTAGGACTTATAATGATTTGTTTAATTTCAATTGAAAGATATAATTAAAATGGTTGCAATTAAACAAACTAATTATATATTAGCTATCACGTGTAATATAATACAAATTTTTAATTTCAAACCTAATTAATTATACGCTAATATCTAGAGTCTCTACTTTAGTTTCTTTTGGTGCTTCTTTTAGTAAATATTTTATGTCTATTGTTGGTGCTATATACATCCTAATATAGTTTTTTAACTTATATGAGATAAAAATGTTTATAAGAATGCATTGAACCATCATTTGCATTACTAATTTCTAAGAGGTATAATGATAACTTAAACCTCAATTGAAAAAAATAATTGTAATGATCCAATTCAAACAAGTAGACAAATTATCTATTAATTTTTACATACAATCTAATCCATTGTAAAAAATTATATAGCACGGGAAATTTTGATACGAAAACATTAAAAAACCATTCAAATCAATAATTGTTATCAATACAATAATATCTCACAAAAATAAAAATAAAAAATTATTTTATTCTACTTATGACAAACCAAATCAACAATTCTTTTATTAGCACTGTGAAATGGAAGTCAACTTAGATTTAAAAGGGCTACAAAATATAGTAATAATTCATTATTTCATACATATTATGACATGAAATAGACACCAAACATCTTAAGGTACTATTAGCTGTGATTGAACATCCTTCAAAATAGCTCGCACATCGGTTGCCTTAATGCATTTATTCAACATTCTCAATAGCTCATCAATAAACCAAGTATACTCTTGAGTTGTTACAATGAATGGAGGGCCAAGAACCATATTTTATTTTGGATTTCCTTTCATTCTCTCAAGTGAACAATCCACTATAATAGTATTGATTGCATCATATTGGGTATGCATTTCTCACACTGTGTTCAATGACTTAGTGTGTATACATTTTGTTAGATTGTCTATGGCTTTATGTCCCTTTTATGGTTTACACTCTGAAGTAGTCCACATAAACACAAGTTTATCTTGTAATGTTTCTGAAACCAAATTTTTTAGAACTCTGGTTGTGTTTTGTTTCAAAGCTGTTGTCCAAATTGCAATTTCAAAATATTCATTTTTGAAACAAATTTCAAAAAATGTTTTTGCATGTGGATGAATCCAAAATAATTTTTTATCTATTGTGTAATCTGCATCATTTCTCATTTTCTCAATATTTCCTTTGTGTTTCTGCTTCATCATCGATGCTATGATAAAAAATGTTCTTTAATTCAAACATAACTAATTTCTTTTCAATTTTTTTTTTATTTTTTTTTTGGTAAATTAGTCTATTTCTATTAAAAGAGTGTATGGTACAAGATGGATTACAAACAGTAGAGGCTAGATAACAGGGAAACAGAAATGAAGAACATTCAACCTCGGTCCCATAGAGTAGCCAAGAGAGAAGCAAGAGATATAGACATAAAAGCAAGGGAGCCACAAGACAAACACTAGAAACTACCCCGAGTCAGTTGCTTCCTCAGTATGACATTTATTTTCTTTATTTTTTGAACTTTGACCGAGCCATCCTGGGGTTGTTGGGCTAGTATCACTTGGAACATGTTGGTGTCTAAAGGAGTGGGCTCCTTATCCGAATCTGAGGAGGAGGTTTCATGAGACTGTTTCTATGCACTTGTGGGACCAGTGGGCATGTCAGGGTCTGACGAGGTCATGTCCTTCTCTTGTTTTGCTACCTCTGCATCTGCTTCGATCTCTTCCTTTTCCTCATCTGAGCTGAAGGAATCGATGTCATCCATGGGAGGTGGGACACAAGGCTTTGAACTTTTCGAGTTTGATTTGTGGATGCTCTTCTTCTTTTGGACCAGGAAGGAGGAGCAGGAGTTCTGAAGATGTCCTATTTGGTGGGAGTGGTGGCATCGAAAGGTGGTATTCTTATAGTCTAGGGTCTGTGTCCAATGGAAGTCTCCCACTTTTAGATTGATTTGATCTTTCAGGCCTTTGCTGATGTCTATTTCAACACATATTCTATCGAAGGTGTATATGCCTAATTCCCTCCTAGAGGTATCCGTTGCAAGAAAGCAGCCTAGAGTATTTCTGATTCCTTGAAAGACAGAATAATGCCATAGAGGGGCTAGTAAATTTGGGAGCCTGGCCCAAATAAGAAGCTTGGTGATGATGGACATGGAGGGGTCGAAGTCTGGGAAACATGGTGTGAGGAATAGCCCAGCTTTTCCCTAGAACCAAGGTCCTCATGTTAAATCTTTTTGATAGTCCTCGAAAGCGAACATAACTATGAAGAAACCCTTTGAGAAAAAACAAATTTGACTGTTATTTGTCCAAGCAGAGTGCTTTCCACTTTCATCATTCCCTGTTTTATAATATCCATCATTAGTCATTGTATTAAACATATTGACAATTAATAAATTTGAACAAAATATTATCCAAAGTATTATAAGAGAAACACAAAAGAAATTGTAGTACCTGATTTTTCTAAAAAGCTGATGGATCCTGGGTTTGATAGTTGAAAATATTTGTAACTATTCAACATTACTGCCCTTTGTGACTCTATTTTCACAAAGGTCATTCAATTTAATTACAACAAGCCTTGATTAAATTTTCCCCTGCATAAAGAGAAATAACCACTTATGCATCACTACATTGTTGATGATTTTCCAATAAATCCATCCATAAATCATAATCTCTCTCCTTTTCATCAAGTGTGTCTTCAAATGTGTGAGAGTATTTTGAAGCCTCCAACATTTTTAATTCTGAAAATAGAAATGTATAGTCAAAACTATATCATAATTATAACTGTTTTGGGACTTATATTCATAAATTCCACTATTCATTTTATATTTGATCTTGGAGTTCTTTATGGCAATTTCCAAAGTTTGGCGTACATGATTACGAAACCAAAGTCATTCAATTCATTTTTTTCGATAACGAATAATAAAAAATTAATATAATAGCCCTTGTGGAATGGTTGTTTTCTCAAAGCCAATGTATCCAGAACAATAATGTCAGTATGTAAAAATGGCTGCAACTGACATGGAAAAGAATGCAAAAGTGTTAACAAAAGATCAGGCCCCCCAAAATGACAACCAAATTCAAAATTGTTGCCAAATTGTTGAATGTTTGTTGATCCATTTATCATTATGTGAAGGACTCAACATGCTTGTTGAGAAACAGAATCTATCTTTGTATTCCGTGTTCCTTTTACATAAGTAGACCCTACATTGCCAATAACAAAATTATAAGGTGAAAAAAATCTAATGTGTGTAAGATTTCCTTCTAGCATAAACACAAGCATACAAGCACATTATAAGGTGAAAGAATAATAGTGCATGCCAGATTTACTTCTAGCACAAACACAAGCATGTGGACAACAACAACATTATAGGGCAAAGGAAATCTAACACGTGCTAGATTTCCTTACAGCACAACACAAACACATTATAAGATGAAACAAATCTAGCATGTTCTAGATTTACTTTTAGCACACACATAAGAACATAACAACATTGTAGGGTTAAATAAATCTAACGCTAAATTTACTTCTAGCACAAGCTAAAGCATATTGCTAATAACAACATTGCAAGAAAAGAAATTTAACATGTGCTAAATTTCCTTCTAACATAGTCACATGCATATTTCCAATAATAACATTGCAAAGTCAAAGAATCTAGCATATTTCCTTCTAGCACAAACAACCAGATTGCTAACCACAACATGGCATTGTGAAACAAATCTTGTGCGTGCTAAATTTCCTTCTATCTCAAACACAAACACATTGTCAATAAAAATTTTGCAAGTTGAATTTTGACGCGTGCTAAATTTCCTTCTAGAACAAGCACAAGAACATAACAAACATTGTAAGGCGAACAAAATCTAGCATGTGCTATATTTAGTTTTAGCAAAAACACAAGCCTATTTCCAACAACAACATTATCAAGCAGTAGAAATCTAACATGTGCTATATTTCACTCTATCATAAACAGAAGTGAATTGCTATTAACAACGTTGTAATAAAAAATAAATATAATGAGTGATATATTTCCTTGTAGCATAAATAAGTGAGAACAAAATATAACATGTGTTATATTTACTTTTAGCGAAAACACAAGCCTATTTCCAACAACAACATTATCAAGCAACATAAATCTAACATGTGCTAGATTTCATTGTATCATAAAAGGAAGTGCATTGCTAATAACAACATTGTAAGATGAAAAAATTATAATGAGTGATATATTTCCTTGTAGCATAAATAAGCACATATTGTCGATAACACCATTGAAAGGTGAAGGAAATCTAACCCATGCTAAATTTTCTTGTATCAAAAACATAAGCACATAACAACATGGCAGGGTTAAAGAAATGTAGCTCGTGTTAGATTCATTTTTAGCACAAACACAAGTATATTGCCAAAAGCAATATTGCAGGGAAAAAACAAATCTATTATTTGCTAGTTTTTCTTCTATCATAGATACAAGGCATTCTCAATAGCAACATTGCAAGGTGAAAAAAATCTAACATGTGCTAGATTTACTTTTAGTAGAAAGACAAGCATATTTCCATCAACAAAGGTGCATGCCAAAAGAAAAATAGGACCTATTGAATTTTCTTCTAGGACAAACACCAACACAATGGCAATAATATCATTACAAGGTGAATGAAATCTAATGTGTGCTAGATTTCCTTGTAGCCCAAACATAAGCACATTGCCAATAACAAAGCTATAAGGTGAAAGAAATCTAATGTGTGTAATATTTCCTTCTAGCATAAACACAAGTAGACAAGCACATTACAAGGTGAAAGAATTATAGTGCATGCTAGATTTACTTCTAGCACAAACACAAGCATGTTGACAACAACAACATTACAGGGCAAAGGAAATCTAACATGTGCTAGATTTCCTTATAGCACAACACAAGTACATTATAAGATGAAACAAATCTAGCACACACATAAGAACATAACAACATTGTAGGGTTAAATAAATCTAACACGTGCTAAATTTACTTCTAGCACAAGTTAAATCATATTGCCAATATCAACATTGCAAGAAAATAAATCTAACATGTGCTAAATTTCCTTTTAACATAGTCACATGCATATTTCCAATAACAACATTGCAAGGTCAAAGAATCTAACATATTTCCTTCTAGCACAAACAACCAGATTGCCAACTACAACATGGCATTGTGAAACAAATCTAACGCATGCTAAATTTCCTTCTAGCTCAAACACAAACACATTTTCAAAAAAAATGTTGCAAGTTGAATTCTAACGTGTGTTAAATTTCCTTCTAGCACAAGCACAAGCACATAACAAACATTGTAAGGCGAAAAAAATCTAGCATGTGCTATATTTACTTTTAGTGAAAACACAAGCCTATTTCCAACAACAACATTATCAAGAAAAGAAGATCTAACATGTGCTATATTTCATTCTATCATAAACGAAAGTGCATTGCCAATAACAACATTGTAAGATGAAAAAAATATAATGAGTGATATATTTCCTTCTAGCATAAATAAGCACACATTGTCGATAAAACCATTGCAAGGTGAAGGAAATCTAACCCATGCTAAATTTTCCTATAGAAAAAACATAAGCACATAACAACATGGCAGGGTTAAAGAAATCTAGCTCATGCTAGATTTACTTTTAGCACAAACACAAGTATATTGCCAAAAGAAATATTGCGGGGAAAAAAGAAATCTATTATGTGCTAGATTTTCTTCTGGCATAGATACAAGGCATTCTCAACAACAACATTGCAAGGTGAAAGAAAGCTAACATGTGCAAGATTTACTTTTAGTAGAAAGACAAGCATATTGCTAGCAACAAAGGTGCATGCCAAAAGAAAACTAGGACCTGTCAAATTTTCTTCTAGGAGAAACACAAACACATTGGCAATAATAACATTACAAGGGGAATGAAATCTAACGTGTGCTAGATTTCATTCTAACCCAAACATATGCACATTTCCAGTAACAAAATTATAAGAAATCTAATGTGTGTAAGATTTTCTTCTAGCATAAACACACCAGACAAGCACATTATAAAGTGAAAGATGTGTAGTGCATGCTAGATTTACTTCTAGCACAAACACAAGCATGTTGACAACAACAACATTATAGGACAAAGGAAATATAACATGTGTTAGATTTCCTTGCAGCACAACAAAAGCACATTTTTTATAGGGCAAAGGAAATCTAACACGTGCTAGATTTTCTTACATCACAACACAAGCACATCATAAGATGAAACAAATATAGCATGTGCTAGATTTCCTTCTAACATGCACATAAGAACATAACAACATTGTAGGATTAAATAAATCTAACGCACACTAAATTTACTTCTAGCACAAGCTAAAGCATATTTCCAATAACAACATTGCAAGAAAAGAAATCTAACATGTGCTAAATTTCCTTCTAAAATAGTCACATGCATATTTATAATAACAACATTATAAGGTCAAAGAAACTAGCATATTTCCATCTAGCACAAACAACCAGATTGCCAACCACAACATGGCATTTTGAAACAAATCTAGTGCATGCTAAATTTCCTTCTAGCTCAAACACAAACACATTGTCAATAAAAATGTTGCAAGTTGAATTCTAACACTTCAATATGAAAAATGGCATTAGAAATTTTATTGGCACGAGGCTTAATACTTTAGAACTTCGTTTTTTTTTTAAGTTTCGGTCATGGGCAAGCATGGCACAAGGATGAGGGGAAAGCATGAAAGCTTAAAAATTGTACGAATATATTTGATGCACATTGAAGTTGAACACAGAGAAGGTGCTATATTGGAATTGTGATCGGTGGTCGCATATATTTCTTGTTGCAAATATAGATGATGGGGGCCATAGGAGCTATTAAATAAGAATAGGGGGGAATTCACCCGAAATTTCCCAACCACATGCGAAGAGATCATGTTCCTGCCACAAAAAATGTGGAGTGTGTGTTGTGGTAGTTCTGAGGAACTGAACTTGATTGGTTCATCATATTCCTTAGATTGGACGAGCTGAAGATTGTTCCATCATTTCGAGTTCCGCCATGACAATGGGCTAGTCTTCCAATACCTTTGGATAATATTCGACTCATATATAATATTATTCTTGAACTATATTTTCTTACTATAGGAGAGTCATTCCAAATTCATTGTAATTGGAATTGATCTCGTGGATTTGGATGGCCATCTGATTGATCCCAGCGATGAGAGAAACGAGCCCATCAATTGATGGATCCCATGGCGTTGCGGAGGATGATTCCTGTGATTGCATCTTGGGAAATCTAAAAATTGTCCCAGAAGTGGACTCCTCACGCTACTCAGACCTAAGCTACTAGATGTTGATGCTCTGCTCTCATGGTGAAGGATCCTATTATTGGGAATAAATAAAGGGTAGCATTTGCCTTATTTGTATGATGGAATGATGAAATAAACAATACATTGTCCTCAGAATCAAATGGGCGTCACCCTGTAACCATGGCTCCCTTGCAGATTGTTAATTTTGGGCAACTAGGTCCAAAATCCATGTTGATTTGCTCATATGATGATGATGATATTTTTGTTGGATTCCGCTTTCGGAGAGGTGCAAGATTGATCTAAAGATCATCTTGTTTGGATGAGTAGAACTTATATTTTGATTTTATTTTCCACACTTGTGCAATTTGTCAAGGTCGACCTTAATTGTAATGTAGGCTCCCAAGCCCAACAAATGTGTCACACACCCTCATTGATGGATATAAATTGGTGAGACTTGATGCTCATTTTATCATCATCTCATCACACACATTCCTCATGATATGATTGGTTCATACGGTCTAGAAGAGGTTTCTCTCTCTCCCACATGTGAATTTGGATGTTGGAAATATGGACGATGCTGAAAATGGATGCCAGAAATCTGGATTCCGGAAATGGATACCAGAAATCTATGTCAGAAATGGATGCTGGAAATCTATGCCAAAAATGGATGCCGGAAATTTGGATGATGCCAGAAATGGACACCAGAAATATGGATGATGCCAGAAATGGATGTTGGAAATTTTTTTGTTGACTTGCATTGACTGTTTTGGGAGCTGTCTCATGAGGTGTGTGTGACGCTAAAGGAAGGTTGATCTTGTATGTGTTTGAGTGAACCTACGGGAGGTTGGAAAAGCTGGTTTGACTAGCCAAAGTCTTTGCTGGCTAAGGCATCTTGTTGACTGTTGTAACAAACATTTCTCTCTATCTTTGTTGGATAAGAAGAATTGTAAATTCTGATTTATTGTATTGGCTTGTCTTCTGTCGATCTATTATTATGTTCTATCAACATTTACTTTCAATGATTATGTGATTTCTAATCTAAATTGGGCCTATAAGAAAGATTGAAGTAAAATGCTTTAAGCACAGAACATACAATTGTTATCTAAATTTAGCACACATCAATTGAAGCCACTGATGTTCCAATTTTTCTACATTATCAATGAATACACTAATAGAGAAATGATGCTTTGAGGTGATCTCTTTGTTTTCTAGCCAATCAAAAACTTGTTTGGCTTATCTCCTGACACGTTTGAACCTGATTGAGTCAAAACGTGATAAGTTTCTCCAAACTCATTTTCCCTCAGGATATTGATTCCCATGATAAGTTGGGAGAAAGATTGTGAAGATAATTTATAATCATATTAGAGTCGTCATCCACAATTATTTGATTGATTCCAATATTTTTTTTTCTCCGGACCCATTTCCCCACAGGATATTGATTCCCATGATAGGTTGGGAGAAGGATTGTGAAAAGAATTTGCAATCATTTTAGAGTCACCTTCCGTAATTATTTGATGGGGCCTAGATTTTTTTGTATCTTTAATGCATCCCATTATCACTGTGCCTTCATCCTATAGCTCCATGTTTTCAGAAAAAGGTGGGAGTGCATTCCAAGACGTAAATAAAAATAAAAAATTGTCCTCACCAACTTCCTTAAAGATGTACCAATTTCGGACATATTCATGCACTTGATCGCATTGTTCCATATAGCAGATCCTTTTGGTACCTGGTCATGTAAAAGGGAAAAAGGGTGGCTTGAAGGGAGATATTTATCATTTAGGATCCTACACCATAGTGCTATGGAGATGTTAGAAATTTCCAGGTGATTTTTGCAGCCAAAGATTTGTTCATTAAGTCGGTTTTGAATCCAAACATGCTAGTCCACTTGGGTTCTGTTATTTTCAAATTTTAACCATGGTAGCAAGTTGAAAATTTTCAACCATGGTAGCAATATTGTGAAGATAATCTATAATCATCTTAGAGTTGGCTTCCACAATTATTTGATTGATTCCCATATTTTTTTTTTCTCGAGACCCATTTCCCCACAGGATATTGATTCCCATGATAGGTTGGGAGAAGGATTGTGAAAAGAATCTACAATCATATTAGAGTCACCTTCGACAATTATTTGATGGGGCCCAGACTTTTTTGCAGCTTTAATGCATCCCATTATCACTATGCCTTCAACATATACCTCCACGTTTTCAAAAAAAGTGGGAGTGCATTCCAATATGCAACCAAAAATAAAAAATTGTCCTCACCAATTTCCCTAAAGATGTACCAATTTCGGACATATTCGTGCAGTTGATTGTGTTGTTCCATATAGCATATCCTTTTGGTACCTGGTCATGTAAAAGGGAAAAAGGATGGCTTGAAGGGAGATATTTATCCTTTAGGATCCTACATCACAGTGCTATGGAGATCTTAGAAATTTCTAGGTGATTTTTGCAGCCAAAGATTTGTTTATTAAGTCGGGTTTTGAATCCAAACATGCCAGTCCACTTGGGTTCTGTTATTTTCAAATAAATAGTATCATATAATATTTTTTTAGGTTTAAATAAGGAATTAAAAATGATCTATCCAATATTATATCTAAAAATAAATTAGTAATTCTTAGCTTATATCTATCCAAAATCCAATCTTCCCATTTTTAAAAGATCTACTATTTACATTATACTTAGACATCTTATGGACATCTCCTCACACACTTCCCTGAGAGACATGTTTCTCCCACACAACACTTCTAAAATATCTAGTAGGACATTTTTTTCTATTTATTAAGTTTTTTAGAATTTATATAATTAATATATAATACAAATAATTTTTAATGATTATTTGAATTAAATTATAATAATTTAATTTTTAATTTATAGTAAGAACATTAGATTTTGTCATTCATTAAAAGAAGAAAAATAAGATAATTTTACTAATGTTTAGTGAATAGAATTATGGTAATTCATAAACTACTAGATTATAGTAATTTTAACCAATTAAAAAAAATGATCTCACTTCAATTAAGAAAAATAATTATAAGAAAGAATTTACTAAAATTTACATAACTCTATAAAAATATAATTCTCACTTCTACACATTATTAATTTGCATAAATATTGACATCATTTTGCATAAAATATTAACGTCATCTAGTAAATTAATGATTGAAAA
The DNA here is from genome assembly GCA_034641835.2 of Pinus albicaulis. Lineage (NCBI taxonomy): Eukaryota > Viridiplantae > Streptophyta > Pinopsida > Pinales > Pinaceae > Pinus > Pinus albicaulis. Next base: position 472,308,011 of record CM076573.1, read on the forward strand.
TAAATTTTTTTAATTAAATTATTTATGACAATATATTACAGTCATGACCAAATAACATAATGTTAATTTTAAAGAAAAAATAAATTGTTTAAAATATCTAATTTTTGGCATTAAATTATTATATATAAACAAATTTAAACTTAACCCGATTTAAAATTAAAATTAACAATCTATAATGTTACATCAAAACCATATGCCTTTTTCATTTAAATAAACAAAATATCATCACTATGAATTATGACCAAATAATAAACATAAAAATAATATAACATCTATAAAAATATAAAATAAAAAAGTACATAAGTAAGGCTAAAATTCATTGTTCCAGCTATTGGCAGTGGCACAAGTTTAAAGGAAAGAAAACTAATAGTAATAACGCATGCAGAAGTAAAAGTAATAACGCATGCAAGTGAAATAGATAACTGCGCAACAGTTTATTTATTTATGAGGCAAAGGTAAATACTCTATGTATAGTATATATAAATATCTATAGTCACAACCAGAGATGTTAACTAAGTTACATCTCTTTTGAGAATTACAGAATATTTTGAAATCTGTTATGGATATTTTATTTGAAAAATAGAGATGAGATTGTAGTTTATTAGACCATTTTTTGGTTTAAGAGTGTAAATATTTGTGTTTTTTAGGTAAATCATATAAGAAATTATACAATTGATGTGTTTTGAACTACTGAATGTAATTCATCATCAAAAATTACTGAATGTAATTTATCGTAAATTCTATAAGAGAAATTTATTATAAAATCCTTTGATTTATTAAATGAAAAGATATTGCGCAGTGCAGGAAAGTAAAGTAGTGATGTACTAGAAGCTGTACTGCTCGTAGAGCATGAAGCAGCTATCGAATAGAACTTGAGCACCGATAGCGTTGCCGCAATAGTTCAATATATTGTCGCCGATGATTTTCAGGCAAGTGCCGCAATGTTTCAACGAGGTTGTGGAAATGCAGTATGCTTCGCCGTAGGCAGTGGGAGAGCCTAAAGAGCCTGAAACCGACGTCTTGTAGTCTTTGCCATTTTGATTCGGCGCGCCGTCTTCCAGATCTTTTATGCGCGCTGACAGAGTATCAACGAAAGGACTTTCGATTGGGATTTTCTCCGTGTTACACAAAGCCGACACAAACTTTGGATTCTGCGCCCCCACCACCACCACCAGGAGTAGTAGTAACATTACAGCTAAAGCAAAGCTAACTGATCTGATCGCCTCAGACTAAATAATAATGTCACCTCAAATGGCAAACGTTATTGCGATGCTTATCAAAATCTACTGCTGGGGTGCCTCCATTTTATAGGCCCCGCTGCACTTGGTTGATAACCTTCGCGACGTGAAGCATGATATGTTGGATCATGTCACATGTTGTCAGTGTGAGAGAAGCAAACAAAATGTATCAAATCTGCTGGGTGGCTACGATAACCGTCCTGACATTAAGCATGATATGCTGGATCATGTCACATGTTGTCAGTGTGAGAGAAACAAACAAAAGCTACATTTTGGTTGATCGTGGGGTATATGCTATATGCTTCTAGTATTATATTTATGATTTTCTAGTTCATGTTTTTATAAAACATTGCAAATTCACACATAAAATTATATAATGTTTATGGTGGGTACATGTACTTATTATGATAACAATAATGAAAATTAATAACATTTTGGGATGTCGTAGTGCAATGTTTGTACTCACTAAATGGATGGCCCAATGTATATATTGCAAATCAATATAGTGATTTATTTTATTATAATATTTAATTATTTAATCAAATTTAGAACAAAAATCATGTTGAAGTATTCAATATTTTACAATATTGATTAATTTATTATATTAAATGGGAAGTTTTATAATTAGTAATAATTACACAGTAATTATATAAATTTAAATTAAATGATTTTTAAAATAATTTTTTAAAAATTATAAAAATTAATCCAGTTATAATTATTATTATAATTATTATTTTAATAAATTAGGAACACCATAGATATAATAAGAAATATTGCTACAAATATGTGGATACAGGTAAGGAACAATGAATTTCTATAATCCAAAAGAAAAGTACAAGTATATCTTCACTCAAGGTCTCCTCTCCGAAAATTGGTAGAGTCTCCCCACTGCAAAAGGTAAAATATGGATTATAGCAGCATAAACCTCGTGAGATTTGTCTCTAGCATCAAGAATATAAATCTGAAGCATAAACTCATTATACCCAAGACTCAAGCTATTTGTATCTAGCCTAACTATCTCATGTGGTCAAGTAAATATAGGATGAAGAGAGCTCCTAAGAGGATGAATGTGGACGCTCAGGATGACGATAAGTTATGAAAGCTTCTTCATGATAAGACTTGTCCAAATCGAATAAGTGATGAATCGAACTCATCTCCTACAAACCATGAAACTCTAGAAGGAGTCCTTAGTCACAAGCATTGAACAAAGGGGAAAAGACTATAGTCAGTCCCATAAGGTGGTCCTACAAGCGAATGAAGAGGTATAGTCTCTCTCACAAGGTCATCATCTGTGTGACTGGGTGTGATGACTGGAAAAAACTGTCTAAGGACTAGCTAAAATGTCAATCGACATAATGTCTCAGAGGCACTAACCCTAGGGAGAAAATTATGCTCATAACAGATTCCCCCTAATGTATGAGGTCATAAGAGAAGATGATGGCCAAAATACATTACAACAAAGCTCATAAGTCACAATAGCAGTGAGGAGACAAATCCAGGAAGTTAGATTAGAATACACTAAAGCTGAAGTCTCATTTGTGTTGATAACATCCCCGAGGCGGGCATACCCATGCTCAGACATAAGAAAAGACTGAACATGGCCGCCAAAAAATACATTGTGTATCCATGATATGAAATGCTAGAACATGGCCATGAAATACACACATAGCGGATCCATATGACTCGATAAATAGATCATAGCCACCAACAAATACAATGTAGATCTATGTCATAGTATACATCAGTAGGACTATGGAAACATGACAGACAGAATTTGTGATCTATATTTTATATTTGTGATCTATATTATATTTTAATATAGATCACAAATATCAGCGCTCACAGAGTATCAACGAAATATATAATGTTTATATAATAAAATTATATAATGTTTATGGTGGGTACATGTACTTATTATGATAACAATAATGAAAATTAATAACATTTTGGGATGTCATAGTGCAATGTTTGTACTCACTAAATGGATGGCCCAATGTATATATTTCAAATCAATATAGTGATTTATATTATTATAATATTTAATTATTTAATCAAATTTAGAACAAAAATCATGTTGAAGTATTCAATATTTTACAATATTGATTAATTTATTATATTAAATGGGAAGTTTTATAATTAGTAATAATTACACAGTAATTATATAAATTTAAATTAAATGATTTTTAAAATAATTTTTAAAAAATTATAAAAATTAATGAAGTTATAATTATTATTATTATTATTATTTTAATAAATTAGGAACATCATAGATATAATAAGAAATATTGCTACAAATATGTGGATACACGTAAGGAACAATGAATTTCTATAATCCAAAAGAAAAGTACAAGTATATCTTCACTCAAGGTCTCCTCTTCGAAAATTGGTAGAGTCTCCCCACTGCAAAAGGTAAAATATGGATTATAGCACCATAAAGCTCATGAGATTTGTCTTTAGCATCAATAATATAAATCTGAAGCATAAACTCATTATACCCAAGACTCAAGCTATTTGTATCTCGCCTAACTATCTCAAGTGGTCGAGTATATATAGGATGACTATCTCAAGTGGTCGAGTATATATAGGATGAAGAAAAGCTCCTAAGAGGATGGAATTTGTAAAGGAGGCTCAAAGGCCTTGGTGCGGTTCGACCCCCAGACTTTCCACATAAAAACCTCGTCCTCCACCATCGCACCACAAGTTGAATCTTACCAACTATACTCCATTGGCTATATTTGAAAATGATGTGTTTAGGCATTTGGAGGAGGGCTCGAGTAGTGAACCCCGTCCCCTGGTCATGCCACCACCACACGACCTAGGTGCTTGGCGGAGAGGGTGGGGTGTTAGCCCTAGCCCGAGGTTTCATTGCACCCACACGATCACTGCCGAGAGCTAAGAGGAGAGGGGCAGGGCACTTGGCCCTAGCCCCAAGTTACTCAACACCCTTAGGTCATGTTACTGGTGCACATGAACACAACAGAAGAGAGAGGGGAGATGATTAAGCCCCAACCCCTGATTACGAGCTCACCATACAGCCGACGACAAGGAGATATGGTGGAGGGGCAATGACTAAGCCCCAGACACATGGCACGTGCCCTCAACATATGTCTAAGCGAAGGATACTATACTCGAGGGAATAAGAAGATAGCCCCGTCTTTTTGTTCTTAGAAACCATATCACTGTTACCCAGTAGCTCTAGCAGTGAGGGCGAACTGGGCCCCAACCCCTCACCTTATGGGCACCATGTGTCGCTGATCTTGCGCATAGGGTTATTGCCGAAATTAATGAGGTGAAAAATTCCCATTTTTTATAGGAATCACATCGGTCCGTCGTGAAATCGTTGCCTAACGAACTATGTAAAGGGCGAATTTGCAGGATAGTTAGTAGGTTTGGCCAAATTGTAGGACAAATAACATAGATTCGCTTGGGGAAGCATAACTTGCTCAATTTTTAACCTTTTTGAGCTCAGTAAGAGCCTATATGGGGGTTTTTGAGTGTTTTGGATTCATTGGTAGCTTTATTTTTTTTATTTTAGATGTTTTTGCAGAATCAAGTATTTTAGTGCTAGAGACAATCAGATTTTTGAAGCTGTTTGAAGGCATTTGGAGGATGGAGAGAGCATTGTCATGGGTTTTCCAACCTTATAATTTATTCTGCAACAACTAATACTTCAGTAAAGTAGTTCTTTTTGGTCTTTTCTCATTATGTGTTCATGAAGGAAGTTGTTTTCATCATCTCATTGTGGAGTTGTTGTATGTTTTTGTGGATTACTAGGACATGTTATGTGACTGTCATTTATATGTTGATATTTTCATGACTTCTTGTAGGGAGTCATATTTTTGAATGATAATTCTTTGTAGGAGAATGCTTCTTTGTGGGAGAAACAAGCCACTCTACTGTTAGCAATTTGTATGTACTCATTTGGTACTAAAATCAATGAGTGATCTAGCTATTGGAGTAGGCCCGAAGATGTAGACCAGGATGGGTGAAATCTATCATCTAATGATGGTTTCTTCTATTCATGTTTGTCATTTTGAGTTGCATGTGAATGCGTTACTTTTTAAAGTTCATGTGAAAACCAAACTCACCATCTTGAAGAGGTTGTGAAACTTGTTTACCTTTAAAGACCCATTTCGTTAACTTGCAAAGTGTTGGAGAACAATAAGTTTTTGAGAGAAGGTGTGTCTCCTCCAATTTTCAGATAAGGTCGTATGAGAGCAGGTTTTGACCAAGTTTCAAGAATGGGCAAGAAACTGAAGCTTGAAAGACTCCAAGAGTTAGAGGAGATTAATATATCTCTTCGAATGGAGAATGTTGATCTGAGGAGATTTCTTGAAGTTGTAGAGGAGGAGAAAAGGAAAATTCACCTATAATGGCAGCATGTAATGGAGGAACAAATTTGTGAGAGTTACATTCTAGAATAAGAAAAAAATCCCTCCAAGATGAAGTCAATTTTTGGACGTGGTCCAAACACAAGATATGGACCATATATTGAGAATGATGCTTGTGATTTTTGTGAGCATATAAAATATTCTCCTTATGTACCCATTGGTAAAAGTGGTTGGATATAATCATCATCCACTTCTTCATTAACATCTGAAATAGAAAAGATGGGTGATAGGCCAAAGGAGGTAGTTAGGATTTCTAGTTCTACTCCTTCAATTAATGTTGATAACACATCTTTTACAGCTTTTCAAAAGCATACCAAAGGTATTGCTATGAATATTTTAACTTAGATGGGTTATGATGGAAGAGGCCTCAAAATCAATGTCCAAGGTATCACTAATAATATTGAGGTGAAAGAATGACCACGATATGAAGGATTGATTTATCGTCATGGAAAAATTGGAGAGTTCTATAAAATTATTAAGGCAAAGAAATCATCAAGTGATGATATGTCACACCATGTCAATAGTGATAATGGAAGATGGTATCCAAACAGAGATGAATTTTCCAAGGGACATGGAAATTCTAGTCCCAATCATCAAATTTATGGCCCAAAGGACAGGTATAAGTGTCGTGGGGATTTTAAAAATGTTGGTGATTTTTATTATTTATGGGATATGTTTCCTTGCACATTTTGTGATGCAGGTGACCAATGTGTGGCTAATTAAAAGCAACATAAAGTGTTAGTAAATAGAATGGACCAAATCCTTGGCGAAAAGCATGAGGAATCTCTCCCTGTTATAAATACTACCTAGTCAATGGGCAAGAGAATTTTTTTTGTACCCATTGTAACATGAATGGGCACTGGATTTGAAAGTGTTGGAAACTTTATCTGAAGCTTCATCCCAAGAAGGAAAGATAGTTCCTGTGGTCCGTTATAAGGAAAGATATAGGTGGAAATATGGAAACTGATTTAGTTCCTACAACCTTCAAAGAAGAGGAGGTGCAGAAAGAGAAACCATAAGCCTAGTATACAGATAGAATGGGTAGAATATTTTGTACAGTTTTTTGTTTTGTGAAATTGTAAATACTTGTTGTATATTCGCATTTGTTTACTTTGTAAAGTGAAGTCATGTGCAATCACTTATTTGCAATAAGTGTGTTCTCTTTGACATGTTATGTTATTTTGGCTTGATAATGATTCTATTTGTTTGAGGAATTTTTGGGATGAGTATTTGTGTGTCGTCCAGTATGTCTACAATTGTGTCAAGAAATCACTGATATAAGTGTTTTGATATGTATCTTGTTTTTAAATTTAATATTTGATAAATATTATGCAGTAGATAACCATGATTATGAGGCCAAATCTAATCATGTCATTGAAAAATGCAGCCAATGTGTCTAAGAGTACAAGTGCAACTTAAGGACAATAAAGAAAAGTATGAATGAGTGCATGAAAAACATTGAGTTTCTTCTAATTTCCAGATGGAATATCAAGTTTTCATTATGCAAAGAGGGAAGTCAAGATGAATTTTGTTTGAGCCAAATAAATATGTTTCTGGAGAGAATGTTCATATTCCATCCATCAAAGTTTTAGTAATTATTTATAAGAAGATAAGGACTTCACGGAGAGGCAATGTGGAGTACCTTGATTGAATCTCGAAGGAACCAATTTAAAGATAACAATAAGGATTAAGATCAGGAAATTTAATGATATTTTCCCTTTCTATTTACTTACTGGAGATAAAATTTTGGGGTCCAAAAGTTCCTAGAGGTATGATCCGGAGATAAAACGCAGGCTAAAAAATGAAAGTGCTCAGAATATCCTGAATCTTGTGTTATGGCATAGTGTTTGTTGTCATAATTCCAACGATGCTTGAATTTCCTCATTCCAACATCTTATGAAGAAGTTATGACGTTCTGAATATTTGACCAACAAAAAAAAAGTCAACAACAAGGTTGATTGGGTTGCTGACTGCGTAGTTTGTATAGTTGACGTCATCAACTGACTCTACAAGGTACAATTGGAAACAGAAAAATCCAGTTTCAACATGTGGCATGTTCGTACGGGTGGAATTTTGCGTGCTTTGATTGCTTTATACATTATTAAGTGGCCCAATCAGAGGTTTCCACATGAACCCGTGAGAACGTGCCACGTGGTGCCCCGTTGTTGGCCAAAATTTATAAAGGTGGCCTGAAGGCCTCGACGGGGCTCAACCCCTATACCTGCCATAGAAAATTTTAGGGGAAAAATTTTTCACCCTTGGGCGAAATTAAGGGGTTTTAAAATTTTATTGGGAAATTTTTTTTGTATCATAGTATATTATTTCAAATCGCCTCAAAATTTATTTTATAAAAAAATTATGTCTATATATTAGCCTACCTTATTTCATGGGAGAGGGTAAAAAAATTAAATTTATATTTCAAATCGCTCCAAATGTATTCTATAAAAAAGATAGGTTTAAAGATTAACCCACCTTATTTTTAGGGCAAGGGTAAAAAAAATAAAAAGTATCCCTTGAAATTAGGAGTTACAAACTTCCATTCACCCCAATTTACAATAATATGTATTTATGATAGTTATTTCACCCTCCCCATTTGGTGTAAAAAATGTTTCTTTCTTTCATTCTCTCTTATTCCATGGTATTGGGATCAGTTTGGAGAAAATGACCCTCATTTTTTGGAACAAATGGTAGTAAAAGAATTATTCACCTTTATTTAAAAATTCAAGAGTCTTATGTTCATGTCTATTTAAATAATTCAATAGTGTTTGTTTCATCTTCCATGTTTTTTGCATATGTTTAATCATAATCATATCCAATGCACGAGGGTTGTTTGCAAAGTTGTAGTATTTGAATTAAGAAGTAAAGAATTGAGCACACAGTGCTACAAGGTTTTTCGAAAATTACTATAATTTGAATGAAGAAGTAAGGAACTAGTGCACAATGGTACATGTAAGTTTGTGTATTTGTTCTAGGTTGCAATTCCTCTTGCATGCTCTAACTTTTCTTTCTTTTTTTATTATTTTTTTAGTTTTGGGACCCATAATAATTTTTGCTTAGAAATGTATTGGGTTTTCGTAATAAAATAAGTATCATTAAATATATGTGTGCATTATAGAACCTAAGAACCTCATTCTATGATGTTAGATAATGATTTTTTGGTATATATAATTATAATTTTCTGATGTATACTTCTCATTTTCAAATATTATTTACATAATAGGTTTTTTATTTTTCGATCTTGTTAAAAGAATTGTTGTATGATTCTTTGTTTTTAACTTCGAATCATATTTAAGTTAAAATCTATGAAAAAATTAAAAATCTTCCTAAATTAAGTATCATTAATTATATGTGTCCATTACAGAACCTGAGAACCTCGTTCTCTTTTCCCTTAGATAATGAATTTTTGGTATATATAGTTATAATTTTTTGATATATACTTGTCATTTTCAAATATTATTTAGATAATAGGTTTTTGATTTTTCATTCTCGTTAAAATAATTTATGTTTGATTCTTGTTTTTTAACTTCGATTCATCTTTAAGTCAAAATCTATGAAAAAATTAAAATATTTCATTCGAAAACATGATACCTCGCGTTCCAAAATCAATACAACCCAAATTCCATCTTATTAAAAAAAATTTAACCAACTATATTTAAAACATATGAATTATTGAAATAAAGACTGTCATCCAAAATTTCAAGATTGAAACTAAAGAGTTTATATTAAAATGAGAATTTAAGAAAATGAATAATAAATTTGAAAATATTTACTTCAAATAAATTTCATTAGCAAGATGAATATGGAGGATATATTTTGAGAAATTCTATATGAAATCCACATCTCTAGATATGCAGTGCAATTTTATTTACTAGTTTCCCATGGACATCAATGATTATCAACATCCTATTCATATATTACACATGGTATATATATATATATATATCAATTAGATTTATTAGGTTTCCATAGAGATTAAATCTCTCATGTGCAATTTTTTTAGTCAATTTTTTCACTATATATTTTGAAGACATTGAATCCATTTTATACATTCAAAAATACAATTTAAAGAATGAAAATTTACACCTCATATATATATATATATATATATATATATCAATTTTAATTATAGATATATTAGGTTTCTAGTGGGATTAAGTGTGTTGTGTTCAAAATTTTTAGTTAAAACTTTCACTGTAAATAAAAATGTGGGCTATAACATAAAAATATGAATATATATGTTATATTGTTACTCTCAACCATAAATAAAATATTTCAATGTCCATATAAACTATCATAATCTTATACAAATTTCATAGAGAAATAAACTAACTAAAAATAATAAAAAATGGTATACTTTTGAGTACAAGAAATTGTATAATTCTTATACTTTCTAAAAGTATTTCACTACATGACCTAAATAACTTTTTAAAAATATTTTAGTACATGACTCAAATAATGTTCTTTAATATGCATGTCAACTAATCTATTTCAATCTCAACTTCATGCACATGTATATGGAGAGAGTGTAAATTGTTGAGATTCAACAAGATGATGATCCTAGTGAAAATTAAGCACCTTCATTAGGTGGGGCCCGCAGGCTACTTTTAGGTGTATGTCTATTTTTAGATGGTGAGCATATTCTAAAATTAGCAGGATGCTGATTCTAGATGGTTGAGCAAATCATATCTTTAGATGAGTTTCTATTTTTAGAGATATGGGCGAAGTCTATTTATAGATCACATATCTAAAAATAGAATGCATGTTGATTATGATTAGCCCTTAATGATCATCAAACAATAAATAATAACTTATTCTCTTGAAGCACTTGATTTCAGTTAACTGATGTGGAAAACTAGTTAGCTGAAGGAATTACGCATTCCAAAGTTGGTTGGTGACTCATGCATGGTGGACTTCGCTGTAACTGATTGTGGCAGAGTTGGAAGAGTAGTTATGGGAGTTGTAATTTAGTTTAACTCAATTAAGTGAGTTAAACTTAGTTGTGCTAGTTGTAACTCATGATACACTAGTGAGATATGAGTGAATTAATTATTTAATTAATTCACAAGTAGTGTCTCACATGCAACAAAAGAAATACATCAGTTAACTACTTTCATGTCAAACCCAGTGGAGACCCAGTGCAGAGATAGGTGAAAGGGTGTGATTGACTATCATTTGTGACTATAGTGATGCATTAAGTGCATATACACACACATTGGAGATGCCAATGAGGATTGCGCAGTCAAGGACGGCAAGATTGCATTCATTTAGGGATCTTCTTCAGAAGGGATTGCGCAGTGGAGGCAGGCTGGTAGGGTGCAGTAAATTGGTGCATGTGTGAACCAATTTATGTATGACAGTGTGAGATGTTTGTATATTGTAATGAGAGCTCTATGAGCTGATATTTGTATGAGAGTATTTCATGATCCATTGATTTACATAATATATGATAGTTGGGGTTTTTAGCTTTAAGCTTTCCCGGTAAAATACCTTGTTATGTGCGATTGATTTTTCTTCATGTGGTTTGCAATTGGCGATTTAATTTCAGCAAAGAATTAAGCGGAAGGATTCTGTATTTAACAATGGATTAAAATTTTTAGATTAGGAGATTTTGGCAATACATCACTTGTACTGATAAATTTCTACATGGTATCAGAGCAGTGTGAATCACTGAAGATTGCAATAGTGAAGCAGTGCTGAGTTTTGTTAGTGGAACAATTCGAATTTGTTGTAGGAATTTCTTGGTGCGACAGTTGAGTAGACATCGAAATGGCTTTCAATGGTTTGCGGTTGGAGTATGAACTCGAGGGAAGCTTGAAATACATTGCATGGAAGGATAGGATGGAGGTGGTGCTTGAAGATAATGGCTTGAAGGAGTTCATCGGCAGTGATATTCCTAAGCCCACTTCGACATATGTTGCACTACTTGACGTCTGGAAAAATAAAGTAGCGAAGACGAGAAGGATTTTGTTGGAAGGTGTGAAAGACCATATTGTGTCAAGCCTTCACGGGAAAGCCACCCCATTTTCAATGTGAAGGCTTTGATAGATCTTTTCCAAAGCATCAACGACCATAGGAAGTTGGCACTGAAAGATAAACTCAGAAAAATCAAAATAGAGAAGGGCGACAGTATTCTAGAGTATCTTATGAAGTTTTTCCAATGTCACGATGAGCTGGGGAGTGTGGGAATTATAGTTTTTGATGATGACTTGGTGAGCTTGGCTCTCCTTGGGCTTCTAAAGAGTTGGCACAATTATGAAGCCTCTGTCAATGGACAGGAGAAACTTCCGGATTGGGAGGAAATTTGGTCGGATCTAGTGCAGGAGGAGATAAGGTGGAATACCAGGGATGAATCTTCATCAAATCATGATGATGAAGAGGATTTTTCTTTGGCTTCCAAAGAAAGGAAAGGGAAGGGGAAGTAATTCCACTCAAAATACGAGGCCAAAGGCAAGAAGCTTGGTTTGTCCAAGGTGAAGTGTTTTCACTTTCAAAAACATGGGCATCTCGCCACTAACTACCCACAAAAAAAGAAAAACAAGAAGGTTGCTGGAGTTGCAGCTGGTGAGGGCCTTGCCTCGCAATTTGAACTTGATTTCTCTTGGATCTCATTCTTGGTTTCAAGCGCAATGGGATCGGTGTGGTATCTTGATAGTGGTGCTTCCTTCCACATGATGAGAGGTAAGGAGTTGTTTAGCGACTTGGAGGAGAAAGATCTCCAAATTCATATAGAGATGGGCGATGATGGACGATACAGTGCGACTAAAATTGGTACCAATATCTTTGAGAGGAATTCAAGTAAACCATTTCTGTTGAAATATGTTATTAATGTTCCAGGTCTGAAGAAGAACTTTGTCTGAGTTGCGATGTTGGAGGATAGAGGTTATGAAGATTTTTTCAGGGATGGAAAATCTTTCCTGCGACATAAAAAAATGGTTCAAACCAAGAATATAAGGATTCGAGTTAAGAATATCTACAAGCTGGAGGTAGATGGTTGCACTGCAATATGGGAAAATAAGAAGAAGTGGTGAGCCGGGATGAGGGCGAATTTTGGCACAGGAGATTAGGCCATCTTGACCATGGCGCCCTGAAGATTTTGCAAAATATTTATACTGGACTTCCTAAGGGTACAATTGCACAGTTAGATCAGTGCAAGGGATGTACAATGGGTAATTTTGTGAATACCACCTTTCACAAGAAGGAGAAATGTGTTTCGGTGATCCTGGAGAGAATTCACACAGACGTGTGTGGACCATTCTCGTGGTCTTAAATAGCAAAACATAGGTATTATGTTATTTTTTCTTATGACTATTCTCGTAGATGTTGGATTTTCTTCATGCAGAAGAAGGATCAAACATTCTCAAATTTCTGTGATTTTAAAGCATTGGTGGAGAAAGATTCGGGGAAGCAAGTGAAGGCTCTACGGAGTGATAATGGTGGTGAATATATCTCGAACAAATTCAAATAATTCTATAGAAAAGAATTAATTCAAAGAGAACTCATAGCGCCTCATAACCCATAGCAGAATGGGGTCGCAGAGAGGAAAAGCAGATTGATTGTGGGTGCTGCACGAGTTATGCTGCATGATCAGGGCCTACCAAAGCACTTGTGGGCAGAATCATGCAACACTGCGGTTTATGTGCAAAACCATTGTCCTCATAAAGTACTTGGCATGAGTACACATGAAGAATATTTTACTGGTAAGAAGCCAGATGTTTCTCATTTAAATATTTTTCGCTCATCTGTTTATGTTCATGTGACCAAGAACGCTAGGAAGAAGCTGGAGTGACTATGGAAGTTGGGATATTTGTGGGGTACACAAAAACACCCCATAACTATCATGTTTATTTTCAAAATAGTCGGATGACTGTGATGCGATGGGATATAAAATTCAATGAGGAGAAAGCCATGAAGTTGTTTCTTGAGAGGGAGCTACAGTTACATGCAGAGGAGGAACTTCTGGTTCCAAAATATGAGCCTCTAGATGTGGATCAGCCACAGGAGGAGATTCATGGACTAGAGGAGTCCACTCACGCAAAGCCAAACATCAGAACAAGAATAAAGCGTACCACAGAAGCTGAGAGGCTGAAGATTGATGCAACAGAGAATTTAGGAGTCCCTACTTCAAAGCGTAGACAGAGACAGTCACCTGACCGATTCACTGGATACATGGATCTCATGAGAAACTGTATCGTGATAGAGCCATCTTCCTTTCAGGAAGTAGCGCAGGAGCCCACATGGGTAGATGCCATGGTGGAGGAGTATGACTCCATTGTCAGAAACAATGCTTGGGAGATTGTTCCAAGGCCAGTTGATAAATCAATGGTACGTTCGAGATGGATCTACAAGGTAAAAGCAAGCTTCTGATGGGAGTTTTGAGAAGTATAAGGAAATATTTGTTGCCTGGGGCTTCTCATAGATCGAGAGGATTGATTATGAAGAAACCTTTTCACCTATCATACAATATTCTTCCATAAAGGCCATCCTTGCTCTCTCAATGTAGATGGGTTGGCACATTCATCAGATGGATGTGAAGACTGTGTTCCTTAATGGGATCATTGAGGAAGAAGTGTACATTGAGTAGCTTGAAGGATTTTGGATCTTCAGCAGTGAGTCACATGTGTGCAGACTCAAAAGAGCATTGTATGGGCTAAAGCAAGCACCTCGTGCTTGGTACACTCAGATCTACAACTGTTTCTTGGTACAACAAGAAACAGAGATCCATGGAAGTCAGGTTAGTAGAAGAAGAATACATGGCAGCAAGTCAATCTACATGTGAGGCTATCTGGATGAGGAAGATCATGGTTGGTTTTTTTGGTTCTCATTTAGATCCTACAGTGATTCATTGTGATAATCAGAGTTGCATTAAACTCTTGATTAATCCTGTGTTTCAATATATATATAAGCATATAGATATCCGGTATCATCATATCAGATATTGTGTGCAGCGGAATATCATGTTGCTTTAGTACATTCCTACGAAAGATCAAGATGTAGATATTCTGACGAAGGCGCTCAGCAGGAGGAAATTCGAATATCATAGAGGCAGGATTGGGGTGAAGGATAATCCCTTTCTTGTTGAGAGGGAGTTTTGAGATTCAACAAGATGATGATCCTAGTGAAAATTAAGCACCTTCACTAGGTGGGACTTGCAGGCTACTTTTAGGTGTATGTATATTTTTAGAATGATGAGCATATTATAAAATTAGCAGGATGTTGATTCTAAATGGTTGAGAAAATTCTATCTTTAGATGAGCTTCTATTTTTAGACATATGGGCAAAGTCTATTTATAGATCGCATATCTAAAAATAGAATGCATGTCGATTATTATCAGCCCTTAATGATAATCAGAAAATAAATAATAAATTATTCTCTTGAAGCACTTGATTTCAGTTAAATGATGTGGAAAACTAGTTAGCTAAAGGAATTATGCATTCCAAGGTTGGTTGGTGACTCATACATAGTGGAATTCGTTGTAACTAATTGTGGCAGAGTTGTAACCGAGTTGAAAGAGTAGTTATGGGAGTTGTTATTCAGTTTAACTCAGTTAAGTGAGTTAAACTCAGTTGTGCTAGTTGTAACTCATGATACACTAGTGATAGATGAGTGAATTAATTATTTAATTAATTCACAAGCAGTCTCTCACATGCAACTAAAGAAATACAGTAGTTAACTACTTGCATGTCAGATCTAGTGGAGACCCAGTGGAGAGATAGGTGTAAGGGTGTGATTGACTATTAGTTGTGACTATAGTGATGCATTAAGTAAATCTACACACACATTGGATATGCCAATGAGAATTTTGCAGTCAATGAAGGAAATATTGCATTCATTCAGGGATCTTCTTCAACAGGGATTGCACAGTGGAGGCAGGCTGTCAGGGTACAGTAAATTGGTGCATGTGTGAACCAATTTTTCTATGACAGTGTGAGACGATTTTATATTGTAATGAGAGCTCTATGAGCTGAGCTTTGTATGAGATTGTTTCATGTATGAGATTTTTTCATGATCCATTGATATACATAATATGTGATAGTTGGGGTTTTTAGCTTTAAGCTTTCCCAATAAAACATCTTCTTATGTGCGATTGATTTTTCTTCATGTGTTTTGCAATTGGTGATTTAATTTCCGCAAAGAATTAAGTGGAATGATTCTGTATTTAACAATGGATTAAAATTTTTATATCAGGAGAGTCCGGAAATACATCACTTGTATTGATAAATTTCTACATAAATGGAAAATCATTTTAATGTTGATCATAATAAAAAAAATTAATATTGTAAGAGGAGTATTTAATAGTAAAAATGTTGAAGGAGATATGTAATTTATTTAATTTTTAATATCAAATTAAAATGCAACATTTAAAAATATATAATTAATAATAAAATATTCAATGTGATTCATAAATAAAATATTTTAATTTAGAGGGTTAATTAATATTGAAATGTAGTAAAAAATATATTAATAACAGAAAAATATTTTTAATGTGGAACATGTAATCCACAGATAAAATATTTCAAGAAACCATTTAAATGTGTGTATATTTATATGATTAAAAATATATATATATGAAATATTATTTATGGCTAGATCATTTTAAGTAGTCTCATTGTGGTCCTTTTTTAAGAACACGTTTTGGTCAATTTTGTTTCAAACCAAAAAAATGTGTTCAAATTGCAAGTTTAAGCTATGTAGTTACAAAATCCAAGTTCTCGAGTAAAGTTTGATGACATTTACATTCAAAAATACAGTTTAAACAATGAAAAAGTACATGTGGTGTGTGTTTATATATATATATATATATATATATATATATATATATATATTACAAATCTAGTAGGTTTCCAAAGGGATTAAATCTGTTGTGTGCAATTGTTTTAGTCAAAATTTAAATTGTAAAAGAGGTTTTACTTGGAGCTACAAGAATTTCTTTCTCCCTTGAAAAAATCATATATACTCCATCTGCCAGATTGAAATCCAATATAAACCAATACAAACATGTACATGTACATCGATTTGATCATGTGTGTTGTCAGTGTAAGTACTATAGTTAAGTTTCTAGTTAAAGAATTTATCGTCATTTCCCACAAATGAAAACATACATGCAAACAAAAAGAGCATCGTGATTTCTCTCAATAAGAATTTGAGGTGTTTTACATATGTAATTTTATCTAAAATGCTCAAGAAGCACTTCAATAAAACAAAATATTCATGGATAGCCTAGTTTTCAAAACCATGGGGCATAAAGGAACTATGTCTTTTGGAATTTTCCCTTATACAATTATATTTTGTATCTAAATTTTTTTTAAATTAATTTTAATCAAAAAAATGATTGGAAACAGCCTATATTTATTTTACGTCTAGTTTGGAACATAAAAAATGAGTTCTTATTTTAATAAAAATAATATTACAAGGTTAATGAGTATGATTAAGTAGACGGGGCATAATATATACCTCCAGTTTCGTGCATAACATTAGCAAAGAAAGCATATGTTCCATAACATTAGAAAAGAAATCATATGTTCCATCCATACTTCATTATTACCTAATGGTATCCTATAACCATAATATTGATTCACATAGCATATTCATCACAAGATATAACACTATGTATTTTTACTGGCATACTCACATCCAAAAATAAATAGAGGTAATGATACTTAGTAAAAATGTTGTAGCATCATATAAAATTATATTTGCAAGAATTACATTGGCACATATGGCATTGATTTACCATTATGAATAAATAGTAAACTTGTATCAATATTCAACATTGAAATAGTAAAATACTCCAACAAAGTGCATCAAGAATAAACAAACCAAAGGAAGAACTTATCTAGTTGAAAGTTGAAGGCCAACGTTAACTTAGGTAGAGCAGTGTTCTACCCAACCATAGACTTTATTTAACTAATTATTTTTATAATAGGCCACCCTAATTGAATCTATGATACCGCTAAGGAAAATTAGAACATTTTTATGGAAATCATTCTTAGGATAAAAAATTACCTATCCCATTGTCTCATTGCTATTTTTTTTCTTGGAACAACACAACTATTTTGGTGACACACATTTCTTTCCTCACATAGAATAAGGAAAATACGTTCCTTATATACTCAGTAGTCCCTCAAAAGTCTCTAATCTCTCCCTCTATGTGTACATAGAGGGTCTAGATATTATCCATTAACTCCAACAACATTTACTTAGTTCTTGACCTTTTTCATGTTTTAAAGGTTTCCTTGCTTGGATGTTCAAGCCACACTATGGTTTACTCCTTAGCTTCTATCCATGGATTCTCCATCACATAGCTTGATATCTTTCCTGGATCCCTTTCCAACCCTATTTTTGAATCTATCTATGTTCTCCCTCTCTAGAATTCACTTATTTTCACATAAATTATCTTTTAACCATTTGAATCTCTTCTTTATCTATTTTCAGAATCTATACATATTTATGTAATTATCATCAGATGAATTCAAAATTTCCTCTATCATTCCTCGATCACCCTCCTAGTAGGAACCAATACCTCTACAACTACTTTCATGGATGCTAGCATCAACCAAGAGAGAATGAATTTTCCTCTCCCTCTATTTCTTTCTCTCTTCTAACTTACTTCTCTTACATTTGATTTTCCTTGTCTACTATGTCTAGCCCCATGAATATCTCTTCAATGTTCTTTTCATGAGTTCATAATGGTCACTCACCATTCATGTAAATGCAAAATGTGCTCCACTATTCACCTTAGAACCAAAATTGATTATGTCCTTTAGGTGAGCATTATATTGGATTATGTTGCTTGTCTTAGTCCAAGAATGACCAATATTGAATCATTCCTTCTTCCCTAAAACTATTAACATATATGCCTCTAATACTACATGAATCATTGCCTCTCTACAATCAATTTTTTACATCCAATCATGAGTTTGTTCCCTCCCAATCACCCTGACCCCAATACCCCACGAGACCTCATTTTCCCCCTTATTGTGCGAATGTGATTTTTTTCGAAGAAAATGTGAGAAAATATAGGTTTTACCACTTCTCTCACAATTCCCATGATGAAGGTACTTATAATATTGATTTCATAATTATGTAAGGTGTACATATCCACAACTACCACACACATTCAATGTTTGGTAGTTAAGGTTTCTAGATTTTTAGTAAGGAACATGGTGATGAAGGAAACAAAGTAAAGTTTGGAAAAATGGAAAACTAAGTATTATTTGGCATGTATAACCCCCTATTAACCTCTCACCTTTCCTATCTCCTGCTATCATAACTCCCTTTTTATGTGCGCTTACCTCATGTATCTCTATTATTTTATTAAATTCAAGAAAAATAATATTTATATTATTCAAATCACCATGAAATTTTTTCCTCATGCTTTAAATAAATAATGGTAATTAAAATATCCATGCCAAAAAAATTCAAACATTCAATCATAATCAAGTACAGTTAATCAATGGGATTCAATACTAGGACCTTCTAGCATATCCCCCTTCAAATAACACAATCCTCATTTTTGTCTTCTCATTAACAACACTTATTTTCACGATTCCTCAGTTGTATTTGCAGTTCCATCCTATTCAATATCTTGGTATACCACCATAATTCAACATTCCAACATAGGCCTGCGTTAGTAATCAAGTAAGCATACATACTATAGCAATCATCAAGAAACACTTATCTTATGCACAATATTTCTCAATTCCATGATGTAAGCATCTATTCAAATATATGTATGTATTTTTTATTTAATACTTATCTATATGATATGCATCTATCCCATATAATGGATTCCATAGGAAATAATTAAATTCATTATCCTTTCTAACAAACCCTCAAGATTCTAGCCACAATCCCACATGAACTTATAAGTTTCCTCCTCCTTGATACACTCACCCTCTAGGCTTAGATGTCCCCTTGTATACCAAACAATCCCTTAGTTGAACCATATTTTCATGAATTTCTCATGTAAGGAGATCACCAACTTATTACTAGACATCCACTAGTAGTATATAACTTGTGGAAATCACAGGGTTCCTTTGTCATAACAATGACCTTCCTTCAAGGCTTTCAATCTACAATAGCCATCATCTATCATGTATCATACACATACAGTTATAATATATATATATATATATATATATATATATATATATATATATATATATATATATATATATATATATATATATATATATATATATATATATATATATATAATACAACTTATAAATTCCAAGTCTAATTCATAAATTTCATAAGTATGAGATTCCTTCTCATGGTGTTTGGCTCTTGTGTGTCGTAGTAGCTAATATTTCTTAAAAAATTACACTCATTTTCATATTTGAGACCATTCCACATACAACCTAAATTATTTAATCAACCAAATAAAAGTGATTATCTATGCCAATAATCCTTTCTTTCAATATTTACTACCATCCATGAGGTATTCTCAAAATAATATTAACAAACTAATAATTCAATCATTTTTGGTTGTTAATCATACTCAATTAAATGGAACTATGTTTAAATGTAAATGTGTTACTTAGCATACCTACCACTACAATATGAAAGTAAATATTTATTCCAATAAACCGATGTGCCGATACTCATGATCACATCTACTCAATCCATCTCTGTTGCTTGATTTCAAAATCCTACATTTCTATATCATGTATTCCACCATCATCAATTGAAAGGTCTAACCAATACCTCACCACATAATCTAGTCACCCCCCATATGTACCTCAAACATACTACAAGGAAATTCCCTTCTCTACTATATATTACCTTAGGAATCCTCTCCTTTATAGGTGCTCGTCACTATTTTCAAGAAGGTTATACTCTACAATGGAAATATAAGCAAGGAGAAAAGTTGAAATTTGTGTAGTACTATATCTTCCATACCATCAATAATATGGTCTCACAGATTAGCTCTATTTGAATTCACTATCATGTGTTATAAAAATTCATAACATATTTTGTTACCCATTCACTCATTATAAGTGAATCAATCATGAGATAATATTTCATGGTTGAATCAAAAGGATTATAAAAATATTTCCATACCAAAAGATTATTCATTCACCATATCCAACGTAGGTATCACTATCATACATGCATTCAATCATAAACAAATAAATGAATATATAAAGTATGCATAAAGGAATTATTACTCCAATGTTTCGAGTGGACACTCCACCCATCATCAAGGACAAAAAAAGAAATATAATATGAGGTTGGTTTAGTAATGAAAAGAGAATATAAAGGTGACATAAAGGATTTAATCATGAAATACGAAAATGGGTTCCAAGGAATGGAAAATATCTTTAAATAATATAAAAAATAAAATATACCTTAGGAGAAATTTGAGGCATAAATTATTAAGAAGCCAACGAATACAAATATTTATAAACTAATTACAGGATTCAAAAAAAAATTAAAATATGGATTAAAATATTATATTATTATTTTTTAAATTCAATATATTTTGGATTCATCAAAATTGTTTCAACAAACCATGTGCTTTGCTGAAACAATGTGGAAACAATTTCATGTTTTGGAGAATCCTCTAGAATATGGTGCAAGAACAAGATTATGAAATATTTTAGATGCTAGCTAATACTTGCAAGAAAATATATCATAATATTCCAAATTAGAATATTTGTGTCAAACCATGATTTTGTGATCAGGATAGGATGAGAGGATGTTTAGTGCACTATCATTTTTGAAGTCAAATTTGAGGAACAAACTTGATAAACATATGGATATATGTCTAAAATTATATGTAAAAAAGTATAACATTAACAATTTTCCATATGAAATAGCACTATATCTTTGTTGATTATATAGTGATAAAGGGGCGAAGACAATATAACAAACTTCTCTAATAAAATTGATATGGAACATGATATTTTGGAGGATCAAAATTACAGTTCATGTGGAAAAGGTTGTGTTCAAAATGAAGCAAATGATGAAAAAATTGAGAAGTGGAAAATTGATACACCACAATATTTTATCTATTCCAATATATATGAAGTCCCAAAGGACACTTATTTTGGTATACATTTTCCACAGGTTGTGTAAGAAAAATTGAATGGAATAGTACAAATGAGGTGATTCCTTTTATTTCATTAAATTTGTCGTTCCTCTATTTTTGGTGCAAGTTCTAAATTATTTATCACAACAACATTACTAATACTATATGCCAATTTGACATTGCATTTGAGGTAAGAACATGTTCTATACTTTCTATTATTTATTTTAAAATTGAAAACATATTTCCTTGGTGCAATGTTTTTTAAGATTGATGTCTTGATAATTAACTATGACTTTATCTCTTTCTTGTATGTGATAGAAAATGAAGCAATAATTTTATGAGGTGAGGATATATATTTTGACATAGGTAGTATCCCTGTATTAAAGGATAAATAAGTACTTTAACAAGTCTTTTACTAAGCAAAAATGGGTTCATTTCAATTAGAAATGTGTGTGTGTGTTTTTTTTTGTAGCTCTAATATCTTGGTCACTCTTAATGGTTTGTTCGTTTGTTGCATTTGGATCATTTTTCCAAGTTTGAAAATTTTGGGTTTATTTTGGTTAAAAATTATGATCTCTTAAATTATGCTAGTTTTTATTTGATGTTTAATTGATCCTTTTGTTAAGGCATGATTTGTTTCATCTTATTTTATTGATTTAAGGGGTTCAGTTAAAGTTAAAGACCTTTGTTGAGTAAAAAATTATTTTGTTTATTTTTTTGTCATGTTCATTTGAGAATGATATGGTATTAGGATTAATATTTGACTTCACATATTATCTAGGCATTCAATGTGTTTTCCATAATTATTATTATTTTCTTTATATATTTGATTATTGAAGGATTTGTCTTATTTTATTTTTATTTTTATTTCCTCTCTCATTCTGGTTTCACAAAAGAATCTTCACCTTTTAGAATATACTACTTTATTTTATATTTTCTTTAAAAATACTTATCGTTTATTAAGAGAGGACAATGAGATCTTCTTAGTTATGTGAAGAAAAAAATGGTCTATGTACTAGGATCCTATGTGTTCATCATAGAAGTCATATTATCATGAGAAGGACATTCATCTAATTCAATTATAGTTTGATACCAATACAAAAAAACATCACATGTAATTCGTTGAGAACGATAGATTGTTTAGTGTAGTAATATTATTGAAGTGAAAAAACCCTCGATGATCATTGTTTTGAAACATATTATTCCAAGTAATGAACATGCATAGACTAATTTTTATATTTGTGTTAGATTTTTTAACTCACCCATTGTAGATTTTTAATGAGTTTTTGTTATTACCTTTTTTTCTCATCGTGTAGGAAAAAACGTTTCAATGCATATTCATCTTCCATTCATTCTCATTTTTTATTTTGTGGGATTTCAAATAATTTTTTACCAAGTCAACATTATTAGAGTTGTTAACTATAGAATAAATTTCAACAACGACTATAATAGTTATGATCCAAAAGTAGGTGAAAAATATACATATTATGATAAAACACGATATTTAAAGTTGTTGGTTTATTTGAACTTGAGGAATTGGAGAAGTATATACATTTTAGGAAAGTGATGTATAAGAAAAAAAAGGAATTTTATGTAAATATTCATGATTTTGATATAGATATTCATAGACCTTATTTTCATGTGAAGCCTATAGAATATGAATTACATAGAATATGGCAGGGTTATCTAGATGTGTAGAGACCAGGTTTGAGCAAAAGAATTTATTTGGTTCAACATCACATGCCTTTGGGGGTGCCTTTCCATTTAATCGCCCCTTGGGATGTGATAAGACATTTGTGGTAAAACATAATAAAAACATGCAAAAAGATTTTCAATAGTGTATAACAGCAGCCTAGAGCAACATTACCCGTGGTTTTTCTTTTCCAAAACATGGAAAATTGTATATCATAGTTTTAAGCTAAAAATATTTCTTATTCACCCATTTAATGTGAAGCTGGGTTACACTTTTTGCCCTTTTTTGAGAAAAAATTTTCATTTTTTTCGGTTCTTCAACTTTCTGCAAACTATAACAATTTTTCTGTGTAGAATTTCATTTTGTGATAAAAATAAAAGTTGTGAGAAATTTTGTTAGCTTTCTATTACTTAATTTTTGAAATTTTTTTATGCAGATTTGATATGTCAACTTAGCGTTTCTTTGAGTGTGTGTTTCTTAACAATCAAAGGATTCATAAGAAGTCATGTTATGTCGCAATGCTGTATTCATTGAAAATTTGTGTTTTTGAAAAAAAAAAATGTGTTACAACAATCTAGACAGAGTCAACTTTGTTTTCGTCATATTTACAAAGCCAATGGATGCATATCATAATTACTAGAATTTTTTGAAGTGGTCCAATACGAAAAACTGCGTATTTTGGATATGTCTCACGTGGCAAGAAATTTCTTAACATATAAGTTATAAACTAAAAATCTAAAAGCTACCCATTAGAGTCGATGGACCAATGTAATGCCCCATAATTTTTTCAATTTTTTTTACAATGTATTTTGGGAGATACAAAATTTTGATTTCACTGAATCACAAAGACCCTCAGAAATTGTTTGCACCCATTTTATTAGAAAAATAATTAAAATTAATATACGTTTATGAAATTCCATAAAATTTATATTTCCTGAAAGTAGATTCAATTCTGAAAATGCTTGTCTTGGTTCCGACAGTTAATTAACAACCTTTCATGGAGTTTAATCAGTCCAAAGTTGCAGAACCGTCTTCAGAGCCTGGTTTTTGCGTAATTGGTGACGCGTTAGTTCGGCCGAACTATGTTTTCCGTTTATGAGTCGCTAAATCTAACGTCTTAATAGTTCGGTTGAACTTCTTCTGAGCAGTTCGGCCGAACTATTGTGTAACTCTCCGTCGGCAGGAAAGTTTTGTGGAGCCCCCTACAAAAAACACATTTCGCGTCAATATAAATTGCCGCAAAATGATTCACAATTTTCGCACATTTCGCACTTCATCTCATTTTACAAAGACTTGGTTTGGGTTCAAAAACTTTTCTTCAAACTTTAGGTTTAAAGAATTTTTTTGGAAGACATTTTTTGGAGGCGGCGTGATTTTTCTTCGAGGTATGTACATGTTTTGTGTTGAAATAAATCTTTTGAGCTTTTTTGTTCAAAAAATTTTCTTCAAAGTTTGGGTTTAAAGAATCGGGTTTAAGAGCATTTCTTGGAAGCAAATTGATTTTACAATTTTGGATTTAAAGAATTTTTTTGGAAGACATTTCTTGGAGGTGGCGTGATTTTTCTTGGAGGTATCTACGTGTTTTTTGTTTTTTAAAGTGTGTGTTTTGGATTGGATTACGTATTTTTTACAAAAAAATTACACTGAATTTTTTTTTAAATTTTTTAAAATTAAATCTTTTGTGATATTTTTTGTAATTGAGTTATTGTCTAATTTTTTGAAGGAAATTTTTTGAACTTCGTACCCTATTATCATGGGAAATCGAAGAACTTTTGCGAGAAAATATGATCGAAAAAGACACCCTGAGGCACGTAGAGAAGAGACGAGACAATATCGCAAAAGAAAGTTAGAAGCCCTCTCAAATATTTAAGAGGAAAATCAACCTCAAACAGAAATTGAAGCAGGTATGTAAATGTAAATATTATGATCTATTGATATATATTTAAAATTTTCCTAATTTAAAATGTGAAGCTTAATTTTTATTTGATGAACTAGTTTGAAAAATATTTTGTTTGATGTAAACAGACAGAGATATTCCTCAAAATATTGAAGAAGAAAATCAACCTCGAGCAGAAATTGAAGCAGGTATGTAAATGTAAATATTATGATCTATTAATATATTTTTAAAGTTTTCCCAATGTAAAATGTGAAGCTTAGTTTTTATTTGATGAACTGGTTTGAAAAATATTTTGTTTAATGTAAATAGACAGAGATACTCCTCAAAATATTGAAGAAGAAAATCAACCTCAAGCAGAAATTGAATCGGGTATGCAAATGTAAATATTATGATCTATTGATATATTTAAAATTTTCCTAATATTTATTGACATATTTATTAATTTAGTGATTTATTGAATATGTAATATTTTTTTGAATATGTACAGATGAAATCACTATCGATAATGAGATGTTAGAAAATGTCGACACTCACACATATGGAGATAAAAAACCTGACCATGTTATACGATATCGTGTCGATATAATTTTTGAAAAGTATTTCAAAAATGAGCAAGTGACAGTTCAAGCTCAAATGTTGAAAGGTATCCTATCATCAAGGAAATTAAAAGAAGCGACGACACTATTGGGTATTCGAAAATCAACCAAAGATAAAAAAATGAAAGAAGAGGTGATAAAAAATATGAGTAGTGCTATAGAGTCAATTAAGAGATCTAGAGATAAAGATGTTTCAAATATACGTAGAGGAATACACATGGCAATGGTTTCACCAAGTACTCAAGAGAATCGTTTGAATCTAACATCTATGGCACGAGCACTGGGAACCTCGCGAAAAACTCTGCACAAACATCGAAAATTTCGACTGCAAATAGACGTAAATGATGAACTCGCTTGTTGGAGAGCTATTTGTAGGCAACCATAAAAAGATAGACTTGGAGAAGATGTTAAAAAAATAATATATGAATATTGGAAGAACAATTCGCGTGTTTCACCGACTGCAAGACATGTGATGCGAAGAAGAATAGCACGAAATCAATACGAAGAACATGAAAAACATCTCTTGGAAACCACTCAAATAGAGTTATTCAACAATTTCAAAGAAGAGAATCGTCAAATTCATGTTTCACTTAGTGCTTTTGTTCAACAAAAACCATGGTATGTAAAACCTATCACCATACGTGACACTTGTTGTTGCCGTTATCATGTGGAATTTGAGCTATATTATGACACATTCCTTGATTTTGGTAGAGCATTATGGAAGGATTCACCTCCTCCTTCCACTATCCGTGAATTCATATCTCAAATTCTATGTGAAAGAGAAAGCGATGAACTATTTTACAAAAAGAAATGTGTTGGTGGTAAAAAATGCGATGATTGTGGAAATTTGACTAAATTTCAAAACAAATATTGTATTGATATAAATGATCAATCATTGTCCAACATGAAAGTGAAATGGAAGAGATATGAATATATAGGTACATCGATTCAAGGTGCAGATAGTGTTAAAAGAATCGAATTACAAGAAGACGAAATTTTTCTGATAGACTTTTTGAGAAAGTTTGAGGCAGAAATTTACAAATACACCAAGAATTCCCATAGAGCTCAATGGCAAGACTTGCAATTCAAAAAATCTCGTGAATTTTTTCCACCAGGGACCATTTTGTCAGTGATTGATTTTGTAGAAAACTACACATTTGTTCCACAAAAAGAAATTCAGAGTGAATACTATCACTCTGACCAACTCTCCATGCTCGTCCAT
Organism: Pinus albicaulis; assembly: GCA_034641835.2. Classification (NCBI taxonomy): domain Eukaryota; kingdom Viridiplantae; phylum Streptophyta; class Pinopsida; order Pinales; family Pinaceae; genus Pinus; species Pinus albicaulis. The sequence goes on from CM076573.1 coordinate 472,335,085, forward strand.
ATTCTATATAGACATGCTGAAATTTTTTTCGATCATATAGAAAGCACGAGTGAAAATCGACATATCATTAAAGAATATCACTTTTATATCAGTGACGATCGTACACATGATACATGTTTTGTACAACATTGTTTTGGAAGAATTTATGATTGATTGAAAAATCGTGGAATAACATTCAATGAACATTGGATATGGTCAGACGGATGCGCAGGTCAATTCAAATCTGCACGATCATTTTTTTGGTTGTGTTGTCTTCATAAGAAAACATGCATTAAACATTGTTGGAATTTCTTTGAGACTGGCCATGGAAAAGGAGAACATGACGGTGCAGGAGCATGCATAAAACGAGTACTTTGAAGATATCAAATGAACCACTTTGCACGCCGACTTGTGAACGCTGAAGAAGTTGTTCAATGGTGCAAAACTGCTCTAAGCCATGAGATTAACCCATCAAGAGAAGTGTGAAGGTACATTCAATTTAATTTATATTGGAAATCTAATTTTAAACATTGTACATTTATCATGCAGTGATTATTTTTAATTGTATTTTGATATCATATTTACAAATTCTTTTTCTAATTTTCCATATAAAGGTTTTTCTGGCATATTGGAATCGAAGACGTAGATAGATCAATTGGAAATGACATTGAAACAATAAAAGGGACTCGAAAATTGCATTCAATTCAAACAAAGTTGTCGACAAATGTGTTTGCATTGGATAAAAGAAAATATTCTTGTTTTTGTGATGTTTGCATAGACAACACAAAATCCAATGACGTTTGTGAAAACAAAATGTACGTGAACGATTGGAAACATACAAAGCTAAATACAAAGGGCAAAATATCTGTTGCAATGTTTGAAGAAATGCAATAAGAGGAAACTACAATATCATCCGATGGTGATTGAGTTTCTGATCTTGTTAGAGAAGGTAACATTTGAATTACTTTCTAATGATTTAAAGATCTAGAAATAAATTTAAATATGCATAATTAAATGTTAAATTTATTTTATTGTGCGGGAGATGTTTTTGTTGTAATTGCACCTATTGACAACGATGAAAATGTTAAGTATTATTTGATGCGTTGCACTGAATGAAAAATGAAATTATTACAAGACTATAATGATCACGGATTTCAGTATGACAGAGGGTCTATTATACTAAAAGGTTATTTTTTCAGACAAACTCATCAAAGTGGAGACTTTTTTTACTTTGAAGACTATGAACCTGATTCCATAAGTTGTCAATATAGTCACTTGGTGTGTACAGCACGCATAAAGTTGATAGAAGTTCAATCAAAGAAAAAATCAAAAATTAAGAAATGGAAAATGTCAAAATCCGATCATGAACGGATTATTGAGGATGGAATTCCATTAGAATTTTTTTGAGTGAAGTGTCCAACAATTTACTATCTTTGGATTAAATATGTTTTAGAACTTCTAGTACTCAACTAAAAATTGAGCTGCTTATGTTATTTGTGGTTTGCACATGTTACAAATTGTTTGGGTACAAGCACGTGCTCTAGTATCAACTGAAAGTAGTTTTTCTATACATGTGCATTGATGAAAAATGTTATATGTGTTGGATATATATAGATATATATATATATATATATATATATATATATATTCTAGAATGAAATTAATTTTTCTTGTATATCAGTAACCGACCATATGGTACAAATTATTTCACTTTACTTTGTAAGGTCAGATTCGGTCCCCATATGGCCTAGCCTCCAAGGGACGAGATAACAAGTGGTTGTCCCCACTTGCCCGAATCTCAGCTTTTAAACTTACATGAGTACAATTTTACTGTTTATGTCATGCATCTTACATGATGTCCTAGCCAAAGATAGATTCTCTTTGTTTCAAGTTTCCGGTAAAAGTTGTCACCGAATGACCTACTCGAACTCTTGTAGTAAACACCATACCTTATCTCTCTTGCTCTCCAATATTATTAGGTTTAATTATTATAACACAAAAATCGTTCTACATTGTCAATAATTTTTTGTGCTTACACTAAAATCAATGAACACTATTAATCCAATGACTTTACAAGTAATGTACCATCATACATGCAATTATATCAAATTATAAATCAACATATACAATTAAATCAATGGGGATTATCTTGTTACAAGTAACATAATTTCAATTTACCATATGTGCAAATGTAGGTTGAAACCATCCAAAACTTTAAGTTTTAAAACCCTTCTGATTATATATTGTGCAACATTAAAACATTAAACATTTAAAGTTCATTAAATATCACATGAAAAATGTAGATTGAAACCATCCAAAAGTTGAGTTTTAAAAACTTCACATGCCATGCCAATTATAATTCAACTATCCAACAAAAACATTTAACAAATTAAATATCACATGCCAAAGTTGTTTCAAGTTTCCGGTAAAAGTTGTCACCGAATGACCTACTAGGATATTATAAATACTAACTTTGTAAAATCATTTGGCATTCGGAAAAATTCGAAAGTCTTAGACTGTCAATCAATTTAAAGTATCATTCACCCTAGGGAGTGTAAAATATTCAATGTAGGTTGGTGGCGATGCTCACTCCTAGCTTGAAGCAGCTCCAATGACCAATTCTTTAATGAATTCCAATGCACTAGACCAAAGTTGGTTCAACCTACTTGGTTTTTCAACCAAGAAATTCCAAGGATGGACTATCTGGACAAACTGCTGAAATTGAAAAGCTTGACATGGAGATACGACAAGGTGAACAAAGACTTCAAGAACTCTTTATGGAAAGGGCTCACTTGAAGGAAAGAAGCACCACGTTGCAGGCTAAAGTCAAGAACATGGAAGATAAGATCAAGAGGGACTTTCTTGATCTGAAACCTATTGGTTTGAAGAAAGAAAATGCATGTGTTGGCACACTTGGAAAAGAAGAAGACCACACTATGAGGATTGGTGCACTTCATTTGGAAGGAGTCAATATATGTCATATTGGAGCAATTAGACAGAATTCGAAAAGGAAAGAGCTTGAACCAATTCAAGCAAACCCAGGATCGGATTGTTCTATGGAGCTTCATGAGAAGAGATATGTGAAAAGGACTATTAAGCCAAGGGCTAGTTCGAAAGACATATTGGAAGAGGAAATGTTGAAGAAGATTGCGGAAGTAAGGCGCAAGACAAGGAGGAGGAATGATGATGAAATTTCCTTGGACTTGAGATTCATGTCTACAACCGTACATGGGAAAAAGTTCTCTGCTTTGATAGACATGGGGGCTACCCATAGCTTCCTAAGTTGAAAGGCAGCTTCATCTCTTAGAAAGAGGAAGGCTAGCATGGAGAAAGAGTTGAGTGCTTTCAAGGCAGTCAATTCGAGGATGAAAGTAGTGACTGGTGTCATGAAAGGCACACATGTGAGAGTAGGGTCATGGTTTGGAAAGATAGACTTAAGAGTCATTGACATGGATGATCATTCTATGGTGTTGGGACGAGACTTCATGGTTGCAGCACAAGCCATACCAATGATGGACTGAGACATTCTATTAATTCTTGTGATCAATCTTAAACTGTTTTCTGAACTTCTATTCTTATTGTCACCCTTATTAGTTTTGTCATCTTTCCGTATCGATTATATTAAAAAGAAAGTAAAAATCATAAATCATAAACCATTTAAATATTTAGCTCAAACTCTTGTAGTAAACACCATACCTCAAGTCTCTCTTGCTCTCCAATATTATTAGGTTTAATTATTATAACACAAAAATCGTTCTACATTGTCAATAATTTTTTGCGCTTACACTAAAATCAATGAACACTATTAATCCAATGACTTTACAAGTAATGTACCATCATACATGCAATTATATCAAATCATAAATCAACACATAGGTACAAACCATTTAAATATTTAGCTCGAACTCTTGTAGTAAACACCCTACCTCAAGTCTCTCTTGCTCTCCAATATTATTAGGTTTAATTCTTATAACAAAAAAATCATTCTACATTGTCAATAATTTTTTGCGCTTACACTGAAATCAATGAACACTATTAATCCAATGACTTTACAAGTAATGTACCATCATAGATGCAATTATATCAAATCAGAAATCATCACATAGGTACAAACCATTTAAATATTTAGCTCAAACTCTTGTAGTAAACACCATACCTCAAGTCTCTCTTGCTCTCCAATATTATTAGGTTTAATTATTATAACACAAAAATCGTTCTACATTGTCAATAATTTTTTGCGCTTACAGTGAAATCAATGAACACTATTAATCCAATGAATTTACAAGTAATGTACCATCATACATGCAATTATATGAAATCAGAAATCAACACATAGGTAAACCATTTAAATATTTAGCTCGAACTCTTGTAGTAAACACCATACCTCAAGTCTCTCTTGCTCTCCAATATTATTAGGTTTAATTATTATAACACCAAAATCGTTCTACATTGTTAATAATTTTTTGCGCTTACACTAAAATCAATGAACACTATTAATCCAATGACTTTACAAGTAATGTACCATCATACATGCAATTATATCAAATCAGAAATCAACATATACTGTAATGAAATCAATGGGGATTGTCTTGTTACAAGTAACACTTCAATTTACCACATGTGCAAATGTAGGTTCACATTCTATCATTCATGTAGTTTTAAAAACTTCAGATACCATGCCAATTATAATTCAACTATCCAACAAAAACATTTAACATTAAATATCACATGTCAAATGTAATTCAGATGACAACATTACTTCACATTCACATGCCAAAAGTACTAAAACCATCCAGAAATTAAATAAAACAAATTATATAATAACATTGTAATAAAATATGTCCAAAAATTGTAAATCTCACTTGAGTATCAAACTGTATCAAGTTTAACAAATTTTAAAACCATCTAAATTTTGAAATCAAATCTACTGTAAATCTTGTCCATCAAATGGAGGATCTAGCGTCTGGGTCTCGGGTAGCTCCCTATCGTGTGAATAGGAAACCTACATACACAATGCACATGTACTTGAACATTAAAATTTGAAGTTTTAAAAATGAATGAGAATATATATATCTAGAACTTCATGTAAAAAACAAAATATAACAAAAAAATCATGCAATACCTCGTAAGGTTCCCTCTCCATTTGATGAACAGGTTCTTCCATAGAAACATCTGTAGTGGTAACCTGTACAATATACATGTACAGTTAAATATAAATATAAATATATATATATATATACATAAATAATTTATATAAATTAAAAACTTTCAAATGAAAATGCACGTGTACATATATAAACTTATTTGAACAATAATATTAAAAAAAATAACTAAAGACAACTTGTTCAAATGCTGTGGATGTTCCTATCTCTGTCGCTAGAGTCCTCGGATTAAAAAAATCTTCTATACGAACCTAAATTCAAAAAAATTTAAATAACTCAAAATATAGATCTCTCTCTATATATATCTCAATTTTTAATGGAACTTTTTGAGGTAACATAAATTTTGAACTTGTGAAAAATTGTCCATACTTGTGGCACATCTCCCAATGAAGTAGAAGGTATATCTCCTAAGGAAGAAGAAGGTACCGCCATCCCAAAAACATCAGACGGAATCGGTACCTGTTAATACATTTTATCAAATTATATATATACATACATGTACATGTGTGGCAACAATTATTTATTTTAGAGTCACTTAAAAAACACTAACATACATGTGCCAACATATCATGATGGTCAGACCCATATGCATCGTTTCAGCCAGAGGTCCCGAATGTAATATTAACATTTTCATCACGCATCATGCCTGAGAACTGCAAATGGTGTTTTAACATATAATCAAACATTTTTGTTAGATTAATGTACACATACAAATAAATGTATACATGTACATACACATGTCTTTATTACAAATTGTACACATGTATATGTCAATATAATTTCAAACCCTAAGGTCACTAACACATACCGTTCCGGTGCCCTCTTCCTCACGAAAAATTAGGTCTTGCAGACCATTGCGACAATTTATTACATATGTTCGGAGATCTTCAACATTCATGTTGTAAATCTCCTCATCTGTACGATAAACAAAATTGGCACGTGCATTTTCACATGCTCTTTGTCGATTTAAACAAATATCGACTCCACTCAATCCACTATGAAAATTGTTGATCATAACATCTCTTGCTTCACGACTTATTTGAGAAGTTGCATCCATCTCTGATCGCAGGGTTTCGACTCGAAATGGTCGACTCACCAATGGTGGCTCAGGGCGAGGCAACTCCACATCTCGCTTAGCGCCCTTACGTTGATATAATCGACCTCTCCCTGGGCCAAAAAATTCTGAAGGAAGGTCATTGTAGTCGGGTTTCATACCCAAAAAAAATTATGCATAAAACATTTGTGCAAAATAAACAGGAACCTCATCGTTCCATGGAAGCCTTCCAAAGGCCGCAAGATGTCGATCATACAAATAAGCAGCTTTGTCTGGGTGCTTGAAATACTGCACCTTCAACATTTTTCTTTTTGGCCCTTCCTTATAATTAAACATTGAATTGGCATTTGCTCTTGTAACTCTTTGTTTTATGTCCTGCCATTTATCGGGACCTATCACTGTTTCTTTTCTCTTTCTCATCAGTTCTACAAACGAATCAGTCGTTGGCCCCAAATTTCTGTACACCTTTACCATTTCACCCAATGAATGTGTAACTATTTGGAGGCTTTGTCTACTCTCAGCAGGTAGAGACAAAGCCTTGAGATCTCTTTGCAATTTTGCATGAAGGCTTTGACACCTTTGTAAGGTGCATTCCGCCATGTTCGTTTCCCATGTTATATCAATAATCTCATCCGGATAAGTTGTGTTGGGTTGATAGCCTTCTTCTTGAATGTAGCGCGCTGCCCTGCGTCTATTTTGACCACTGGCTCAAACATTTTCAGCCTCTGCATCAATATATATATAATTTCGTATATTAGAAAAAACACGTGTAAAAAAAGTTGCACAAATTTAATGAAAAAATATTGAAATTGATGTCAACCTTGATGTTGTCGGTTAACATCATCTCCAACATGACCCTGCTGAGAACCAACCCCAGAATGACGTTGTTGAGAACCAGACCCACAGTGACCCTGTTGAGAACCAGCAGTTGTTGATTGGCCTTCGGGGGAATAAATATCACCCCCTTCCCGCAACCTGCTACCACTCATACCTCGACCGGTTGAACCTTGGACACGCTCCATGGATGGAGTAGAAACCCTTCTCCTCTTGCCTCCTAAAAATTAAAATATGAAACTTATTAACAACTAATTTCACTCACAAAGTTAACAAAAAAATCAATTCCATATCTACACACATGTATGGAGATTTAAGATTATATTTAAATACCGTGAACATCCTCCGATCCCTGAACCTCCATATGGGATTCAGCTGATCTTCGTCTTTCATCCTCCATGATATATATCTATTGGTCGACATTCACAAAATAGATTTCAAAAAATCAATTTGTAATTTAGTGTACACAAATTATGTAGAACACAAATTTCAAAGCAATAATTGATCATGTGTGAAACTAAATTTAATCGAAAAAGATATTATAAAAATGATAAGTTCACCAAATTGTGCTTTACATGGTGGGAGCACACTTGGTATAAAATTTCCTACTTATACACTTTAGTTTGTGGAAGAAATGACACATGTACATAGTTTACCTTAAAGTAGTTGTGTTTTACGGATATTAAAATGAATAACTTCTATTTAGATCCATTCCAGAGATTGACTGTAGGGGCATTTACTAGATATTTCACCTTTCATAAAATATGAGATCCAGAGGCTACCTGGCCCTTTACAGACTCTGCCTATAGAACTTGTAGAAGTAAACACTAGAGGCATTAACAATATCAAAGAACTTTTTCATGCTTAGACATGGGAATGTGTCTCTTTCCTTACGCAAAAAAATAGTTCAAGGTAGTTAATCTTCATAGACATGTCATCAAGCAAGTCAATGTGATCATCCCCAACTTATTTTTTATGAAATTAGGCTTGGAATCCTCTACAACCTGGTGGATGGAGTTGAATGGGAACTAGGTTGAAAGGCCTTTACAAAATACATGCTAGTGAATAACACTTACTAGCATATATTAGTTATATATTTTTCAATTTATTGAGGATTCCTTGATTTTTTTCTCCTACCATCTCCCTCTCTCACTCCCCAAATTATTGTCATCAAACATGCCCCATTGAGGATCTAGAGCAATGTTTGCAACATACTTAGAACTGTCATTGCTGCTAATTGAAATTGGAGTCATGTATACTAGATTTCTTGCTTAAGTGGCTCTTACTTGGACAATATCCTAAGATGAGTTCGACATGATGGTCATATGAGGTTGGAAGCTACTTAGTGTAATTTTCCTTAAATCTTCAAAAAAATAGAGCAAAAATGTCATTTTTGATCATTTTTTATTAGCTTCTGCATATAGCAAATGTTATCACAATTGCAACACAATCATGTTCCATGAGCATGAATTATGAATGTCACAAGCCAAATGGAAAGGAAATTTGCATTCATTTAGGCAAAAGAAGGCTATGACATTAACGTCCATGCTAGAAAAAATTATGCAAATAAATTTGCTAAGTCTTGATACTTACCATGTGTTTCAAAGCCATAATGAAGGTTGGCTTTGAGAGTGTCCTCTCAAAGCCCTGTCTTGAGATGAAATTTAATTCAATGTCTCTTAGAGTTGGAAGGTGGAATTGATAGAACTATTTGATTTCTTTACCATAAATGGATATCTCCTTTCATCTATAGCTTTCTCTACCATCTTATTTCCAAGTGAAATGGGAATTTTCACATTTTGAATGCCATTACCATGTAATTTGGTAGCTTGCCAGCTAGACCTATCACAAGTAATGTTGTCATACCAAACTATTTCTCTTGCTCAACTCAGTGACCATGACTCCCTTCTCACACCTTTCAAGAATCACTAGAAGAGGTTGATAAAGAATATAGGAAGGAAATTTTTACATGAGCTCTATTATTTTACTTGAGAGTCAGTTGTTTGAAGAGGAATGTTTTGTCGACTTGTGTTTGGTTGATGGTTTTGTACACCAATATGTAAGAGTACATGGATATATTCACATGATGTGAATTTTTTTTCTTTGAAGGAGAAAAATGATATGTCAGCGAGCTATGTTTCTTGCATGATGTGTTTTCAGTTTGATGGTTTTGTTTGTGACAAGACGTCACAAGATTTTGGGAAGGTCCACTCTTGAGCGAAAGCCTCATGATTACAACCTAATCATGAGAATCAAATTGGAGTGCATCCTTATTTTGAAAACAAATAGGATTCTAAGCTACCTAGGACTCAAACCATAATTTTTAAATTTGAAATATCGTGGTGTGTTGTTTCAATCCCTGAATCCATAACCCTAACATAAATTGTTTTATTCTTTTTTTGCAGGATTTAGTTGGTTATATTAAAAGTCAGTTGAATTTAAAATTCTTGGCTTAGTGGCATGAACCAAACATATTGTACATATTAAATGAGGAATTTCGCTCTCCCAATCATTTATAAATCACCCATATCACCAAGAAAACATGTTTTAAAAGAACATACTTTGGTATGGGAAAGACATTAGGTTTCAAATATTATAAGATTGTATAATATTATAAGATTGGATAATTATATTATTTGTCATATTATATTTTGATGCTTATAGAAACCTAAGGAAAAACTATGTTTCCAGGTCAAACCTTTGTAGAGGTTCCAGTACCTGAGAGTAAAATCCAGTTTGGGGCTGTTAAATTCTAACTATACTGGTAATTGTGCTAGGGGGGAGAAATAGGATGTAATTTCCTCTTCTCACGGTTGGGAGTCTTGTTTTTCATGTGGATTCAACCAAACATATTCTACATATTAAATGAGGACATAATTATTACATGTGTTTAACTTACATTCAAATGCTTCTTTGATTTATCTCCTATAGCTTAATGTATTATGCTAGATATATAATTTAAGTTGAAGGCCCATGAGATAAATATGACTTCTATGTGACATTTGTATTGAATCATCTATTTGTTGTGTTATATGAAAATAATTGGTACGCATATCTAATTTACATTACTTTAATATGTCATGCTTCTTTAATTTATCTTTTATAGATGACCGGAGCATCCCTTTTTAATCTATCCCTTTTGACTTCGGATATGTGGGCAATATTCATCTGCATATTTTTCTATCATAAAGCGGTGAGTAAAATTGTATTCCATTTGTGTCAATGTTAAGGTTAAGCACATGGATTAAAGTTTTATATATTAGATGAGGAGGCTATGTATTACATATGGTCTTGAATGAGCTTTTGGACTCTTTAGATATATATCTAAAGATTCCAAATGCTCATTCAAGACCATATGTAATCCTCATCTAACTTAGCAAGGGATTTACAATACTATATTTGAGTTGGCTAGCTCCATTTCAAGATATTATGGTTATCCAAGAGGGGATATAAAAAATGAAAATAAGGATATTGAACTGTAGGTTATCCAAGTTGGACATAGAACCAGTGGAGAAACCTAAGGAAAAACTATGTTTCCAGTTCGAACCTTTGTAGAGGTTCCAGTACGTGAGAGTAAAATCCAGTTTGGGGCCCTGTTAAATTCTAACTGTACTGGTAATTGTGCTAGGGGGGAGAAATAGGATGTAATTTCCTCTTCTCATGGTTGGGAGTCTTGTTTTTCATGTGGATTCAACCAAACATATTGTACATATTAAATGACGAATTTCGCTCTCCCAATCATTTCTCTAAAAGTCTTAGATAACTCTAGAGAGATTACCTCTTTCTTTTTACTCACATATTTTCCATACCAGAAAAAAGAGAGTAGAGCATGTTTACATTTTAGTGTTGTTTTTCTCCCATAAGGATTTCCTAGGGAAAAAGGAGTCTAGAGCATCATTACTTTTTAGGGTTGCTAGTCTCCCATAAGGATTTCCTAGGAAAATAATTGTGTTGATTGTCTAGAGATATGTATGTGTGTGTTTCATTATGTTCTCTATTTCTTACGTTGTGTTTCATTATGTTTTATATTTCTTACATTTCTGCCCTTCTATTTTTCTTTCCAATCAAGGTTTATAAAATAACATGAGAAGCAACATGAGACTTGGAACAATCATTTTCATTATCTATATGGAAGGCAAGAAGGATTATATCCCCTTAAGCTTAAGCTTATGTAGTTTGTCAATTTTTATCATATATTTTTTGGTAAGGGTAAATGTTTTTTTATCTATAGTACAAGTCATGAGTTCCCCAATTTCACCTTATGTAAAGCATGATTCTAGGATTACTACAATTTGTACTTGGTTTTTTAAGAATATATCAAATAAAGTTTTTGAGAAGCAAATATGGCTTGTTCCTCAACAACATCCCTGAACATGGACACATCCTTGACTATCTAAGGACATAATGATCAAATGAACCATTTACATAAGATATCATCAGGGAGTTTGGTTTGTATTAACCCCTTGCGACATCACCAGTCATGGATGTGATTAGAAATCAGTATGGCATCATCTTGTTTTAAATTAGAAAAGAGATCAAAATCGATGCCATACCTCATCGGTGACTAAAAATGAGTTAAAGGAGTTTGAGCTAACGACGAAAAATTAATGTAATATTTTTTGTCTAATTCAATATACATTTAGCATCATCTCCAGTTAAGGTGCATTAGAACAAACGTTGTTTAATGGAATCATCCACGAAATAATTTTATGACCACCACAGATGATAGGTGGTAATGCACATTAATGGATTTTCTCTAGAATTCCCTTCAAATTTGGGGATATTGGAAGGCAACTTGGAAGGTATGGGTGGCCACCAAGGATCATGATGAATGGGGCCATTAGTTAACTTCTCCAAATTTGAAAGAAAAATGGAGGATAAGAAAGGATTATGAATTTGACTAAATATCATATAGGAGGATGATCACCTTGAACAACAGTGAGGTCCCCCCATATACTAATTCTAAGGAATAGGAATAGTAGGTTAGGAAAAACTTGGAGGAAAAATAATTGATCCTATAGGATAACTAGAGTTAACTACCATAGATGGTGAAGATAAAGAAGTAGGCATAGGAACACTAGGAAAATTTTTAATATCCATATAAGATATCAGTCAAATGTCCCAAGAATATGTGAGAGGTGTCAATTGAGGTGTAGCTCCTACCACATTTAATGGTGGCAATTATGACATATCAACAGAAACTTCAGATGCAGAGGGAAAAGAGGAACTAACATCCTTCATTGGTAAAATAGGAATGTAAGTGTAAGTAGGTGTAGTATTGTCTGGGTTTAGCCACAGTAACTATAGTTCTAATGGATCAGTCAAAGGTGGATTTACAAGAGAGCCATAATTGTTCACCAATGTTTCGATGGAAACCAAATCACTACAAGGAGGACTAGGTATAGAATCCATAATTATATTTTTGTCTAAGTCTTGGGTAGTGACAGGATCTATCCGAGCAAGAGATAAAATTCCACCTTGTTCAAGAGGAAAACTATAAATTCGACATGACTGATAGTTATTGGTTTCAGCTAGGGTGAATAAATGTATATAAACCAAAACAGGTTAGTAAAAACACCCATAAGGACAAACCACTTACTCAAACCAAACAACATGCACTAGAAAAGTCTTAGAAGGTAGTCACACATGAAAACAAATCCTAGTATTATGTCTTAGATGGTCTTCCAAAAGACTTCTTTCTTATAGGATCTCAACTCTGCAAACAGATTTGTCTAGGGTGAGGTAAGGTAAAGGGATGGTTATTGCCCCATCCACCACCTATAGGGTGTTTTCCTAAGAACATCCACTAAGGTTACCTTCGTCCCATAGGGGAGGTTGAGTCTTCGGCTTTTGAGTAGTCATCGAAAAACACGATATTCCCTGACACGAGTATGGTAGCCTTGAGAAGAATTGATCATACTTTGACCTAAGCCTAACCCTCACTTACACGAGTGTCTGGAGCACACTGGTTTTGATGGTGGGATGATGAAGGATTTCTCACTCCTTAGCTCATTTTGATAAGTTTTTTTTATGGTCTTGAAGCATTTTACACACATGCCTATCTCCAAAACCCTAGCCTAAGATAATGTTGGTGCATTAAGAGAAAAAATATGAGTCTAGTTTATTTTATTAATGCATTAATTTTATTATTTGTTATTTACTCAATTGGTTAGCAGTGTGAAATTTAGATGGTGTGATAGAATCTTTGTTAGTAACACCCTACTGCAACTATATGAAAAATTATCTCTCAATTCAATGAATCTCTACTCGGGGAATTGTCAACAAAAGGAATATTTCTCTCATGTAAAGGGATGCAATGATGGTATTTGAAAGGCATGCCACTACTTATTGATCACAGAAATGACCCTCCAATGGGCGAGGTGGGGATTGCAGGGACAATGACAAAATGTTGTGTAACAGTGGTTCATAGTGGAATGACATATCTTAAATTTGGCTTGGCATTTAATTTTTTTATCATGACTTTCTAACCATAGACTAATATTTTTTTCCAAGATAAATTCGCACAACTTAGCTAAAATGTGGCTAATCATAATGTTCACACAATTAGAAGGAATTTTTTTATCCCCACTTTTAAATATAGGTGTAATGAAGCTTTGTGTCTAGGGTTAAGAAAGCCTTGCTTCACTACCAAATTGAAGAGTTTATGTATGTGAGGGATGAAAATAGATCCTCTTTAATAAAATTCAAGTTGATAGCATTTAATGTACTTATATTTCCCGTTTACAAATCACTTAATCCAAAACCTAATGTCTTCCAGATGAAATATTTTGACTTCTAATGGAGCATTCTAAACATAGTGTCCATGGTGTTTGGATATTCATACAATTTTTTAAGTTAGGAATTTAAATGCTTGAAGGAAATCAAATTATTTCCTTTAGTATTACAAATACTAAATCCTTATAATTAAATCAAATACTAAATTATTTACAAAGTTTTTTCTATTATCCTTATAGGTTAGGAGATGTAAATCTATATTTAAATCCTTTTAGAAAATATCAATTTGAATTTTATGGAAAAGTAGGTGCCTTCCATTCACACAATTCTCTTACATGGGGTTTTTGTGCATAACAAAGTTTAGATTTAAGGTGGATGATATGTGATCAAAGTTAGGCCATGGCCATTTAAGAGGTAAAAAGTTACAATTTGGTTAGAAATAGGGGTTTCGGATATGACATAATCCACAAAACTACTAGGCCCATGGCACAAGTCATTTGGCAAATAAAATGACATTATACCTAATTATGGGAGGCAAGATAGTAAAAAAATGGCATTATATAGTGAGCAATAGTTTCAATAAACTATAGTATGTAATTAAATGTTATGTCAATTACCATATTGCCAAGAATTAACAATACACATAACACATGAATTCATGTAGAAATTTACAAAAAACAAGATATCTAAACTTTGAGAATTTTCAATCAAACATCACATAAAATAACATGTGAATTCCATGAATGAGCATGACGACAAGAATTATTATGGTTCTCTTTAGGAATCTAACATTGTTTTTAAGTGTGGAGATATTTGCGGCTAGAAATAAGCAATAAAACTTGAATAAATTGCAAACATCAAGGACAAGTATAAGTTCCAAGAACCTAGAGAAATGTTGAATACAAAGAATATTAGCATGCAATCAAGATCAAGAAAAAGGAGATTAAGAGTTGAAGTGTCTAGACAAGAAAGGTGGAGATGAAGCTTCACTAACAAATGAACAAGCATGGATCCTTTAGCAAGAAGACAAAATGAAAGCTTAGTTATCAAGTTATTTTATATACCATTATAAGTGTAGCTAAGACTGAGACCAACAGAGGTATCTTGTTCATGTTGTGCTTTGATTCATTTCTCCAATAGGGGTATCTTATTCATGTTGTGCTTTGATTCATTTCTCCTTTAAGAGAGGAACTTGAACTTGGAATTAATGAAGAAATATAAAGTATTGTAGAATGTATTATTAGATGTTTTTTGAGATTATGGTGTCTCACTCAAGTTGTGAGATTTATTTAAGATGCAAATCTTATTTATGAGGAAGTTGTTCCAACTCCTAAATAGATTTGTAATACCTTAAATGTATGCACTTTCTTTATAATAAATGTTCATTTTCTCCATTTTCTGTCTCTCCTAAATTTTAGTTTTTTCATTTTCTCCGTTTTTTGTCTCCTAAATTTTAGTTTTTTTCTCCATTTTTTGTCTCTCCTAAATTTTAGTTTTTTCTTCATTTTCTGTTTGTCCTAAATTTTAGTTTTTTTCTCCATTTTGTCTATCCTAAATTTTTAGCTTTTTCTCCATTTTCTATCTATTCTAAATTTTAGTTTTTTTCTCCATTTTGTCTCTCCTAAATTTTAGTTTTTTCATTTTCTCCATTTTCTCTCTCCTAAATTTTGTTTTTTTTAATGATTTAAATGAAATTTCAAATACATAAATAGATCTAGAAAACCTTTTAAATACTTAAACTTTAAAAATTAAACTATTTAGACTTTCATTTATGATTATTATAAATCTCTACTAAATTTTGATAAAATCTACTAAATTTTAAAATTTAAACAGATTTCACCAATTTTAAACTTTAAACAAAATTCACCAATGAAAAATCCTTTTCCTTTTTGCTCAATTTTAAACTTTAAACAAAATTCAACAAGGAAAAATTCGTTTAAATTAAATCTCAGAAACTACTGCCCTTAAGTGTATTAAAACAACAATTAAACAGTAGATTCAAGCATTAGAATGTTATATCTTAGTTTAGCTTTCATCTAAGCTTTTGTGGCAGCATAGTGGCTTTGTTTCTTTCTGTTTTTGAAACTAAACGTGATACTGTCGTTACAGGTTTAATCTTTGAACTTTGTCAAATTCTCTAATTCCTAAGCGTGAGCTCCGCAAATGAAAAAGATAATTCATGATTTCATCCACTTTCATTTTTGAATGCGAAAGCATGGAATGACAAGCGTGTTTGCAGGCATCATATAACTCGTTATATAATAAATTTGAATATCAAAACACTGTTTACAAACATCTTTCCTCAGTATTGAATTTATCTAAATTTTATACATACTGTCTGGATTTATGCATCTATAGCAGTTGTTAAAAAATACAGAACTAAAACTTAGAAATGAAAATTAGCAACAGCTTTAAATTTTTTGTGGGGGAGAATAGTAAATATTTACTAGCATTGTATCATCTTAGTCACTATGATAATTTACATGCATCAAGAAAACCCGTAAATATAATTTAAATACATGAAAAAAACCAGTAAATATTTATTTGGAGTTATCGATATGATAGATTTAATCTTTGTGGTGCCTTTTTGTTCGGAGTTGCCTCGTAGTGGTGACACTGTCACTTCTTTGTCTCGCCTATGGGCGTGGAAAACTGTGTTTGCTTATTATTTATGCATTTTCTGTAGCTGTTGGGACTTTATGTTTAAAACTTTGTAAGATCTTGGTGTGACTACGTCAAGACAGTTTTTGCTGGTTTTTGCTGGTTTGTATAGTTAAGGATAACTTGGCCTGTGATAGTATCAAATCAAGTGTTGAACAAGAAGGTGGCTACCTAGAAGAAAAGACCGAAAAAATACATACTTCTTAATATCAGTAAAGAAATGCCAAACTATGTGGGACAAAAACAACCGAGTATAATATTTAGAGGCTAATCTTCAAAGTTTATCAAACTGGCAACTAGGAATGCCTAGAGCTAAGCTAGCAAAAGTTGCATTAGAAAATTCCTCTGTAGAAAATACCTGTCGAATTCGTTCGGCCGACGAGGGGAGCAGCAGAGCAGCCGGAACGCGCGGACAACAGCAGCAGGAGAGTAGCAGAGCAGCTGGAACACGCGGACAGCAGCAGCAGGGGAGCAGCAGTGGAGCAGGGAAATTCCCGGGAATAATGAAACACGTAAAAGAACAGTATTCGCGGGTAATTTATTTATAGGAATTAGTTCGGCCAAACTTTTGAAATTAGTTTGGCCAAACTTTTGGAACGAGTTCGGCCGAACTTTTGGTACGAGTTCGGCCGAACTTTTGTTGCCGGTTTTCCAATCTCCGGCAAAAATTTTGTTGGCCTGCGACGACGAAATCAACAGTTCGGCTGAACTATTACATAGTTCGGCCGAACTTTAGAAGAAGTTCGGCCGAACTATTGCCGAAAAAAGTTTTCGACCCCGGATTCTCACAAAAGTGTAACCCAGCTTCACGTTTCCGCCCATATAAATTTGGGGGGTTTCTTAAAATTTTCGTTGCTCAAGAATTTTGAGTTAAGGGTCAAAGGATAGGCATGTAGAGTGATTTTATTATTTGCAAGGTCTAGTTGTATTTGTAGCACTAGTGTGGTGTGAGTGGGATCAGTTAACTCACATTAATTGAGTTTCAACCAGTTTAAGTAGTTATAAATGATTGATGAGCTAGTGGAAGATCAACTGAATTAAAATAGATTTAATTCACAAGTAGTGATATACCAAGTAACTGATGATTCACTATTAATAGCTGCATGCATGTCAATTCTGATGGAGACCTAGTTGAGAAAAATGTTTAAGACAAGTAAACTATCAGCTGTATTTTTGGCGAACTGCCCAGGTGTAGTTATAAAGTCAGAGGAAGGCGCGATAGGTATTGTGCAATCAAGGAAGGCTGAATTTATTATTTAATAGGGGTTTAATTATCTAGGGATTATGTAAGAAGCGTAGGCTGATAATTGGCTATGTGTTTGTCTGTTTTTTCCTAGATTAGTATGAAGCAACTAGTACAGTGTATGAGGTTGTGGTGAGCACACATACATTGTATTGTTTCATGATTCCTTGTTCGATTAGACAGTAAATATGGAGGGCTTTTGAGTAGTTTCTTTCCCCAAGAAAATCTTGTGTTGTGCGATTGAGTTACTTATTTCTCTTACTTGCATGTGATTGAGAAATCATGTTTTATATTCCAAAAATATTGTAGAAGGATTCAGTATATTTTTTTAATACATTGCATGATCGGATTGAATACATTGGTGTAATTTATACGTGGTATTAGAGCAGTAAATGTTTGGGCGATGATTTTGAATAGAATATTAGAATATTTTTATGCAAAAATTTTAAAAACAAACAAAATATTTGGATTCCTTGCGAAAAAATACCCAAATTGAAAAAAACAATTGGTCAAATCAAAGCTCGGATGAGGGAGATATCGTCGATTTAAAATCATCTCTTTTTTTTGAAAATTTTGTGACAACGGGACAATTACAACGTGCGCGAGTTAGAAAAGGAAATAAAGCCAAGAGAAATAATTCCCAAGGCAAAGAGGGAAAGGGAGACTTGTCCAAGATAAAAAAAATTCATTGTCATGAGCATGGGAACTATGCTTCGAATTTTCCATAGAAGAAGGCAAACAAGATGGAGCATGCAGTTGCCGTGGGTGAAGCATTGGCTTGATAGTTGGAGCTTGATCTTACTCTCATTGTATGCATCACTAGTGATCAGGAGCTCAAGTATGAACTATAAAAATTACTCAAAATGGGTTGCAACCTAAACAATCAGAAAGGCCTCGTCACTGCAATTCTGGTGCCATGAACAGGACTCAAATCCGACATCATATGTGAAAGATATGAAGGTTTGAAGTCTCTAGTAAACTCCAAAAAATAGTTGACCAAAGTTGACTTTTTGACTTTGGAAAAAAAAAATATTCCAAGGAATATTTCAGGAATATTCCAAGGAATATTTTGAGAATATTCCTCAGAATATTCCCCAAAAAATTCCCTAAAATATTCCATCTGGGTGAATTATATGCGAACAAATGGCAGTTTATTATTTGTGGTTTGGTTGACTTTTGAGATGGTGACCAATCAACGGGTGCCACATGGCAAGCCCAGAGGTCGCCACATGGCCCAGGCTAAAGATTTTGGCATTACAAAACTTTTTTCAAGCAGTAGGATTCGGACTCGGGAATTCTGCCAAACAATGCACAGTGCTAACCATTGTGCCACAAGGGTGGATCTTACAATCTATGTCTCAGAGTTTCCATTTATGTTTTAAAGTTTGGATGGGCGGAAAAATAAAAGGGCTAGCCCCAACCCATATAACCACAGCTTGCAACCGAAGGGCTTAACTCCTACTGGTTTAAACTTATCTGCCTGCTAATCGTTAACAAATGAAGAAATGTGACCACTTCATGAAATTTAATGGAGAGGTTTTGGATAAGCCGTGGTTTTCACCGGCGGTTCCGACGGACCGGTCACATGCCGCCATCAAACATTTAATGACAATCTAAATAGTCTAACATTTTAGTGTTGATTCTGCCTTGTTAGGCAAGCCCGCCAAATTTATATGGCTTAACTAGAGTTCTCCCACATTCGGTGGGGTTTTCAAGTGAGATTGGGCAATCTTCTTTGGGAGGTCATAAATTCCTCGTTATTGGACCAATTTCGATGAAATTGTAGTCAATTTTGGATTTATTTAGCATTTATAAGACTTTGGGATAGGTTTCAGAGCGAACAGAGTTGTTCTTCATCAATTTTTGCTTCAAGGAAGTTGGAAGAGCCATTAGGACCATCAGGGAAATGGAGTTGTATTGGGTTGTACTTCACTTTTTAAGGTGAAACAAAAACTATTTCTAGATATTTTCTATCTTATGAACCTAATGGAAGAGGTTTCAGAACATTTGGAGAACTTCTAGAGCTCGAAAAGCTGAAGGGGAGTTCAAAGAGCCATCAGGGCCTTGAAGGAGAAGGCACTATATTTGGTAATATTTCACTATTTAGCGTAATTGGAAAGGCATTTTTAGTTTTTTCATATCTTATGAAACTGTATTTATAGTCATATTTTCCTATTGAGGCACATTTTAACTTTTTTTATCATTTTTGAGCATTTTAATACAAGAGGGTCAAGCCAATTTGGGAGGCTTGGTCCAACAGACGTAGCCCAAGAGGGGTGAACTGCTCAAAAAATATATGAGTTATGTTATGGTGAAGTTTATATGTTATGTATTGCTGATATGATATGTTAAATAGTAAATTTAAATAACAAAACCTCACACATAAAACTCAAAAACATTACCAAAATTCCTTTCTTTAACCTGCCACCCATGGGGAACACTTTTCACACTAAATTAAATGGAAATGGATACTTTCCATAGCATTTAAAAATAATTCGATTTTCAAATTAGGTTGGTATCAGAGCTCAGGTTGAGAATTTGTTTTTGTGCAAAAGGTGTTAAAACAGTGTAAAATATTGACTATTTTATTGTTTGCAAACTGGCTGTTGTTGAAGTTTGCTAGAGTTGAAAGGATAGTTGTTGATAGCTAAGTCTTGGAAAGGGCTGAAGGCTTCTTCCTTACCCCAAAGTACCTCAAAGTCACCGTTGGAAAAAAAACCCTCTTGAGTATTTTTTTTTAAGAAGCTATTGGAGTTTGTTTGTTATTTGGCTGCTTGAATAAGAATTTGTCTTTACAGCCATTTGGTTAAAATCTTGTCATTTGTTTGGAAAGCTTTGAGAACTTTTTTGAAGTTCCATTTGTTAATTTGACCATTTTCATAATGACAACTTCTACAAGTGAAGTTTCCTCCTTCATGAGATTATTCAACGATGATATGAAGAGTGAGTTCATTATAGTGAAGGACATGGTGCAGATTCTATTTGAGGATCAAAGAGAAAGTGCTAAGCTTCATGAACAATTGTTAGTCATGAAGGAAGAGAAGGAAGAAATTCTCCAAAGGTTGCATGACATGGAGAAACAATTCCTTCAAGGTCAAGAAGCTTTGTCCAAGAACAAGTGTGAGGAAAAGGTAAACCATTCTAATTTGTCTTCAGTTTCCTCATTAGAAATATGTGTTGATTCTTTCAAAAAACATACAAGGGGTATACGCTCCAAATTAATGATTAAAATGGGCTATCATGAAGGCAAAGGTTTGGGAAAGCATGCACAAGGCAGGGTTGACCCTATTTTTGTTGAGGAACGACCCAAGAATCTTGGTCTTGGTTATGTGCAGTTTAATGGAAAAGACTCTAAAACCATAAAAGCATGTGAGGCTATTTCAAGGAGAACCTTTATTCCAAGTTCCAATATGAAAATATTTCAAAATTGTTTCAAAGATAATTGCCATTGCTTTAAGCATTTGTTGCAGCAAGAAGATGGTAAACATGCCACTTATCGCAAGCATGCAAGTTCAAACAGTTTTGAAGACAAGAACAATGATGTTAGTTTGCAAATGAAAGTTGTAGCCTCTATTAGTTCATCTTCTCAAGAAGAAAAAAAGTATGAACATTCAAAGTAGTACAAGAGGTGTAAATCTTCTCGTGATCAATTTGATTGTGTTTCTACAAAGCATGATAATTTTGCTTGCTTAAATGGAAGAAAGTTTTGTTGTACATTTTGTGGTCGATTTAATTATCATGTTTCGAGATGTTGGATGAAGAAGAAAGCATACAGGAAGCAGATGAGGCAAATGCAAATTTCAAAGAAGGTGCATAAGTTTTGCACCTATTGCCAAAAGAAGGGACATGATGTCTCTCATTGTTGGACTTTGCATCCAACTAGTTGTCCAATGCACATGAAGCAAGAGGACATAAATATTGGTGCAAGTGGAACTATGGATTCCATTATTGATGTGAAAATCAAAGATTCACATGAAGAAGTGTTGCAGCAGCAAAAGTTGCCACAGAGGTGGCTTCGAAATAAGTGGATGGACTTCTTAATGCAGTAAGTCATACTCATTTTGTACATGCGAATTTCAGATTTGTATGCATGTATTTTTGTTGAAAATTTTGATGCAAGATTGCATGTAAATGTGGTTCAGTTGAAGGAATTTAATTTTTGTTGCAAAATTTCGCCATGGAGTTCTAAAATATGAGTATGATACTCACTTATATTGCAACAATATTTTTTAGTTCAGCTCTTATAGTTACCCACATGTTTTTGGATTATGTATTTGTTGGTACTTGAAGGGAAGAGTTGAATGTGTACATGTGCATCGAAGTTGTATGTGTAAATAGTGAACTATAAATAGGTTCATTGTAAATTGATACATGCACATGTGATTTTCCAGATGTATCATGTTATTTATCGACTTGTGTCAATTGTGTCGTACATGTTTTTCGACTTGTGTCGATTGTGTTGCACACTTTTTACATTGATTTTGTGTCAATTGTATAGCACATTTCATGTCAACTTGTTGTTGATGTCGCATGTTGCACAACATATGTTTGAGTCAAAGGTGTTTTTCGATTGCGGATCGTTAGATGGACACACCAATGTGCAAAGAGGATTACCATATATTTGATGTTACAGGAAGCTAACAATCAATGCTTTGAAGAAGAAAAAAGAGGTGATCTTCATTTCAAATCTTGCATGATATTTTCGTTTCAAGATTGATGTGCATTCTTGTGACAGGATGTTGCAGGAAGCTTGTAGTCTATTTAGGACATGATGTTCTGTTTCCTTCTGCAATTTTCTCGCGAGTAATTTTCTGAGTGACTGCAAGAAGGACATCTCTTGACAAGAGGATAAGCATCAAGGAAGGGAAGTGACTTACTTTCTATTTTAAGTTCAAATTCATTTTCCATGCAAGGAAAATGTTTGAAGGTTGAAGAGAAGAGGATGTTGTTATTCTCTCATTTTCTGTATAGATCAGTTTCAGTATTCCAGAGACCTTTTGTGGTCCAAAAGCTTCTCATTTGGGAGGTTTTATCAAGAGCTCAAGTGTGAGTTATAAAAATGACTTAGAATGGGTTGCAACCTGAATGATTCGAAAGGCCTCTTCACTATGATTCTGGAACCATGAACGAGACTCAAATCCGACATCGTGTGTGAAAGATATGAAGGTTTGAAGTCTCTAGTAAACTCCAAAAAATAGTTGACCAAAGTTGACTTTTTGACTTTGGAAAAATTAAAAAAAGAATATTCCAAGGAATATTCTAGGAATGTTCCTCGAAATGTTCCACAGAATATTCCCTGGAATATTCCCTAGAATATTCCATTTGGGCGAATTATATGCGGACAAATGGCAGCTTATTAATTGTGGTTTGGTTAACTTTTGAGATGGTGACCAATCAACGGGTGCCACGTGGCAAGCCCAGAAGCTGCCACGTGGCCCCAGGCCAAAGAGTTTGGTGTTACAAAACTTTTTGCAAGCAGTAGGATTCAAACTCAGCCATTTTTCCAAACAACGCACAGTGCTAACCATTGTGCCACAAGGGTGGATCCTACAATCTATGGCTTGGAGTTGCCATTTATGTTTTAAAGTTCGGATGGGCAGAAAAATAAAAGGGCTAGCCCCAACCCATATTATCGTAGCCCACAAATGGAGGGCTTAGCTCCTGACAGTTTAAACCTATCCGCCTGCTAATCGTTAACAAACGAAGAAATGTGACCACTTCAGGAAATTTAATGCGAAGGTTTTGGATAAGTCGTAGTTTTCGCCGGCAGTTCCGATGAGCTGGTCACATGCCGCCCTCAAAAATTTAATGCCAAACTAAATATTCTAACATTTTAGCACTGATTCCACCTTTTTAGGCAATCCCGACAAATTTAAAAGGCTTAACTGGAGTTCTCCCACATTTGGTGGGGTTTTCAAGTGACATTGGGCAGTTTTCTTTGGGAGGTCATAAATTCCTCATTATTAGACCAATTTGGACGAAATTGTAATCAATTTTGGCTTTCTTCAGCATTCTGAAGACTTTGGGATAGGTTGTAGAGTGAACGAAGGTGTTATTTAGCCATATTTTTCTTCAGGGAAGTTGGAAGAGCCATCAGGGCCATCAAGGAAATGGAGCTATATTGGGTTGTACTTCACTGTTTAAGGTGAAAAAAAAACCATTTCCAGCTATTTTCTATCTTATGAACCTAATGGGAGAGGTTCAAAACTTTTTGAGAACTTATAGAGCTCAAAAAGTTGAAGGGGAGTTCAAAGAGCCATGAGGGCCTTGAAGGAGAAGGCACTATATTTGGTAATATTTCACTGTTTAGTGTAATTGGAAAGAAATTTTTAGCTTTTTCATATCTTCTGAAACTGTATTTATAGTTATATTTTCTTATTGAGGCACAATTTAACTTGTATTAGCATTTTGGAGCATTTTAATACAAGAGGGTGAAGCCAATTTGGGAGGCTTGGTCCAACAGACGTAGCCCAAGAGGGGTAAACTGCTCAAAAAATATCTGAGTTAGTTATGGTGAAGTTTATTTGTTGTGTATTGCTGATATGATATGTTAAACAGTAAATTTAAATAACAAAACCTAACACATAAAACTCAGAAACATCACCAAAATTCCTTTGTTTAACCTGCAACTCATGGGAAACACTTTGCACACTAAATTAAATGGAAATGAATACTTTGCATAGCATTTGAAAATACTTCCATTTTCAGATCATCTAGCACTGCAATGGGATACATATGGTATCTAGTAATTGGTGCCTCATTCCATATGATGGGGAATAAAGATCTCTTCAGTGACTTGGAGGAGAAGGACCTCTAGTAGAACATAGAGTTTGGAGATGAAGGGAGGTATAGCGCGACCGACATAGGTACAGTTACCTTTTAGAGGGATTCTAGCTCCCCGCTCAAACTAGCAAATGTTTTGTATGTTCCAGGCCAAAGGAAGAATCTTGTCTCTGTAGTGGTATTAGAAGACCGTGGTTATGAGGTGATTTTTAGAAAATGAAAGGAGTTCCTTAAACACATGGCCACGGGACAGGTGAAGAAGATCGGTTCAAGAGTTAAGAACCTGTATCCTCTCGAGGTTGAGGATGCATGCAAGGCTTTGAGGAGAAAAGAAGTGGCTAATGACTTAGTGGTTGAGAGGGAGAAATTATGTCTGAACATGCAGCCTCGGAAGCAGTCTAAAAAGTTTTTGGGGCAGCCACAATTGGAGAAGAAGAGAGGAGACCGGGTGGAAGAGTCCACTCATGCAGAGACCTCCAGGAGGGGGAAATTTTGAGCGAGATGAACAGATTGAGTACATGCAACTATACCTCCAGGTGTGAGGTGGAGCGATATGCAGATATGATCCCAAGAAGAAATTTGGGCAGGGTCCATTGAGATGGTGTGTCTCATGGATCAAACTTGGCTACGAGTAGCCCATAGTACAACAGTAGCAGGAAGGACCAGTTATATTGATGCAGTCATATGCCAGGAGGACATAAATAAGAGTGACAGGTGTCAGATACTGGAGTGCAGATTAGAGTTGGCAACAGTGCATAGTGCATGGATGCAGATCTCAACAATGCAGAGAGTCCAGTAGAAATGTGCAGTAACTAGTAGCAGTCAGAAGACTCTGATGATAGAATTATTATAATGATTCAGTTATTTGGAGGCTATTCAGTTTCAGGAGAGTTGCATGTGTAAACAGCCCTAGAGCAGTGTTGCATGCGAAACATTCCAAGGGTACCAGATTGGGACAGATTGATTCCTTTCTTGTTGAGAGGGAGCGTTGAAATTTGCAACAAGAAATAATGAAATTGTCATCTAGAAACAACATGAAAATGTACACGCACTAGTCTGGGATCACAGGTCACACAGTGATGGATCCTAGTGACACATTAGTGTGCAACCAATTTTTAAATAAATTGGAAAATAAATTGTAATCTTATCTCATAACAACTTGTAATAGTTAACTAAGTGTGATAGAATTAGTTAGCTCAAGAATTTCGAGTTGACGGTCAAGGGATAGGCATGTAGAGTGATTCTATTATTTATAGGTCCAGTTGCAGTTGTAGCACTAGTGTGGTGTGAGTGGGATCAATTAACTCACATTAATTGAGTTAAAATCAGTTTAACTAGTTCTAACTGATTGATGAGCTGGTGGAAGATCAAGTGAGTTAAAATATATTTAATTCACAAGTAGTGATCTACCAACTCACTGATGATTCACTATTAATATTTTGATGCATGTCAATTATGATGGAGACCTAGTTGAGACAAAGATTTAAGAAAAGTAAACTATCAGTTGTATTTTTGGTGAACTACTCAAGTGCAGTTATAAAATCAGAGGAAGGCTCCATAGTGATTGCACTATCAAGAAAGGCTAAATTTCCTATTTAATAAGGGTTTAATTATCTAGGGATTGCATAAGCAGGGTAGGTTGATAATTGGCTATGTGTTTTTCCAATTTTGCCTAGATCAGTGTGAAGCAGTTGGTAGAGTGTATGAGGTTGTGGTGAGCATAAATACATTGTATGTTTCATGATTCCTTGGTTGATTATACAATAAAAATGGAGGGGTTTTGAGCAGTTTCTTTCCCCAAGAAAATCTTGTGTTGTGCGATGGATTTACTTCTTTCTCTTACTTGCATGTGATTGAGTGATCATGTTTTATATTCCGTAAATATTGTGGAAGAATTCAGTATATTGTTTTAGTACATTGCATGATCAGATTGAATCCATTGGTGTAATTTCTACACCACTTCAATTTATTTTCCTTTAATTATTTCTGGTGAATTGGTCTTTGCAGGGGATTTTTCCATGGGTGATTTCTCAGCATGAGGGGAACTGATAGTAGATGGCAGGTTTTCAATGGAAGAAGGGTATGCCTTTTGGAGCCTAGCACTTCTCGTAGCATAAAAGTTAGGTATTTTAGGACCAAAATATGACGATGGAATGTTTGTCTCTTTTTTGATACGGGTTGGCTCAGTGGAGGCTCTTGCATTAATTTTCCTACCTTTTTTGGTGCCTTTCTTCTTCCCTCTTCTATCCTTAGGAGGTTCAGGTTGAAAACCTCCCCAACGAATGAAAAGGCTCCAGGTTCTTCCTGCCTTGGGAAATTGATTCTCAATTAACATTTTTATTAGGTATTTATGATAACAAGGTGAGGAAAAGGGTCTTCCCTGGCTCAAAAATGAAACCATGTGTTTCAAACTCTCCAGCAAATAAATACAAACATTCAATCAGACTTGACCAACTAAATGAGCTAAGAAGTGAGAATGGTAAAGTTTTCCCCAGTTGAAATGACCATAAAATTTAGGATAGGTATGGGTTATCCTCTGTAACTAATTCCACTTATCCCCCAACCAAGCTCGTTGAACCCCCATCTTCCAATTTTGACCTTTGAACTCTGTCTTTAGGAAAAATGGGACATCGATCCCTGCTAGAAAATGACTCTTGAACACCCTTTCTCCTTCTGAAGGCAGATTCTTGGTATCTGCAATCAACTCCTCCACAACTTGAAAGGAAAGTCTGCCTATCACCACGCAGTGACCGTCGAACCCCTGAGAGAATGCCTAAGCCACAACATCATGGTAATCGATTCATTGTGGAAAATTCCTGCCACCCCGCTTGCAGAAATTATTGCTGGATGTCAAGATAGATCTCCACGAGGTTGGGCGCTTTTGGATTGGATTAGTTTGGTTTGATACTTTTCCCCATTTGCTGTACAATCTAGTGGATATACACAAAGGTTTACCAAGATTTGATCCTGGATTCCTTTCAACAAACTTGGATGCAAAATTTTCCTAGAGTTACGAAAATCAGAAGCGATAACACGAAAATAACTATACAGGTAAATGTTTTAATCATTTAGGTAAATGATTTAACATCTTGGTAAACGATTTAACAGTCACCCACGTCTTAAATTTGAATGATTAATTAAAAACTACATACCTGGTGGCACCAAAAAACATTCACTCAATGCGTACCTCCCACCTTCAAAGCCTCAATATAAAGAGAAGCCTTCATGACTAATAGATTTGACGGAAAAAATAAATAATAAGAAGTTATAAAAACAATTTGAAGAAAATGTTGTTGTGTAAGAAAAATATTGAAAGAGATAGAGCATAGTAGCCAAATTTAATTACCATATTAGAATAATGAGACATATGACTAAACATACAACAATATTCAACACTAGAACTTACTAGACCATCCTCCTATGCATATAACAACAACATTTAATCATAGTACGAAAGACACAAGAGACAAAAATAAGAGTACAGCAGATATACATGGTAAAACTCCACTGTTGGGAAACATCCATGGGAAGGTAATAATTTTTTTTTATTCTTTAGAAATCTCCAATATTACACTTGAGAGCACCTCCGCACATGCTTTAATATTTACAAATATAAGAATATCATATTCGTGTATGTCTCATGTGTCTAGACTCTTACCTCTATTATAAACCAAGGGATATGGAGGGATTGCATCCCAAAAATAAACAAGGGATAAAATTAATTTCAACTCTTTATATAATAAATGATAAGAAGGGTATTTTACTCCATGATTAGTTTGGGATAACTCCTTTACATAAGATTACAATTTATTCTACAAAACATTGAACATGATTGGATTCCAAAGGGACATATTCCAACACGTACATAGAGTTATATTTATCTCCTAGTAGGAACTCCTTCTTACAAAGCTAGGAATGGTAATACAATGAAAAGGGTTCTCAAGTATTTTCGGTGACTCCTAATACTTTGGAAGCATCCAATAGACTCACATTTGGCATACATATCAATGAGTTCACTTCTCACTACAACCTTCCACTCTAATACACTTTTATTCATAGCGGCATGGACTATTTGGTCATATTGCAAGCCCTATATGCTTTTGAATTCCCTTAGGAAACTAACTAAGATACAATATTTAAGTTGAATTCAACCCTCTTGCTTGAAATTTTACTTATAGATATTGGTATATATTCTCCTCATTTTAATTCGTTTCTTACTATATACTTGGAAATATTTTTAATTCTTTCTTATATCCCCTTCCCTTTAGAAAGGGATGACTGAAACAACTACTAATAGATACAACCATCCCCAATGTAAGTCCTTTATCGAGTATTTGGAACAAGGAAAAGCTTAGCCAAGAAAATTGACGAGGTGAGAAATGCGAGTGTTGGGCCAAAATACCAAAGAGGCGAGGACTTTGGTTGTTAGGAAAAAACACCAATGGAAATTTTGTTAATTTTTTGATGAATATGGATCTACCTAATAATAAATTTATTGTATATTTTAGAATATCCCAAAAATATAATGGAAATGACTGAAGTTAAATAGTTGACTTTTCTCATGTTTTTAAGATTTCCAGAATATTCCAAAGTATACAATAAACATAAGGATGGCCTATGAATCAAGAAAATTATCCAATAATATGGATATTGGCCCATCCACTGATTGGGAATCAAATATACCAATCCATTTACTGGGGAAGGTATTGTCCTGAACATCAATGGTCCAGAGTGTCTGCACACTTGTTGACCAAATAAAATTTGACTAGAATGTCGATGAGGAAATGTCTCGGCTGTCGAAAAGGGGAAATCACTTAGCCCAACTCACCAACGTGTAAATTTTTCGAACCATAAGTTGATGTGATGTTTAATTCCGTTGGATAAAACATCAATGGAAATGGAAATAACAATGTCCAAAACACGGACATGATGTGAAACTATTCTTGACTAGATTACCATCATGAAAACAATTGTGGCCCAAATTGAAAATGAGCTCAAGGGGTCCTCGACCAATCTCATCAATAAGATAAGGATATAATTTTCAATATCTTTCCAATGAGCTAAGCATTGGATCAAATGGAAATGTATGAAGGAATCCTAACTTAAATTCCAATGCAAGAGATATTCCCAAGTGCCAATCCACGAGCTACTCCTGGACCTCCTCTACAAACACACATTTCTATTTAGGTGCTTATAAATATAAATTTTATACATGTACACATCGTATAAGGTCAAATTAAATAAATTAATATGGAAAATACAAGCCTTGCCTAATTGTGAGTGTGAATTCAAGATTTTGATTAACTTTTTGCAAACTTAAACTAGATGTGATGGGTTGTGGGTGGACCTAACTTAAATCCCTGGAGATATGACACACATATCTAAAGTTCTCCAATGAAATCTTGAGGGTCAAATACCCATGCATTTTCCAAGCAACCCAATAATCCTATGATTGTGATTAGATTCTTGTAAGCATGAATTTCATGCTTACAAAGCCATTTTGTTCCTGAGCAGATTTCACACTACATATTTATATTCCATTTGATAATAGGGTGAAAGAGAATTATTAAAATTAGCCCTTTTTGTGACTATTGGAATAAAAAATTGGGGAAATCTCATACTTGTGTGACACAGGGTTGATTCCTTCTACTACCACTATAACCACTAGGTGCACCACGATTGCACCTAGCAGGGACATAATTTTATTAGGGGATTGAATAAAGGACCTCATAATATTTTAAATACATGTTTCACTACAAGGAAAATACCCTCTACCAGATGTTTTTGATGAAGTCCTTATAAAAATAGCCCAGATATCCATTTGTAGTAGAGGTCACTAGAGGAGGTTGGCAGGTGGAGGTTTTTGCAGATGTTTTCTTTATGGTGTGTTTCTAATCATAACATGCACTGGTGTG
Source organism: Pinus albicaulis (assembly GCA_034641835.2). Taxonomy (NCBI): domain Eukaryota; kingdom Viridiplantae; phylum Streptophyta; class Pinopsida; order Pinales; family Pinaceae; genus Pinus; species Pinus albicaulis. The sequence goes on from CM076573.1 coordinate 472,365,451, forward strand.
CTTTATATATATGTAATGAAACAGTGCATAGTATAGGCTAAAGAAGCATTGTAGATTTATTTTTAAGTACTACGAAAACCACTGTGCACTTCATACATACAACACACGAGTGCATTTTATATAAAGTGAACCAGTGCGTACTATTAAATTGCACACCAAGACACTATGCTCTCTATAAAAACTGGCCCGTTGCATCTCAATAATCCAACACACCACAAGAAGTGTGGTGTGCCATTGCTACAACCTCCCGGTGCATCTCATAGTCGAACGCACCAAAAAAAGGTTTATTTAAAAAAAATTAATGGCCGTAAAAAAATAATTTTTACTTGTTATAGTGTTGTAGATATCTCAAGCATCGGTGTGATTTTTCCTTCTGTGAGGGACCCTGCCATCGATGCTCCCATTTCCTTCATTGCTTCCGTCCATTGCTCATAGTGCGGACTTCGAATTTTGCAAAATGGTGGGAAAATTTGGTTTTTAGTATTCCTTTGCAAAGATGCATCCTCGACGCACAAATGTGAGGGTAATCTACTTTTTTCTCACCAACTTAAGATTTGAGTGAATTAATTTCTTAAATTGAGTTAAAGTTCACCATTTTTTTGAAAAACAAAAAAAATTCCCTGCACGGTGCATTCGAGTTGTTCGACTCACAATGTTTTCAGTGCTCCGTGTAAATTTACAGGCCACACCGCGAACGGTGTTAATGGAAACCACACCAAGTAGTAAATGTGACAGCCTGGTTCGGTACCGAGAAAAATCACACTGTTTTAAAAATAAAATAGTGTGGTGCGTATCGGTTGCCATCTACACCGATAATTTAATTTTTTTTTAAATAACACTTTATTTATGGCGGTGCAGTCATTTACTGGAACACACTGGGAAATATGAAAAAATATACATAACGGCCTGGTGCATTCGTATTACAGGAATGCACCACCACCGCTAATGGTAAAATATTGCCAGCTGGTGGTACATTGCACTATAACAACCGCCCCGGGGTGGATAGTTTGTTGAACTCACCGATTTTTTTTTTTATTGAAGTAAGATTTGTTGTTTTCGCAGTGCGTGAAGTTTTTTCATGCACACCATGGCCAGTGTGTGATAGACAAATATGCATCGATGGCGGTGCTTGACTACTTTTTTGGGCACATCAAATGTTTTTTTTTCTTTCGATAAAAGTTATATTTATATATTTGTAAATACATTTGTCATTTAATAAAAAAATTAGGTTTTATTTATGAGGGAGGGTTATGTATTTAATATGTGAATCATTCAACGACATTAAGGAAGAGAGGAAAGGAAAAAACAAGAGCAGAGGTAGGAAAATGATAACATGATACAATAGTGAGAGGCACGAGAGAGGGAGAGACTTTTGTACCCTCGCCCTATTACGACACCCACCCAGTTTCTCTTAAGGGAGGTATGCCTCCTTAAGTTCTATGAGGAGGCTACATCCATGAAGGGACACAGTAGTTTATTAGGAAAATTGATCTACAGGTGGGATTCCCACCAACATGCACTCAGTCCTGGCCAGTGGTACCAGCCCACTAAGGGGGATATTTATTTTATTACTGGCCTATCTAGGAGAGGGAAGGATTTTCCCCAGTTCCGAGATGTCCCCATCAGTTATGTAACAGGGAGTTAGTTGGTGTACTCCCATAGATACATTAGGGATGATATATTTTCTCCTGCAGATTTTCAACTGTATGGTGGTCAACTGTGCATTTCTTTGTTTGGTCCAGAGGAGGTTAGGTGCCTCTCACTATTATTGACAACCATTGCACATTATACCAGTGACGAGCAACACATTAGTTGCCCTCTTTTATTTTATTTTGATTATCTATTCCAGACACCCCGACTTGTTAGATGGTCTGAAATTTTTTTGTGGAAGTTGTATAGCATTAGATAGATGTCATTCTCAGGCACATGGGAGGTTGACCTTCCCTTTTGCTTGAGACTTATTTTGTTTATTTTTTGAGATGCTTCCAGAGACTAGGCATACTTTTTTCTGCCAACCTCATAGGCCGATGTTACATGTATGAATGTAGATATGGGGCGAGATGATGCCCAAGAGGGCCATGTCCGAGTATCCAGCCATGATTTCTAGTGATGATTTGGATTTGCAAGGGTGTACCAACATTCTATTCACATAGGATGAACCACCAGATGCTAGAGGTAATTATTAGTGTTTTCTTTAAATTAATATAGTTTCATTTTATTGTTCCTAATTAATTAGAATAAAATTTATTCTAACACGTTATTTAACTTATTTTATTAAATTGTTTAATGAAATTCTATAATTATTGTTGTGTACTATATATTTTGTAGATATTGGCACAATCAATGGGGACATGATTCCACCCCCACTGGATGATACTATAGATGACAAGGAGATGGCGGAAGTCGTAGATCAGGGTGACATACTTCCTTAGGTGCAGATACACGTGGGCATGCAGTGTAGGGTGGACATTCGATTCAGGATGGAGATGGGCGACCGACTGTGTAGACTCCTGGTTGATGAGGGAGTCCGCCCTGTGACGATCAAAGAGATCGAGGTTAATCATACACTCACAGAGCTCTAGAGGGAAATGCCCCGCGATATGATGAGACTTATGTGTCATATCTTTGGAGCTTCCAAGCTATTGGTGGCTAGGAGGGATAGGTGCTATGGAGATGCACGACACAACAACTCATCGAATGATCATGATCATGAGGGGAGTGATCATTCTAGTACTCCAACTCTGCCTCCTTCACCTCACGCCGAATATGAGAAACAACATCTAGTCCTTAGTAAGCATCTTCTGAACAAGCACCATCTCAGTAGGCACCTAGTCTTGAGTAGACACCATCTGAGCAGACACCTCTTGAGTAGGCACGTCCATCTGATCATCAAGCATCATCGACTGCATAGGCACCTCTAGCTGAATAGGCACATCCATCTGAGCATGACGCACCATCGACTTAGCAGGCCTTCAGAAATAGTTATACTATTGATGTAGTACCACCAGATATTTGACATTAGTTCTATTACAGTTATATATTTTTGGCATTATATATATATATATATATATGATGCATCTATTTTATGTTCATGTTGATGTACTTAATTTACATGTTGGTGTTCATCATGATGTGTATATTGTTAGGTCATGTTAGATATGTTCATTTAATGTGATTGTAGATAGATGTTTATGTTATAGCAGTTATTTGAAATGAGATGTATATTTGATGTTTGTGTTGTGATGATGTTATACAATGCTTGTGTTTTGTTAGATGATCATGATCAAGATGATTAGACAATGTTAGAGAATTTGAATGTGTATTTTAGAATATGATGTTTGTACGATGGCTATCATGATCGTGATGTTTATTTTTAATATTAAATCATGATATTTATTAAATATTATGTATTGGTAATTGTAAAATTGTAATTTTAATTGTAATTGTGTGTAACATATTTATAAATTTATAGTCATAATTGTATATAAAATATTTATAAAATTTTAATTGTAATTGTAATTATATTATGAAATTGTAAAATTTTAATTTTAATTGTATGTATCATGATTGTAATTGTAATTGTATGTAAAATTGTAAAATTGTAATTGTAATTGTAATTGTATGTAAAATAGTAATTGCAATTGTATGTATTGTCACGATTCAATTTTATTAACACACACACACACGCACATACAATGCATTGCTTTCAAGATCAGCATAATTGAAAATTATCAAGTGAAATGATTTTAACATTAACACAATGCAAACCAATTAATTCAAAATTCATATTATAATTTTTGGAAAAAAAGAGTCTTAATTATAAGGTTAAGTCCTCTTCTTTATAAAAACCCATCTTAAATAGTATAAACGATGAAATAACACATGTACCATATCACTCTTTATTATTATGATCAGCCTCATTATCTTCTAGCTCACTTGGCATGATAACACTATTGTTCTCAAAAATATATTTTGATCTAGGGTCATGTCTCAATACAAACCACCAATCCATATCCAACACATCTGGGTAAAAAAACACCTAGTTGCAGTGTTTGGGGAAACATAAGGCTCCTTAACTTCATCCCGCATCTTTCTAGAGTTGATACATATCATCCTACTATCGTGATCTTCCTTTACATTATTCCAGTCAAAGGTGTCCCACCACTTGCACCTAAAAATAAATAATTGGAAAGAAGAGAAGTCCACTTGAATGATCTCTTGTATCTTTCCGACATAACCTAACGTCCTGCGTACTAGTTTTTGATCATAGTGGCTCGCTGGAATAGATTGATCGAGCTTGACTTACACTCAACATTATTGTGTCATGTTTCCATCATTAGCATTTTCTGTGCAAAAATGGTGTCCATATGCCCACATAGATGGGAAAAAATGCACCTATAAAAAAGTTTAAAAATCATAATGTCATGTGTCTAATAAACCAACTGTTAAAATATAAAATATAGATGGTACATTTCAAATATGTATTATTAAGTTTAAAATGTACATAAATATATTATTATTGAGTTGCTGCAACCAATCCCTACATTTACCATATCCTCTTCAGCACGTGGGTAATGATTGGTTGCACCGTATTTCTCTCTGACTTGGTCAACAACCCAACTGTTGGGGCATATAATTGGCACATTTTATTTTAAATGATTGGGATAGGGCACACTTCTACCAGTCAATTGTTTGAATTATTTCCTGTCACTATCCCATTTCATCCTCTTTTGTTCGTACAACGCAACCCACGGTTGTGTCACTTTGGAATTGTAAAGAACGAATTTATTGATTACTTCAATTTATGCATTTGCTGATGAAATCAAACCGACATATAGTACATATGAGATCAAAATATACATTATTTCGAAGTTCAACGTGAATATTTACTTTGCGTAAATTTGACAAATTGTAAATCGCTTACTCTTTATAAAGCGCCTTTTTGCAATCGTTTAGAGAAGCTCACCTTCTCTTTTGTCTAAATCCCTTTCATTGTCCCAAATCACCACACCTGGTGTGTTTTTGATCTGCTTGATGTACTCACTAGCATAATAGAAAGACTCATACGATATCTACCCCTCTGCCATAGACCCCTCAGGTTTTTCCCTTTATTGAACAAAACCTTTCAATTTCTTCATGTACCTCTCTAAGAAGAACATCCAACAACAAGAAACCCCCAACTAATTCAACCTCATCAACTAGGTGGATTAGAAGATGAAACTACAAGTCCATGAAACTTGTTGGTAGTTCCTTCTCAAACATAAAAACAATCTCAACTATCTCTTGAAGCCATCGTAAAATGATAGCCACATGAATCTCCTTTGACATGATCCAACGTACAAATGGAAATAATTTAGATATGGTATGTCCTAGGTCTCGGGGGAAGTCATGTTTCACACACCCACGCACGACCAAAGGATAATGACACTCCAAAGTTATAAACACATGCAATAATATGAAAAATTAGTTATGTTTTATGATCCCATGGGATAAAAATTATTAATATAACAAATAATAAAATCATGCTTTTGACATTATACCTACTCTTATAAGATTCAAATGGTCATGCGATTTCAACCCCGACAAATGGTCTTCCACAGTGAAGCAGCATCGTAGTGAAGACCCATATGAAGATGGCACCCTCACACCCATTATAACTTCCCTTTCCAAAGAAATATAATCTTTTTTTAAAATCCATGTGACATCACCTTCTTTTAAATTCCAATTAGAGGGACCAACCTTTGATCCCATACTTTCTAATTTTATTGGCCAATGTTTCTTTTTAATTTTTGAAGTAATATGATCTTTCCTAATAGCCAATGTGTCACTTTGTTTCGATGATATGTGCCTCCACCAAGAAGATGAAACATTTTTAAATATATGCTTGGGATCTAATAAGTGGGTAATCTTAAGATGCTCCCAATATGGGAGGTTATAAAAGATAGGTTTCATTTTCATCCCAATGGGAAATTTCTCAACATAGGTGTCGAAGAATTCTAGATCATAGAACATAGGCTCCCCATTTGAATCGAACATTTCTATAAAATCCTTCTCCTTCTCTCTCTCTTATTCTCTAATCCATCTTGTGGTGTCGTTATTGCAAGCCTTTGGGTTCTCTCTTGTTTACCATTTAAAGCAGATGTTTCTCTTCTGTAAGGGTATTTTTCTAGGAGGAATACCTTGGAGTATTCATACACTGGCTTTTGTAGGTCGCTGGACCATATAGCTTTCAGAGAAGGTCCACAACATTTACATCCATAATACCCTTTTGTTACAAGACCTGTGAAATTATTGTATACAATATGCATGAAATGTTAAAGAATATCATGAAGATTAGAAAAATTACAATGAATTAAATTAATATGCGAAAGAATATTTTTACGTATATAAACAAATAAATAAACATGTAATTTACCAGAGAAAACTCCTAAGCCTATATAGTCATGTGTCGTGTAAGCACATATGGCACACAATGTAAAACTCCTCTCTGCTGCAATGGGTCTTGATACATCATATACATTTATCCCACCCCATAATTAATTCAATTCATCTACCAGTGGTTGTAAGTAGACATCCATATTCTTCACTTGTCTTCTACTAGGGACTATGAGAGCCAACATAAGATTTTCATTCTTCATGGATAGTCATGTGAGGATATTGTTATTGATCACTACTATAGGCCAAACATAATAGTTGGTGTTCTAGAGGGAATATGGGTTGACACCATCCATGCCTATGTTGAGTCGTAGACTTAGTACTTATGTATCCTCTATATGCTTCATGGATATTGAATCTGTTAGGATTCACATAACTCCCAACTCACATCTGTGTGAGGCATGCCATCCCTACAACATAGCTAATTATTTTCAACGAAAGAGCCTTTGAATCATTGGGATTATATGCATGTGCCTCAATATCTTAAAAGGAGGACCACATGATTTACCTTTTTTTTTTATTTATCATACCTGTCATGCCCACATTTCGGACATATCTCTTTGTCTGCATATTCTCCTCTATACATAATAAAATAATTTGGACATGCATGATATGATATGTACTCAACACCCAACATTTTCAAAAATTTATTTTCCTCTTCACAGCTACCGCGCAAGACATTATCACTAAGAAGAAACTTATATTTGAATAACCTGCAGTTGGTGGACAATATTAAATGTACAATGGAAATAATTATTAATGTTCATAAAATTTACCATTTGTAATGTTGATTGTGTGACAATATTTCTCAAAATATAAGGGACTTTATCGTCAATTAACTCAAAATTTCCGAGAAACATGCATTCAACAGGCCAAACTTTGCTTTCAAGTTGTATAGTAACATTGTTGTCCCCAACTGGATAGAATTTGACTGAATGCCAGGTCCAAAGAGAGGTGTGGTGGAAGAAAATTTAAGGATTTTTAAAAAGGTATCAACGATACGAGCATTATCCCCTAGTTGATCATTGCTCTGGAATGCATCTAAAAACATTGTCTCTGTAATATCCCAATAGAGGGATTCATCAATACATAAATTATATTACAGTCTTGCAATGATGAATAAGGTTAAAATAGTTACAATAGACACATATAAATCATTTGGAAGTACATCATCAACTTATATTCTGATCTATGATCCAAAAGATGGGGAAAAACAGCTATTTCAGCCCTAAAAACGTTAATTTAAGATATTTGCATAAAAATAAGGGAAAATGATGGTGTGATCCCTTATCCTAGGTCATGTGGGACTCACATACCAAATTTTAGCTGAAACAAATGACTCTAGCTATGTTAAACAGATCTCCCATTGCTTATATGGCTTAAAAACACTGAATCCCCATGACTTGACCTATGCTGAATTTTTTGAAGCACAGAAAACGTAAATTTCTAAAGGTTTATGATGAAATATTATGGAAAATACATATATACATTATTTTACATCAGATCATGGAGAGAAATGGAATATTAGCCCCCCTTTACACATTTATAAATGACTCGGCAGGGTTTTCATTGAAGTAGAAGTGTAAGAATGAAAAATTTGCAGAATATGGATCTGGAAAACATAGTGTACTATAGTAGTATATTATAACTTAGATCTAAAACATTATAGTGTATGAACAGTTAGATCTACCACAGATCCATACACTAAAATGTCTTTGCATTACATACCCCTTGGGGTTTTCAGCATTACATGAAAGAACAAGAGTAGATATGAGATTTTCTGTAGCATATCTATAGTTCTCTTCAGAATTTCTGAAGCATATATAGCAGTATTCAGATCAGATCTGAATATAACATGGAATACAATAGGAAACCATGGATTACCACAGTGAAGGGCAGATCCCCCACACTACTTACTTCTTGTAGATGACGCAGTTGAAGAGGATAAAATGTGTTGTATACTTGTAGAACACTTTGGCCTTATGCCAAGATATAGATCTAAAGCTCAACAACTAATACACTCTTCGAGGAGGATAAAAGACTCACTCACTAAGAAGAGGCACTAGTATGGTCTAGATCTGAATAGATCTAGCCTCCACTTGCTATAGCTCACTGAAACAAGTAAACCCCAAACAGTATTTAAACTTTCTAAGTGAGATGGAGCTTGGACAAATTCCTGATAGTGGATGATAAATACAAGACTCTTCCAAGAGGCCTCTCAAGGAAAGAGAAGGATTCCTAAACAGGAGATCATTGTGCTAAACAAAATTATTCTCAGCTAAAAAACTAGAGAATGAGAAGTGTCTAAGTAGACAAATATTTTCAATACAATATGTTCAAAAACCTTCTTCTGTTTTTCTCCTATTTCTTTTATAGGATGAGAGCCTTGCAAAACCCTAAACCATCTCAAAGGTTTAGCTCCTTTCACATGTGTAGCCTTCAACTAGATCTGCGTTGTGCATCTAGGAGGTACATTGCATTTGGACAACGCTGTGGATTTGGTCCTATTGACCCAGTCAATTGTCACAAACCCTTTCACACATAAGGGGTTTTATTAAGGCAGCCCAGATTAAGCCTTTTTCACATGGGGCATTGATTTATTTTACTGTTTTTAGGAGTTTATTGATCCTCCCTTAAAATTTTATTCATACAATAGGAAAACAAAACAAAATTGAATATTCCTATTAGCTTGGGCTAATTAGGAATATTACAGTCCTCCCCTCCCAAATGTTGCTTGTCCTCAAGCAACTGAAAGGATAGAACTGGAAAGTCTCCTTCCCTCTTCCTGTAGCATCCTCATGTGATGAAATTCTCCAATGAATATGATGCTATATCATCAATGAAACTCCATAGTGCCTCTCCCAAGCACACAAGCTAGAATTTGGTAAGACAAGGAGACAACTATGCGATGTCTGGAGGTCCTCTCAAGGCATGGAGTCTGAAATGTGTTGGGAAACATCCTTCCCATATGGATCCTCCATCCCCAAGCAACCATCCATAGAAAATGAGTTACCTCCCAACATGGCAACTCATCAAAATTCTCTTCCACCTTGAGCTCATGCAAAGTAGGTGGGCTGAAAATATGAACATGCTAGACAATATGGTCTACCCCACGGTGTCTTCCTCCCCATTCATGATAAGTGTAGAGTGCATGCTGATCATGGGCTGCAAACAAGTTGCCCTCAAGTGGCAAGAAAAATATTGGATCTTCAAGGATCCCCTCTCCAAATTCAGTGATCATGCTGGCCCAAACTATTCCATTCAAAGTGAGTGGCACATCATTACCATATGACATCCAAATCAGAAAATGGATGAAGTTTGTGTGAAAGTTTGGATGATACACATGGTATCTATGGTGGATACAACACAGTATTTTCAACTGTTGTTTTAGAACATCAAGTGGCAAGTTTCCCACCAAATAATTTTCAGCTCTGCATGTTAGCTCATCTACTATGAAGTAGTAAGCAACAATATATATCAGCATTTCATAATCAAAACAATAAAACACTTGCCAAAATTCATGTAGAGATGGGTTATCATCATTACAAAATTTGGCCCTAAAGTGACTATGAAACCCATAAATAATCTTGCTCTCTTGCAGAGCAATGCACTGTTTATCTATGGTGAGAAGATACAAGTACTCAATAGAGTAATCAACAAGCACAAAATTTATTTCTTACCATGCATCATGTGTGAGCTGAAGTTGAGGTCCATGAGTGAGTCCTCCCATGAGAATATTCTCATAAAAATATGCAAGAAGAGAGGGTGCATACTTCCTTTGGAACACTCCATCAACAGAAACATGCACTTAAGTGACAGCACTGTAGGCCTTAGTAACAAGCCTCTTGTCACTTCATGATTTCTCCCTTTGAAATTCCACATGCCAAATCCATCCACCATCATACCTCTATGTGAGATGATCTTCTCTTTTTCCTCCAATGCTGAAGGGTAGCCTCTTTGCTCCTTGAATGTGCCATACATTCCTCCTGAAATATTATGATGAGTATGGAGAGATTTCAGCCCATACTCTCCCAAAAGTAACCATAGAAACAAAGACTCTTACTTCCTTCTTGCATTATCAAAATTTGGATCATGGAACAATAATACAATTATGGACATGTGAGATGTCTCATCAACATAGTACAAACAAGCTCCCTCATACCACATCATGTGGGAGTTATCCCTCCTCCCAAAATAAGGTACATACATGAGATACATCTCAAATAGAAATACATGTAAATATATGAGACATACCTCAAAAAAAGGTAGATGTATGGACATAATATTTAACATGTGATGTCCAAACTCTCTTTTTAACAGCCACACTACCATGCCTTCTTTTCAAGCATCTTATCAGTGAGACATAAGGCATGAGATGAGAGAATAGGAATATTTGGGTAGTAACCATACTTACCCAAAAGAAACCAAAGCATACATGCTTCTTGCTGGCCTGTATCATATATCTTCAAGGGTTTTGGAAACCTCTTTCTCCATACTGTCATCCATTCATCCCAATGTGGGTGATGGAACTTATTCTGCAAATACTTGGTATCCTTCAATTGTAGGACACCAACCTCCTCAAATCTTTCAAGAACCTTTCACCTCAGGAATTGTTGAAGTGCATCTCCCATGGGATCTCTTTATGAGACCTCCTCATCATGCATGGTCTTCCAAAACCAGTTAGGCCTTGGATCTGCTGCATGTAGAAGTCTCTCTTTGAGCTGTGGCATGCTCATTAAGAAAGTGTCATCTAGAGAGGAGAAAATGGTTCTCATCCCAGGATGTCTACCTTATGTCATTTATTCCTCCATTACCTCCTGAATGAAGTTACCATATTAATGCTTCCATGAGGAATGGGTCTTTCTTTCTTCATTGCTGCCTTTAGGCAGTGCAGTGCAACTTTGCTACTCTAGATTAGCAGTAAGTGTTGATCCTGGGTCATATGAAGAGAAATTTCCAAGGCTTCCCATAAGATTTTCTGAGATGATAGAAAATGGAAATTCATGAATACCTTGGTTGGTCTTCGGAAAATTTTTTGTGGCTGCAAAATTTCCTGCTTCCAATGTGTTGGATGCCCCAACTGCTGATGTAGATGGTTGCTCCTCTATGGTAGGAACAACGCTGGTACAAGACTCCTCAGGTGGTGGTGAGAGCTTCTCTATCTCTAATTTTTCTTCACCAAATCTCCTGATCACCCTTTGAGTGAAACCTACAAAAGTAGATACTCTTGAATGTCCCATATGGTTGAACCACCAATTTTTTTCCTTGCCCTCCAAGTGCAGCGCTGAGATCCCACAGCCTCTCTCTCCACTACAGGATGTAGTACGAAAAATGCTTCCAACCTTCTCACCCAAACTCTTGATTTGGATGACCCATCAAATATAGACAACAAGAATCTATTGCCTTCTATTTATGCTTTTCTATATGGTCTCTTCTCTTCCTTCAGCTGGATGAATTGTGGAAATGCTAGAGTCTCCTTGAAGACTCTAGGTTGAGATTTGTACTCAACAAGGTAATCACCTAGAATTTGATGTTCCAAGTGTCCTTCATGCTTATTTTATCCTTATTTGTGAGAATAGGAAGTGCATGGTCCTTCCTATGCTTCTTGAAACCCTCTATAGGTCTCACTGTAGCTTTATTCTTCTCGAAACCCTCTAGGAGTTTCCTTGCATCTTTCTTCTTTCTTCTGGTTAGCCTCCTTGAAGAGGCTCTTATTATATCTGAGAAATGATGAGAGTAATATCATCATCTCCATCATTATGACCTCTACTTATTCTCCTTATTTCTCTGATAATTGGATCTCACAGGCTGAGTCAGAGATCATGATTTGATACCACTGTAATATCCTAATAGAGGGGTTCATCAATACATAAAATATATTATGGTATTGAAATGATTAATGAGCTTAAAATAGGTAAAATATACACATATACATCATTTGGAAGTACAAAAACAACTTATATTCTAATCTGTGATCCAAAAGATGGGGAAAATAGTTATTTCAGCCCTAAAAACGTTAATTTTGGAGATGTGCATAAAAATAAGGGAAAATGACAGTGGTATCCCTTATATTAGGTCATGTGGGAATCACATACCAATTTTGAGATGAAACAAATGACTCTAGCTATGTTAAACGAATTTCCCACTCACGATATGGCTTAAAAACACTGAATCCCCATGACTTGACCTATGATGATTTTTATGAAGCACAGAAAACGTAAATTTTTGAAATTTTATGATTAAATATGATGGAAAATACATACATACATTATTTTACATCAGATCGTGGAGAAAACTGGAATATTAACCCCCTTTACACATTTTATAAATGACCCGGCAGGGTTTTCATGGAAGTACAAGTGTAAGAATGAAAAATATGCAAAATATGGATCTAGAAAATGTAGTGTACTATAGAGGTAGATTATAACTTAGATATGGAACACTATAGTGCATGAACAGTTAGATCTACAATGGATCCATACACTAAAATGTCTTTGCATTACATACCCCTTGGGGTTTTCAGCATTACATGAATGAACAGGAGTAGATCTGAGATTTTCTACATCAGATTTGTAGTTCTTTTTAGGATTTATGAAGCATATACAGGATTATTCAGATAAGATCTGAATATAACATGTAATACAATAGGAAACCATGGATCACCACTGTGAAGGGCAGATCCCCCACACTAGAGATCACTCCTCAAAAGATACTGAAACACCGTGCAACTTCCTTCTTGCAGATAATGAAGTTCAAGAGGATAAACTGTGTTGTATACTTGTATAACACTTTCTCCTGATGCTAATATACAGATCTAAATCTCAACAACTAATACACTCTTCCAGGAGGATAAAAGACTCACTCACTGAGAAGAGGCACTAGTATGGTCTAGATCTGAGTAGATCTAGCCTCCAATTGCTGCAGCTCACTGAAACAAGTAAACCCCAAATAGGATTTACGCTGTCTAAGGGAGATGGAGCTTGGCCAAATTCCTGATAGTGGATGAGAAATGCAAGACTCTTCCAAGAGGCCTCTCAAGGAAAGAGAAGGATTCCTAAATAGGAGATACTTGTGCTAAACATCACTATTCTCAGCTAAACAACGAGAGAATGAGAATTTTCTAAGCAGACACATATTTTCAATACAATATGTTCAACGACCTTCTTTTTTCTTTCTCCTCTTTCTTTTATAGGATGAGAGCCTTGCAAAACCATAAACCATCTCAAAGGTTTAGCTCCTTTCACATGTGTAGCCTCCAACTAGATCTGCCCTGTGCATCTAGGAGGTACATTGCATCTGGATAATGTTGTGGATTTGGTCTTGTTGACCCAGTCAATTGTCACAAAACCTTTCACATATAAGGGGTTTTATTAAGGCAGCCTAAATTAAGCCTTGTTCACATGGGGCATTGATTTATTTTACTATTTTTAGGAGTTTATTGATCCTCCTTTACAGTTTTATTCATACAACAGGAAAAAAAAAATCGAATGTTCCTATTAGCTTGGGAAAATTAGGAATATTACAGTTTCCATGACAGTCGTATCCCTTAAGTAATCATCCATACCACCCTCTATTTTATTACCTCCATTGCCAGCATGTGAAGAACTACTATTTTCGTAGTCATTCCTAATTGGGGAATATGGACGTAGTAGGAATTGAATAGGTGGTTGATTCAACCATTCTTGGTATCGTTCCTCTCCGTTTTTTTCTCTTAATTCAACCTTCTCTCGATTTTACATTGTCGTGGGGTGAAATGGAAGATGGTAGGTAGGTCACTCATCATCACTAGAATCCTAATAATTTTGAAAAACATATTTGAACATGATTAGTATAAAATCGATGATATCAATTAGTAATCATGCCAATGCATGATTAATTGGTTTGACGTTGAAATAATTACATTATACCAAACAATTATTACCATCATTGTCCTAGGATTCTGGCTATAAGATGGCATGTTACAATTGGTAGGGTGAATCGTTTGTCCATTTTCATCTACCAACCGCGCCTTGCGGTATGCTGCTCTTGATAAGAGCTTTTGGAATTTTGGAACTGTTTGAATATTTCGTGCATCTGAACTCGATTTTGAATTTGCATGAACCTGCAAATTTGTATACACTAATTTTATTCAGCTGATTGACATGGATAAAAAATAAATTCAATTAGATAATGAAAATATAAATAAAATCTAAATAAATTACATCTGAAGATGGATAGGGAGAACTTCGCGATGGAATTTGAGAAATATTATGGAACGAGCTGGATTTTGAAGAATTTTCCATTTGATATAATTATGAGATTTTCTCCCTGCATTTGAGCAAAATCAACAATAAATTTTGGTGTACATACCTAAAAATAATTTCAGTGCCTTAAAAAAGGAGTTATTGTTATCGGTGCTAATGTACTGTTAACCACACCGGTGTGGTTTTATTACCGAATTTGCCAGTGCTGTTAGTTAAAAAACACACCGAATATCATGGAAACAAAAAGCACAACTTTATTTTTTTGAAGTGAAAAAAAAGTGGTAAACTGAAAAATGAGCAGCAAATGATTTTCAGAAATCTAATTTCATAAAAAGTTCTTTAAATAGTAAAAGCTATTCATTATTTAATTATTTTTGCAAAAATTTTCAGGGAGGGATTTTCATGAGAGACATACCTGGAGCAAGAGAGCACTGTGGAGCAGCAAAATACTTTCGAACAACAGCACCATTCAGAGAATCAAAATTTGAAACATCTGGCAATTCATAAAAAAACCCTATAGTATAGTAAAAATGTTAAATTTTACTGTAATAATTAATTTTTTTACAGTTTCTACTAGATTTAATACATGCATGGTAAAAATTTTAAATTTTACTATTCATTTTACTAATAAAATAATTTACAATCTCTATTACTATTCACATTTAATTAAAATTTAGAAAAAAAAGAAAAAGAAAAAGAAAAAAATCCATTCTTACGTTAAACCCTTGCTTCTTCTTGTTTATGTGACTTCAAAATTAGGGCTTTTCATTTTAGATTTATAGGGTTTTTATTACTATATTTATAGGAATATGACATCTAACCTGTGGGACCACTTGCAGATTCAGATCCCAATCCCTGTCGGCGCCTGCACGATTTTTTTTTTAAATTGTTAATCGGTGTACACAGTTTAAAATAGTGCACCGATGCAAGATTTTAGTATAACGCATCGGGCACATATTGAAAAAAAAACAATTTGATAAAACCCGTTTTTTATTAACTTATGTTTATGTTAATCGGTGCTCCAGTATTAATATAACACACTGGGTCTCCTATTGACAAAGAGCACCGCGTAGTGTTTCTACTGTATTGGCGGTGCATTTATAAGAACCTACCGCACCATTTTCGGTGCTTAAGTTGCGAAAGTTGCGTAAGGCATTTCATTTAGATAATAAAATCATTTTCTTAAATTTTTTTACTTGAAAAGTATGTGATTTATTTATAAAATATATTAATGAATGGTACAAGTTTTATATTGATAAAGACATGGTTGAAAGGAGTTCAAATAACAAAAATACTGATAGCACATCCTAAAAAAAAAAAGGCAAGTTCTTTGTAAATTCTTTACAAAAATTATTATTTTTGAACTATATGTATTATTTAGTGTGTATCATGCAGAGCCACAAAATGACGAAGCACGATAAGATTCTTTATGATCTAAGACCAGAAGAGCATAAAAGCTTGATGGAAAATTGAAGAAGGATGAATCAGGTGAATGAAAAAATACTATTGATCCAATATGAGTTTCTTTTTTGAATTTTCATTAATAATATACTTAAAAATATTAGATAAAATGTTTCAAAAAATCTATTAATTCAGATATATTTAATGTTCTACAGGGAGCAAAAATGAATAAAAGGAATGTTGTTCTAAGAAAATAAAAAAAATAGAACGTGCAAATGAAAATGAATTTCTCCTTAGCTAATCTAGAGTGGTGTTGGATGTTAACGAAGGGGGAAAACTTTTACAAAACTTTGAGGGATCTAATGGAACGAATGTGTAGACATTATTTCCACTTACAATACAAAAATAAATCCAATGATTCCAAGAATCAAATTTTATTTAAACTACAGGAAGAGTTTCTAGAGAATTGGTCACTGAGACATGTC
The DNA here is from genome assembly GCA_034641835.2 of Pinus albicaulis. Classification (NCBI taxonomy): domain Eukaryota; kingdom Viridiplantae; phylum Streptophyta; class Pinopsida; order Pinales; family Pinaceae; genus Pinus; species Pinus albicaulis. The sequence goes on from CM076573.1 coordinate 472,382,015, forward strand.
AGACTTTTAATAGAAAAAACGTACAATAACAAAAAAAGGATTGAAAAAATAATTTTCCTTTAAATGTTTTTATAGAATTATATGTATATATTACTACAAATCAATCATTTATAAATATCACTTTTGTTATATTTAGTTTTCATATATCAATATAAAAATTAAATAATTTATCATCATATTACTTTTTCAGGAAGATTATGAAAATCTCAAAGTATGAACGAGCTAATATCATAAATATGCCAGTAGGAATGTCCAAAAAGGTGTACAAGGAGATGGTCAAAGAAATGGGTGTAATTGCATCGCACGAGGAGCCATCTCAACAAAAACATGCTTCAAATGTAATATGTAATCATTGAATTTTTTGATTAGGTACACTAAATAAATAATTTAGCATTAAATATTAATTTTAAAGTATTTTCTTGCATAAAAGAAAAAAAAATGGAACCCATTCAACACATAAAATAGGACGACAAGGAAGAAAAGGGCTGATATCTAAGTTTCTGAATAATTGTCACTTCCTTATAACAACTTAACTAGATTTAATTTTTGTATATTTTAAGTTGTTTTACAGCAATCATCATTGAACGTCTTCAAACATATGCTAACATACAAAGAAAAACCATCAGAATAATTGATTGAAATTGGGTTAAATATGGGTTGTCATTATATGTTGGCATATCAGAAATTAATTATGCAATTTCTAAGTATATATCTTGTTTTACTTAGCTCCGTTTATAATTAATAGAACAAAAAAAACTTTTATATTAAATCTATGATTTGTTATGGGGTATAAAACTTGTAGGAAACAAAGTATGGAACTGCGCCAACAAATGAATTGTTGAAAGAAGGCATGAAATTTGGTTTTGAAATAATGTGTATCGTTCATGAGTCAATTCTTGCTATCATACATTTATTTTCGATTTACATTGATGAATATTATTTAATATTGGAATTTTCATTATTCTCACCAATGTAGATAGACTCATTACACTTTATTTTTATGTTTGTAGATGGAACTTGAAGAAGAAGAAAAAATTCAACACAATGAACAAAACATTCCTCCAAATAAACCAAGTCATAGAAGTAGCTCGAGCAGTGACAACAGTTGCAGCGAAGAATGATGATGAATATGTTTGGATATCAAAGCAAGGCGTTGTATCTTTTGAAACATTTGTCAGTTAAATCAAACATTTTGTTTAATGTAATGGACATAGTGTCCCAATTGAAAGATAAAGGGATACCAATAAATATCCCATTTTGTATGCCAAGGAGTGTCTTATTCATATATATATAATAAAATACATTTTAATTTATTCTATTGTGTTCTCCATTGTTGCTTTGAAATGTTACACCACTGATTAAATATATGGGTGATTAAATATTATAATGAAGAGATGAAAAATCTGATGATATGATATAAAAAATTCATCCAAACATCACATTCAAATGCACTAATAAAAATTTAATTGATATGAATATTTTTATAAGATATGTCTTGACTTTTGATGAATAATGAATTTTAAAAAATTACAATAATTGTACTATCACAAGTTGATGTTTCCAAAAAATAGAAAATGAACATCAGTGCGTGTGTATGATACTGCGCACCGGTGCGTGTGTATTATATTGTGGACTGGTGCGTTTCTATGACCTATGAGCACCGCACCAAATACCAATACCAATTAGAATTCCCAGTGTGCTTTATCGACGACTATGATCCATTCGGATAGGCATTGCATGCACCGGTATGGTTTTCCCTTAACGCGCCGGTGTGTTTTTACTACTTAATGGCCTGGTGCATTTTTACACCTTAACATGCACTGGTGCATATACCTTCTATCGTCCCGGTGCATATTTGTTCATGACATGCACCGAGACGTTGCTAAACATCCTGGGGCTTCTGAAATTTTTTTTCCATCCCAGTGCTCGGTATCTTTACAATACCGGTGTGTACAGGTTAAAATGCACTGGTGCGTTCACAAATGAAAATCACACCGATAATAAATGTTGTGAAACCAACTCCAAAAATAGAAGAAAGGAGATATCAAAGCCTTAGAAATAATCCACTTCGAGGGGGAAACCTCCAATACATTACATGAATCAACAATTCTTCGATAATACAAATGAAAAAACCTCCTCTCTATATATAGGACTCCATGGGGCCACAATGTAATCCTAGCCGACCTAACAATAATAATGTAAGGGCACAATAATAACAATATGGGGGTTACAGGGGTATAACAATAACAATAAGGGGGGCTATACTAACATAATAAGGGACTACACTAGTGATATAGGGACCTAACATGCCCCTCTCCTTCAAACAAGTCTTGTCCTCAATGCTTGATTATTTCTTGATGCTTGTGTATAAACTTCTAATCCTCCCATGTGGAAGCTTCTACAGGAAATTTCTTCCACTTGTTGAGATACTCTGAAATTGATCGTACTTTTTGAGTTCTTTCTTCTATGACTGCTTTAGAACTTCTTTCGATGTGATGTTGATCTTCCTATTGTTTCATTAGATTCTACACCAAATTTAGGTTATCCTTTGAGAGTTGGAGAAATTATTGTTGATGCTCGATGTGATATTCAACTAATTTATCATCTGTATTAGCTATTATTTGATCCTTCAAACCACCCAACTTAGCCTCCATTTCTGCTTTTAAACCATCTATGTCATCTTTGTTTGCTCTTCGTAAGACTAGAATTTGTTGCACTTGGTACTGCAATTTTGATATCTCATACTGCAATTATTCCTCTTCATGCATCATAGTATAGCTTTTCGAGGTCTTAATGGGCATGGAATTATTTTTTGGAGGCATTATGAACCAAATACTGATAAAAATTCTAAAATATTCCCCTGGAGTCACTTCAAATTTCTTTTTCAAACAAACGTTATGAAATTTTAAAACCAAATACACACCTTTTTCTTGCTTTTGAGAAGCTTGATATTGAAACTGAATTTTCTATGTGATTTTGGATCCCTCAATGGCTAAAATTTGGTATTGAGGTAGCCCTCTGAATTCTCTTTTGAATGCCATAGGTCTGACCTATTTGGATTCTTGAAGGCAAAGTTCTTTCCAATCTCCCACAATGACATAATTATGGACTATTTCAGTAGAGCAAACTTGTATGACTTTCCACCTTTCACTGTTTCCTCCTTTAGCTCTGAAATTTATAAACAAGAAACTACAGTCTGTGTACTTGTAACCACTTTTTATATCATTCCAATCCGATGCCCAGAGAGAGAGCTATGAATATTTTCCCACGATCACCTCTTTGAGATGAAATTCATAAGCCTGAAAATGTCCTAAATTCTACAGATCATATCTCCGCAAATATTGTGAACCAAGATCTGAAATTTTGCGACGATGGTCCTCATTACTTTGGCTTCACACTCTAAAAATTTCAGCATCTTCACCTTCATATAAAAAACGTTATATCAAAAATGTCACGATGACCTGTTTAGGTTAAATTCAGGAGCCCACAAAATGACCTAACTTCCATAGATCATATCTCCGAAAATATTGCAAACCAAGCTCAGAAATTTTTTGAAGATGTTCCTCATGATTTTGGCTTCATACTCTACAAATTTCAGCTTCTGAACCCTCATATAAAAAAAATTATAGTGAAAATTCTACGATGACTTGTTTAGGTTAAATTCAGGAGCCTGCAAAATGCCCTAACTTCCACAGATCATATCTCCAAAAATATTGTGAACAAAGCTCTGATATTGTGTGATGATGTTCCTGAATATTTCTTCTTCGTGCTCACAAAATTTCAGCTTCTGAAACTTCGTGGAAAAAAATTTATAGTGAAAATTCCACGATGATCTATTTGGAGCAGCGAAACCCTATAATCCAAAGCTCTCATACCAAATGTTGGGAAACCAGCTCCAAAAATAGAAGACAAGAGAAATCAACGCCTTAGAAATAAGCCACTTCGAGGGGGAAACCTCAAATACATTACATAAGTGAACAATTCTTGAATGATACAAATGAAAAAACCTCCTTTCTATATATAGGAGTCCATGGGGCCACAATGTAATCCTAGTGGGGCCACAATTTAATCCTAGCCGACCTAAAAATAATAATGTAAGAGCACAATAATAACAATATGGGGGTTATAGGGGTACAACAATAACAATAAGGGGGTTACACTAACAACAATAAGGGACTATACTAGTAATATAGGGACCTAACATGTTGTGAAACCAACTCCAAAAATAGAATAAAAGAGAAATCAACGCCTTAGAAATAAGCCAATTCGGGGGGGAAACCTTCAATACATTACATAAATGAACAATTCTTGGATGACACAAATGAAAAAACCTCCTTTCTATATATAGGAGTCCATGGGGCCACAGTGTAATCCTAGCTTACCTAACAGTAATAATGTAAGGGCACAATAATCACAATATGGGGGTTATAGGGGTACAACAATAACAATAAGGGGGTTACACTAACAACAATAAGGTACTATACTAGTAATATAGGGACCTAACATGCTCCTCTCCTTCAAACAAGTGTTGTCCTCAATGCTTGATTATTTCTTAATGCTTCTGTATAAAATTCTCATCCTCCCATGTGGAATCTTGTATGGGAAAGTTCTTCCACTTGCTGAGATACTCTAAAATTGATCGTACTTGTCGATTTCTCGTTTTTGTGACTGCTTCAAAATTTCTTTCGACGTGATGTTGATCTTCTTGTTGTTTCATTTGATTCTGCACCAAAGTTAGGTTATCCTTTGAGAGTTGGAGAACTTGTTGTTGATGCTCAATGTGATCTTCCACTACTTTATCATCCATATTAGCTTTTATTTGATCCTTCAAAATATCCAAATTAGCCTCCATTTCTTCTTGTAAACCATCTATGTCATCTTCGGTTGCTCTTCGTAAGATTGAAATTTGTTGCACTTGGTACCGTAATTTTGATATCTCATACTGCAATTCTTCCTCTTCATGCGTCATAGTATAGATTTCTGAGAGCTTCACGGGTATGGAATTATTTTTTGGAGGCATTATAGAACCCAATACTAATAAAAATTCTTTAATATGCCCTTGGAATCACTTCAAATTGTTTTTTTTTTCAAACGAGACTTATGTAATTCGAAACAAATACACAACTTTTTCTTTCTTTTGAGGAGCTCGATATTGAAACTAAATTATCTCTGTGATTTCAGATCTTCAATATCTAAAATATATCCCTGAGGTAGCCCTCTGAATCCTCTTTCGAATGCCACAGGTCTGACCTGATTTGGATTCTTCAAGACAAAGTTAGGTCCAATCTCCCACAATGACCTAATTATGGACTAGTTCAATAGAGAAAACTTGTACGACTTGCCACGTGTCACTGTTTCCTCCTTCAACTCTGAAATATATTGCCAAGAAACTAAAGTTTGTGTACTTACGGCCACCTTTTACAGCATTCCAATCCGATGCTCAAAGAGAGGGTTATGAAGATTTTCCCACCATCACCTCTTTGAGATGAAATTATGGAGCCTGAAAAAGCCCTAACTTCCACAGACTATATTTAAAAAAATATTGCGAACCAAGATTTGAAATTTTGCGAAGAGGTTCCTCAAGATTTCATCTTTTCTCTATGAAAATTTCAACTTCTGAAACCTCGTAGAATAAAATTTATAGTGAAAATTATGTGATGACCTGTTTAGGTTAAATTCAAGAGCCTGCAAAATTCCCTAATTTCCACAGATCATAACTCCAAAAATATTGTGAAACAAGCTCTGAAATTTTGCAAACGTTTTCCTTGGAATTTCAGCTTCGCGCACTAAAATTTTTAGCTTTTGAACCTTCGTATAAAAAGCATTATAGCGCAAATTCCACGATGATCTTTTTGGAGTAGCAAAACCCTAGAATCCAACGCTCTAATACCAAATGTTGTGAAACCAGCTCCAAAAATAGAAGAAAAGAGATATCAACGCCTTATAAATAAGCCACTTCGAGGGGGAAACCTCTAATACATTACATGAATCAACAATTCTTCGATGATACAAATGAAAAAACCTCTTTTCTATATATAGGAGTCCATGGGGCCACAATGTAATCCTAGCTGACCTAACAATAATAATGTAAGGAAAAAATAAAAAAAATATGGGGGTTACAAGGGTACAACAATAACAATAAGGGGGACTATACTAACATAATAAGGGACTACACTAGTAATATAGGGACCTAACAAGAAATGCATCCATAAAAACCTCTGGTTGCCTAGTTTTTTTTTAATTTGTGTTGAAGTTCTGTCAGAAGCTCTGTAAAAACCTTCGTTACCGAAAACAGATGTTGTAGATTTTTTTTTTTTCACAATTATAGCCAATTTTGATAACACTAAAAACGTCCTTTATAACCTCCACTAGAGGGTCTTTTCCTTGTAGTGTTTACATGTTTCATTGAGTGAGCTACCCTTACGGGCGCATTGAGCATTAAAAAGAAATAAAAACAATTTTGTATCTAACTCCCAAACACATGGATGATTTCAATAAGTGTGTAAATGGGAAGGCATATTTTTGTTTCTCCATTAGTTAAGAATCGCTAGAATGTGAAAAAGATCTTAATCCACTCTCAAAGTGATGATAAATGGAGTTCCATACCTCATTGTGATTTCAATTCTTTCTATCTTCAAATGGGATTAGTAGTATTATGGAAATCACTACAAATAAGAAAATTCTTGGTGATCATTATAATGATTTTAAGTTGATGCTAACAACGTTACAATAGCTTGTCCATTTTAAGGTCACACATATTGGCATGAGCTAAAAAAATAAATTCACTACAATCATGAAGTATAATTCTTTGAGTTAATCAAGCCACATTGTGAGAGTTGAATTCTTATTAGTCAATACTTCTAAATATATAGATCAGTCCCACAAACGAATTATACACACACACACACACACACACACACATATATATTGCTATTATTCTTTGCAAGGAATGTGTGGGAGATTCCATTATCATGGTATTTCTCTCATTTCATTATATTTGGTAACCAACTCAGTGAGTTAACAGTAGTAAAAAGTGATGAAATTAATGACTAGGTGACCAAAAAAGTTAGTCACCACGTTTATTTCAAGTGAATTACTACTAAATTTGAGCAATTTTAAGTGACTGGACTAAAAATGACTAACTTAAACGACTAATTTAGTCTAGGAATCAAATATAATAAGTGACTAAACTAAAAATGACTAACTTCAATGACTAATTTAGTCTAGGACTAAAATATATGACTAGATAATAAGTGACTAAACTAAAAGCGACTAAATTAAATGACTAATTTAGTTTAGGACTAAAATATATGAGTAGATAATAAGTGACAAAATTAATAATGATTAAAGTAAATGACTATTATAGTCCAAGAATAAAAATATGACCAAATATCAAGTACAACAAGTATATGAATTAGTCATTTATGTTAGTAATTTTTAATTGTGTCACTTCGGAAATGAAAAATTCAATTTGATACCAAAGTGTCACATTTCACTACAGGGGTCTCTGAATCCATCTGTAGTGTTAAAATTTAGAGACAAAGGGGTCTTTGAATATATCTACAATGTTAAAATTTTGAATACCCTTTTATCTTTAAAGTTTAACACTAGAGGGTTGTTTCTACTCTCACCTTAACAATGAATCCTCTCACTTTGGATTACGTATTGAATCTTGGGGATATCCCAAAGCACAAATACATGGGGTCCTTAATTTGTGCGACTAGATCGTTAGCACTAAAAACCATTTTCCCCCTCATATACATTATGATATGTATAAAATGTACCCTCAAACATTGTTAAATGTGCTCTTTATACACTTGTAAGCATCATGTGTGATTTGAAGCCTCCGAATTTATTTAGTGTATATATAAACACACATGATTCTTCTTAATGACTATCAACACCACTACATTTTCACCCTAATTTAGTTTTAACAATTAAATATATAAGTATACATAAAATTAGAAGAGATGTGTATTAATGCAGAAAAAAGACTTGAACATAGGTAAGTGGTCCGTTTTCGCAATTAACATTTATTAATATGGAAGAACATAATAAAATAAAATTAAACAAATGAAATAATTCCATCTAGTTACATAAAATTAACAATTTATAATTCCATCTAGTTATATGAAATTAACAATTCAAGGTGCAAGGGATATACATCTTCCACCATGCATGCTAGTATTTTAAGGTTCACTCTCCATGTTACAATATCAGTTGTGATCTTTTCTTCATCTTGTAATTGTCTAAGAATTTATTCCCATATCTCTATATCAACATCTATTAGTCTTTTGTTTTTTTAATTATTTTAGTTTAGACAAATTTTTTTGACTATTTACTTAAATTTTCTTAACAACATAGAAAATAAAAAAAATTATAAAAGGCAATAAAAAAACATTGTTTTTTAATTATTTTAGTTTAAAGAGATATTTTTGACAATTTGCTTAAAATTTTTTAATAAGAAGAAAATAAAAAAAATTATAAAAGTCAATAAAAAAAACATTGTTTTTTAAATTATTTTAGTTTAGAGAGATTTTTTTTTGACAATTTGCTTAAATTTTCTTAATAACATAGAAAATAAAAAAAATATAAAAATCAATAAAAAACACACAAAAATATAAAATAAAAACAAAAATTAGAAAGACTATAAAAAAAAATAATATGTTTCATTCTAACCACATATACCACCATTTTCAAAACAAAAACTAAAAAAAAAAAAAAAACCATTTAAAAGTCATGCAATGTGTGAAATCTTCTATTTATTATAAGTCTTCATTACCCATTTGTCACGAAATTAAGAGTTTAGAGCACACTATTTGTTTCCCTCTTCTTCCTTTTAAGTGATTTTGATTTTGATTTTTACTTTTCTTTTTCCCTCCGAACATTTAATAATTTGTTGGGAGTTTAACATTATTAATTCGGCGGGAGTATTCCATCGTTTCAAAGTCTGTTTCGCAAGATATCTGTACTTCCACTTCCAGGCGGTAATCTATTCATCTCAACGTTGAATTGGAAACGCTAAATGCATTTTCTAGTTTTTAATTAATCCCAAACCCTGAGTGCCGCTAGAATTCGTTTACTGAATGCATTTGATAGATCTGGAATAGGGTCTTTTATTCTGCCTTTTTTATTCATTTTGGTAAAAAAGTGTTGTGAAGTGGAACAGTGGAAAACTGGGCGCGTTGAAGAAAGCTGGAGGCGCTGAAGAGTGGAATGGGTCCAGAGATGGGAGGAACAGAACCTCAAGTCTCTCAGTCTCTTCACTGTCAGAAAGGGAATGTTGAAGATAGCAGGGGATGTCTGACAGGGAATGTTGAAGATAGCAGGGGATGTTGCAGGCAAAAATGGGCACTCACAGAGGGCATTATCTTTCAAATTTCGATGAAGTAATGAGTCGTTATTCAATGATCAGGTCTTCTAGTGCCAGGCCTAATTCTACTTCTGCTCTTCTTCTTGTCTTCTCCCCTTCGTCCTCGCCGCTAATAAGGTTTCAAGTAAGGATGCATTGCCATATTTTAATATACTGTAATGGAGGAATAATTTTGCGGATGGAATTTGTCTCTATGAATTTGTTCTGGAAACAGAGCCTATCACCATCGAAGCTCACATTGGAAATGGAATATGTATCCAAATACAACGTCTCATGCCGAAGGCATTTGAATGTTTTAATGTAGAAGCTCTTGCGCTTGATCCCCAGAATGTTTATGCTCTCGCGCACTGTGGAGTTTCATACAAAGATGAAGGACACTTCAGAGGTTTGTTTCTCACATCTGACACTATTTGTAGTTTTTTTCTTTTTCTGTTCTTATTTTTTTTGTGTTACTTGTTTGTTTGAGCTTTGAGCTTCTTTATAGTAGTAGGTTTTTTATATTTTATTTTGAAAATGAATGGATTTGAATATTTCTAGGTTAACCACAATATATCTACAGTAACTATGGTACATGTTTCCCATCGCTTCTCAAGGATGAAGTATATAAAATTTTTGTGACTGTTTCTAATGGTTTGAATAGTTTTCAAGTTGAGAAGAACAAGATTTGATGTTTGTTGGAAAAAAAATCCACTGAAATGTAGTAGTATTTTAGAAAATCTAATGCTTTTGGCAAGTATCAGTTGCCCTTGGGATGCGATTAGCAAGCTATACTGTAGAAAGCCTCAGCTTTTTATATGGACAGTTCAGAGACAACACTGTATTCTACAGTGGATGTTCTGTCAAACCTGGGACTAAGAAAGGAAAACATAAGTAACATTATTTAAATTATTCTGAGATTCTTAGACAGGACCCAAGAAAATCCATGGCAGACAATCTAGATTTTGCAAGCGTTGGTTTGGATCAAAAGGAGATGACAAAGACAGATTTGAGTCATCCTCGCTATTCACATGAGAACTTGTCAAGTTGATTGAAGATATTAATTTCATTGGGCTTGAGAAGCAGGAAATTGTTGTGTCTACCATAGAACATCTAAAAAACACAATTCTCATGACTCCATTGTCCAAGGTTTCTTCAGAAACGTTTTAGAATATCCCTTCTGTACAATCACAACTTTTCCATAAAAGAGATGATCTAGTTGTCTGTGTCTCTAAAAGAGAATATTTTAAAAGCACAATGCATGTGACTCGATTGTCTAAAGTTTCTTCAAAAAAAATTTCAGAATACACTTTCTCAAGGATCAGAACTTCTACGTAGAAGAGATGATCTCAATGTCAGTGATGCTAAGCTCAGACATTCACTGGGCACCCAAGAAATAAATATCACTAAAATTTTACAAGAGCCAATTCAGAGACACAAGCTAAACCTTTGGTTGAAATCAGGATTGATACATTACCCTGAGTCGACGTTCAAGGATGCTGGAATGATTCGTTGTGGAGGCAATAAGCTGCCGGAGAGGTTAAGTTGTGTTTTGAGAGTTGGGTTACCTTTCAATGATGTTTGTAAAATGGTGAGGACAAGACCAACATTATTGAGTAGAACTTTAGATTTGATCCTAAAGAAATTTGATTTTCTTTGTAGTACAACATTTAACCCACTGCAGGTTATTCCATCGTTTCCAAAATATTTCATCTTTGATCTCAAGGGTAGGATTAAACCAAGATACAAAATGTACACTTGGCTTAAGAAAAACAATTTTCTTAAGAAAGAGTGTGGTTCCTATACCATATTTACGCTACCAGGGAGAAGATTTATTCAACAATATGTTAACTGCCACCTTGAAGGGAGCAAGTATTTCAGTCTTTGCAAGCTTGATGAAGTAATGTCCAGGACTCCATTGTCTAAGGTTTCTTTAGAAAATTTTCCGAATCTCCTTCCTGGAGGACTAGAATTCCTCCATAGAAGAGATGATCTAAATGTCCATGATGCTAAGTTAAGCTCATATAAAAATGTGAAAATTACATGATCTCAGTTTTGAAAAAAAAAAATTTCTATGTCAGTCCTTATACATTCTATTGGCACAATTTTTGGGATGGCACCATTAGAGCTATGAAGTTTCATCAATGTCAACTTTTCAAAATTTATTGTTAATGTACCAAGCCTTTTTAAGGAATCCCTACATGTTATCATATCAATCAATGCTGATGCCATGACATGGACATCTACTAACTCATGGGCTCACACTTCTACAAAAATTTTCTACAAAGAAACCCGGAACATAACTAATAAGATTTTGAACTTGCTGCCTTTTCATCAAATAGGCACTCTTTAATCTTTGGCATGACATCTTGACAACATTCATAGTCGGGGTTATTAACTTATTTCAGACAAAGATATATCTTGTAAAGTATTGATATGTTTTAGAACTACCCAAATGAATGACTTTGTTTCAGGGATAAATATATGCCCTCTTCAGCCAATAGATCACATTGGGTTCATTTTCTTGGAAGTTTATCATATTTAATTATTTATTTAATGTGGCATTCACTGTAGATTTTCTGAGAAATTCTGATTTTCTATTATGAACAATCTGAAAACATTTTTTTTCTTCACACATACGCATAATTTCTCTACCAAATAGCAACGGAGTAGAACAAAAATAATTTCACAAAATTTACACAATAAAACACACAATTTTTCTAGGGAAATCCTTGCTTGCTTCATAATTTTATTAAGGAAAATTGAGCAACAAATCTGATACACATACAAGCTAGCTCTAATATGAAAATACAAGAATTTTCCTGCCTGTCCTAGGCCTGAAACTTCTGCCTGGTAGCTTACTTGCTTCCTTCTCCTGTATGCACTAGAGGCTTTGAATTTCCAACACAAAACCTTAGGAAATAATCTCCTATTTCCTATCATTGGCTAAGCTCCTACTAAATAGGTATTTCCCCTATTTCTATGCACGCTCCAAAGATAAAGTTATCTTCCTCAATAGTTCACGCAAGGAACACTTGGCTCATTCCTCCACAAGCTCTCTTGCTCACAAAATCGTGCTTAAGAATTGATTGATTAATTTTGTGCTTTTGATCTCCTTATAAGCTTTTCGAATAGGCTATTTTTAGTGAGTTTTCAAAAGTAGGAGTTGAATTGAAGCTTTTCTAGTTAACAAAATTCAACACTCTTAGTTAACTGGATTATCCTAAAATTTTGGAGGCTAACTCCACTTATTCACTTAGTTCCCAATTTAAATCACACTAGAGGATAGAATACTCATCCTCCAAAAACTCGCATTTGTCAAACTACTTCTTGAACTCGTACTCATCACTGGAACTCATAGATGTCTAAGAGTATCTCCAAATTGATTCATTGAATCAAGGCAGAGATTGAGGAAGCCATTCCTTAGCTACTTTTAGGCACTCCCTCTTAGTGAGGAAGGGATTTTGTACAACTACCAACTTATCTCTGTGATGAACAAAACTACCTCCTGCCAATGCCTTGGTCAAGATGTCAGCCATCTGCTCCCCTATTGGAATGTATTGTAGCTTGACTATACCCTTCTGCAGACAATCTCTAAGATGGTGATATGGGATCTTGATATGCTTTGAGCGATCATGAAACGTTGGGTTCTCAGAGAGTTTAATGCAACTATGATTATCACAATGTATCATGGTAGGCTCCATCCTTTATCTGAAAAGTCCCACAAGTAACTTCCTCATCCAAATAACCTTGCAAGCTGCCTCACTAGCAACCATGTACTCAACCTCTATTTAACTGAGTCCAATTGATCTCTGCTTCTTGTTCTACCAAGACACCATAGATGACCCAATGCTGAAGATGCCACTTGAAGTACTCTTCCTGTCTGCAGAGCTCCTTTCCCAATCTACATCAGTGAAGCCCTCAAGCCTCACTCAATCAACCTGTTTGTACCATAGTCCATAGTCTGTTCTACCTCTGAAATATCTAAACACATGCTTTGCAACAACCCAATGCACTTTGTTTAGTTCAACCATAAACAGACCTAGTTGTTTGACTGCAAAACAATATCAAGTCGTGTGTTGGCAAAGTACATCAATGATCCATTGAGTTGCCTATATACTCTAAGATCCACTTGCTTTGTTGTAGTAGCACCCACCTTTCTCCAGTTTGTGACTATAGGTGTGGCCATGGGCCTGCAATATTGCATATGAAATTTCTGGAGAATCTCTGTTGTGTACTTGCCCTGTCCCACAAAGATCTCACCAGCACCCTGCAAATCCTCCAAGCCAAGGAAATAGTTAAGAAGCTCCATATCCTTCATCTTAAACTCCTTTGCAAGGTCCTCCTTGTAATCCTGGATCAAGCTCTCATCTCCAATCAATATAAGGTCATCGACATAGAGAAATAGAATGAGTGGAATTCCTCCAACCATGATGTAGTACAAGTTGGCATCTGCCTCATTCTTAGTGAAGCCCAATCCTCAAAGGTAGTTTTCAATCTGAGTGTACCATGCTCTCAAAGCTTACTTGAGCCCATAAATAGCTCTCTTCAGCCTGCATACATGTGTGTCTCTATTGAACTTCTCAAACCCCTCTAGCTGCTCTATACAGATCTACTCCTCAACAACTTCATTGAGGAATGTTGTCTTCGCGTCCATATAGTGGATCTTCCACCCCATCTATGATGCAAGTGCTATAATAGTCTTGATGGATGAATATTGTGCTACTGGGGAAAAGTTATCCTCATAGTATATGCCCTTAATCTGGGAGAAGACTTTGGCCACAAACTTGGTCTGCAAAACTTGATGGGGAAAACCCTTGATCAAATCTTCTTATTATTAATATCAAATGTTCAGCAGAGAGAGAGTACAATATATCAAGGTCAAAATTGACTTGCCAATTTGAAGATTCAATGTAACTGTCTTTAGGTAAATAATTGGTCCAAAAGAATGATGTTCTTGAATAGGAAAATTGAGCCCTCATAGGCTTGAGGCTTGCTGCTGTAGAGGCTTAGCATTATGGTGAGTTGGTTAGGGTTTGATGACAGGCTTCAACAAACCTCTTCCACTTCTCCTAGAATCCTTCCTTGACTATGGTTTCCATTCAAGATAAGTAGCCCACATTCTTCTGCTGACTAGGGTTATTTCTAGTCCTCTAATATGCCTCACAACCTTCAACATTCAAGAGAATTCAGTTCATGGTCCATCCTGAAATTATATAGGAATACGACCTTGTGATCTAGGGGAGATAACGATCGTGATTCACCTGGAAGAGCTTTTGTGGCATGTGGCCAACTTCAAGGAGAAAAACCCTACTTCAAACGGTCCATAACAAAGCCAAAATTTCCCTCAACTAATGTGGCTGCTTGTATGAGAGATCTCGGTTTGCAAAACAACATAAAATTGGCCCAAAACAGATCTATGATAGCCCAAACTACCTGAACCTCATGCCAGAGGAACATAGCCCACAAAATATGACGTCCAAACCCTTGTGCCTTCGTTGAGGATCATTTGCGGCTATTTCAAAGAGAAGAGTCATGAGATAGATTATTGAAATGAGGTTGAGGGCACCTCAATATATACTAATCAGTGGGATTGAAAAGACGTGACTTTTGGGCATATTGAGCCGACATATAGGTGAGGCCGACCTTGTTAATTTTACATGAGAGAAACATAAATTCAAAATCATACTTCTATTTAACTAAATTCGATGATATTTAGGTTGATTTTGGTCCTCTCGAAAAGACAAATTCATTGCTGCATTTATCTTCCCCAAAGGAGTTGTACAAATTGGAATTTGTCCCTAGTTGTCAATTTTAACATTTGGCCTTGACTACACCTATTGGGTGGGATCATCGTTTTTGGTTTTCAAAGGGCTCATGTCTTGCTATGGTCATTTGGCTGATGGATTGCCTCCCTCTTTTCAGGTATACTTTGGATATTCCTGGACATCTTTTGTTAAATAGACATGTTATGAACACATTCATCATAGATGACATATACAAGTAATATATCTAAGTTTCTTGGCTTCACCCAATGGGATGATTGAAGCCTAAGATGACCTTCTATGCATTTATTAGAGACATGTCCTCTTATTTTGATCCCCTTGTTGTGACACTAGATGCATTCACTCTAATATATCTCTAGGCTAGTTTTGAGTGGGGTTACATAGGCTGTGGTGGAGGCTAAACAATAGATTTCTCAAGATAATAGGATTTTTCAATTTCCATATAGAAGAGATTGATATGGAACATTTTGTTTTTTGTTGTCTTATACTATGACATATAGGGATGGTTATGTCGCCTTTTTAGTTAATATCAAAACCCTCTCTCCATCTTTTTTTGGTACCTGGATCAACAATGCTTAGCATTGTTCATGAGGAAAACCCTCTCTCCATATTTTTTTGGTACCTGAATCAGCAATTCTTAGCATTGTTCATGAGGAGGGCATTGGTCCTCGAATCTTCCAGAGGTCACTACTTTATCACACATTAATTGGACAACTGCATCCTTTTATTTGGTGTTCTTAGTAGACAAAGGCTTCGAGCAGTAAAGCCACAATACCCACTAGTGAGTGTAGAAAATTCTCGTGTCTTGTAGCCCCACCCAGTTTTAGTTTGTTTTACACATCATGTATAATGCCCACATCCCATGGTTAATCGTTGATATAACATGAACATAAAATTCCAAAGAAACACTACTAGGCTACCACTACTCTTTTACTTATACACACAAATTTTTGAATTATAGTTTTTGGTCAATCTCAGACCTTGGAAAAACCCCAAAGGGGAAAGCCAGTTTGAAGGAGGATTTTATTTTTCTTTTCTCAGAGAATTAATTACAACATTAATTACATCACACAGGGTACTTCTCTCTCCCTATTGTTGTCTAGGAAATTGTTCCATTGTGCTTGAAACTCATTCACTGTCCAACAATCACTACTTTGGAATGTGTGCCACTAATAGACTTTCTCTGCTCAGAAAAATATCATTGTCCTTGAAACCTGTTCCATGAATTTCATGCCACTAACAGACCACTGTCCCTTGAAATTCATGCCACTTCTCAGTATTTCCTTCCTCGAAATCTGTGCCACTGACCTGCAAATTGCTCCTTGAAATTCTTGTTGATGGAATTGCTTTTGTTCCTTGAAAATTGGGCTATCAGACTAGGATTAAATGTCTGGAAATGCGTGCAACCAGACCACCTTTTCAGCTAGAAATCTGTGGCGGAAACCTCTACCCTTTCCTTCTCAGAATTTTTGCTTCTCTTCTAGCACGAAAGGTTTTTGGTTTTCAAAGGTCTCATGTTTTTCTATGGTCATCTGGCTGATGGATTGCCTCCCTCTTCTCAGGTATACTTTGGATATTATTGGACATCTTTTGTTGAATAAACATGTTATGAACATGTTCATCATAGATGACATATAAAAGTAATATATCTAGGTCTCTTGGCTTGACCCACTAGGATGATTGAAGCCTAAGATGACTTTCTGTGCATTTATTAGAGACATGTCCTCTTTGTTTAATCCCCAACACTAGATGCATGCACTCTAAGATATCTCTGGGCTAGTTTTGAGTGGGGTTACATAGGCTTTGGTGGAGGCTAAACAATAGATTCCTCTAGAGAATAGGCTTTTCTAATTGTCATATAGAAGAAACTGAGATGGAACATTTTTTTTGTTGTTGTCTTATATACTATACGAGATATAGGGATGGTTAGGTTACCTTTTCAGTGAATATCAAAACCCTCCATCTTTTTTTGGTACCTGGATCAAAAATGCTTAGCATTTTTCATGAGGAAGGCATTGGTCCTCCAATCCTCCACATGGCACTAATTTATCATACATTAATTGGACAACTGCATCCTTTTATTCAATGTTCTTAGTAGACAAAGGCTCCGAGCAACAGAGCCACAATACCCACTAGCGAGTGTAGAAAATTCTTGTGTGTCCTGTAGCCCGACCTGGTTTTAGTTTGTTTTCAACATCATGTTTAATGCCCACATCCCATGGTTAATTGCTAATATAACATGAATATAAAATTCAAAAGAAAAATTGCTAGGCTGCCACTACTCTTTTACTTATACACAATTTTTTAGACTCTAGTTTTTGGTCAATCTCAGACCTTGGAAAACCCCCAAAGGAAAAAGCCAATTTGAAGGAGGATTTTATTTTTATTTTCTTAGAGAATTAATTGCAACATTAATTACATCACACAGGGTACTTATCTCTCCATGTTTTTGTCTAGGAAATCGTGCCATTGTCCTTGAAACTTGTTCACTTTCCAACAAACACTACTTTGGAATGTGTGCCCCTGACAGACTCTCTCTGCTCATAAAATCGTCACTGTCCTTGAAACCAACACCACGAATTTCATGCCACTGACAGACCACTACCCTTTGAAATTCATGCCACTGCTCAGAATTTCCTTCCTCAAAATCTGTACCACTGACCTGCAAATTTCTCCTTGAAATTCATGTTGACAGAACTTCTTTTGTTTCTTGAAAAATGGGCTATCAGACCAGGATTAAATGTCTGGAAATGTGTGCAACCAGACCACCTTTTCAGCCTAGAAATCTGTGGTGGAAACCTCTACCTATTCCTTCTCATAATTGGTGCTTCTCTTCCAGCACAAAATGTTTTTGGTTTTCAAAGGTCTTATGTCTTCTTGGTCATTTCACTGATTGATTTCCTCCCTCTTTTCAGGTATACTTTGGATATTCTGGGACATGTTTTGTTGAATACACGTGTTATGAACACGTTCATCATAGATGACATATAAAAGTAATATATCTAGGTCTCTTGGCTTGACCCACTAGGATGATTGAAGCCTAAGATGAACTTCTATATATGCATTTCTTAGAGACATGTCTTCTTTGTTTGATCCCCTTGTTGTGACACTAGATGCATGCACTCTAAGATATCTCTGGGCTAGTCTTTAAATTTTCAAAGGAGGGGATTTCTAAGCCCAGCCCTGTTTTGGAGTTAGTATTTGAATTTCGTGCTTTGCGTTCACCTATGATGGTCAAGTCTCTTTAAGTGAACTCCCCAATCCTCAGCAGCCATCGACTTAGGCTTTTTCTTGTGACTTCGCATGACTAATTCTTGTTCCGCCACCACCGTGACCTCTATTAAACTGTCAACAACCAAATCCATTTCTTCGAATGGCGACTGGCTCTCCATTTGGTGAGAGTATCAATCGTTGATCTTAGCAGATGGTGATTAAGACTATGACATGCTAGCCATTGGTACATTTCAAGCTTCTAGTAGAAGAAAAGTACAATCTTTCGACTGGACTTGCAAAAGCTGCTCCTACACCAATCAGGATCACTGTCTTTATTTCTTTTAATTTTATTGCTTGATTAGGCTGTGGATCCCACCAAATCCATCCGTTATAAAACACCGTTTGTAAAAATGACCATGAAGGGGAAAGTTTCGAAAAACCAACTAGCTAGCTGAGCAAGACCAACCAGGCCTTTTGATTGGATAATAGGATACTAGGAAGGATGGAATAATCCTGCAGTCAATCCAACCAAGATATTCTGCTGAGGGTTGATCTGCTCAACCAAGAGCTCAACCAAGATATTCTACAGGAGGTTTATCTGCCCACAGTTCAAGGAGGAGAAGTACATGAACCTGCAGTACAAGAATTCAAATTTATCTAATCCACCAACACACTTTAATGTGGATAGTAACCATGGGACCTGCAATTTTCATTGTTTGAGGCTTGGCAATGGATACTATCAATCCAAATGCATCTCATGGAAAAAAGTGACTGTGAAACTTCAATAAGATTCCACTTATGAGATATTATCAGAGAGCTTTGATATCTTGTTTTAAGAGCATAAATCCTAAAGCGAGAGGCACGATATGTAACACCACCAGACTGTGTTTGATCCACTTGTTTGCTATTTTATATCTAAAGTAACCAATTCTCAGTTCCTCAGTTTTCTCACCCTCACAATTTTCTTCTAACTATTGTTTTAATGTTTCAGTCGGCTGCATGTCTGATATGTGGTTCTTCATTAACATTGCTTCACTCTTAGTAGACAAAGGCTCTGAGTAGGAGAGCCACAATACCCACTAGCAAGTGTAGACAACTCTTATGTGTCCTGTAGCCCCACAGGGTTTTAGTTTGTTTTAAACATTATCTTTAATGCCCACATCAAATGGTTAATTTCTGATATAAATGAATATAAAATTCAAAAGAAATACTGATAGGATACCACTACTCTTTTACTTATACACAAATTTTTGGACTCTAGTTTTTGGTCGATCTAAGAACCTTGGAAAAACCCCAAAGTGGAAATCCAGTTTGAAGGAGGATTTTATCTTTCTTTTCTCAGAGAATTAATTACAACATTAATTACATCACACAGGGTACTTATCTCTCCCTGTTGATGTCTAGGAAATCGCGCCATTGTCCTTGAAACTCGTTCACTGTCCAACAATCACTACTTTGGCATATGTGCCATTGACAGAATTTCTCTGCTCAGAAAAACATCACTGTCCTTGAAACCAACACCATCAATTTCATGCCACTGAAAGACCACTGTCCCTTGAAATTCATGCCACTCCTCATAATTTCCTTCCTCAAAATCTGTGTCACTGACCTGAAAAGTTATCCTTGAAATTCAAGCTGACAAAACTACTTTTGTTCCTTGAAAAATAGGCTATCAGACCAGGATTAAATGCCTGGAAATGCATGCAACCAGGCCACCTTTTCATCCTAGAAATATGCGCTGGAAACTTCTACCTGTTCCTTCTCAGAATTCATGCTTCTCTTCCAGCATGAAAGGTTTAAAAGATCATTTCCAAAGCCTTCTTCCATGGCCAATAGCAGCACCTCCAGATAACAATGTACACTAGCAGATTACAATGGCAACCTTGCACATCAATCCAACCTACCGAAAGGAAGACAATGAAAGAAGTATAAATCTGTCATGGGCCTTTTCTCCCTTTCTTGAAAAGAACTTTCTACTTGGCCTATGGGGTTTTTCCTTCAAATTAATTCAATTTGCAGGTTAATAGTGCTCCTCCTTTTATAGTCGGTGTTATTAATGACCTTCTAATAAAATGTTATAGATAATACTTTAGAAAGCTATAAATTCATCTTTTCTTGAAAGAAATAACAATAAAACATCAACAAAAGTCTATGCCTCTTAGGTTGGAGTGCTCTTCTATATGGCTCCTTTTGGAAATTGTCAATCTTGCCAAGTGTCATCATACTATAGGGTGTATCTCATTTAGTGGTTCAGTTGTGGAGATATGGTGTCCATATCCCTTGTAAAGTGGAGCGATGCCCTATTCTTGGCTTCTTGTTCCATTAAGTGTTCTCCTTTTCCACATGTCATCCTTATAACATCCATTCCCACCCTTAGAATGATTTTTCCTTCCTAAAATCTGCTCTAATAACTTCATTTGACCCTTGGCTGTGTGCTCTCCAAAGTGGATTCATTTTCTAACAGTCACATCTTTAAAGCATCCAAATCTCCCTTGGAAGGCAACGCTACACTATGAATATGAAATAATTTATCAGTAAATGTTTTGACATGCCGCGTATTAACTTCCTATAGAGGGTGCTGCTCAAAAAACTTTGGGATGTAAAGGGGTAGTCAATCAACTAGTAAAAGATAAAACCAAACCTGGAGTGATTATGCAAAACTTTTAGATGTACAGGAGTAGTCAATCAGCTAGTAAAAGACCATAGTCGCTGACAATCTCATTCGACAAACTGTATGAGGCATCTTCAAATACCAGACTACACTAGCTTATTAATTTTCCCTATTAAGTAGCACTATCTACTTAATTCATATAACTCACACTTCACAGTCTATGCTGAAATTCTGCAAAGCTTTTGTTTTTGAAAAAACACTAACCACACTAAATATCAATTTCCCTTTCCTTCAAAAGGCTCCCATCTACAATGTGAATGAAAGCCATTCTACCAAGTAACAAGGATAACAAATTTAGAGTACAAAACTTCTTGACAAGTACTAAGGCTGTGATTGCAACCATTGATTATTCAGATGCAACAAATAAGGGGACATCTAATGCATGCCAGCCCTACCAAATAATACATCAAAATTTTTTAAACCGTATTGTCCAGGAAGCTTTGTTGTTTCACCTATTGAATGTTTTGGAAAATGATATTCAATGCTTGTATCTCCTTCTTGCCTTTTCGAATGGCTAGTGCTATTCCCAACCCTTGAAATTTTGTTGCTACCACTTCTTTTTAGCAGTCATAGTGTAGTTTGTTGTAACTGAAGCACTGTAAGCATTCTCACAACTATTACAGCAACCTTTTCTTAGTTTCATTATTCTCTGCAAGGAATACAATAAAACATTACCATTCAAACCTCCTCAACAACTCTATACTAAAGATAGCAATAGAATGTTGAGATCCCATTTCTACTCCAAGAAAAATCATGAAAATATTTTAGAAAAAGACTACAATAATGCTCTCAATCAACCAACTCCATGATACAAGTCAATGATAACATGATAATGGAGTTGGTTTTGCAACAATCCTCCAAAAATGGCACCATGAAGTATGGTTCCTCCTCCAAGTGGTTGACCATGTATCTACCTTCACGAACAATGAATGAATCCTTCTTAGAAGCATGTGTGGGCTTCTCCAAAGTGGATTCCTTCTTCAAACCTTTAACGAATGCACAAAGACCATGCAAAAGTCCAATAAAGTGGCACTTGTGGCATCATGAGTATAAATTTCCATCAATAAATTGGCAAATCCCTTGGTAGAAGTACAATCTACAAAGGAGAAGACGAAGTAATTATCAATGAGTGGACATCCTCATCATAATAGCTTGGAAATCTATGCAAGGTGACTTCCTCTCATATAAGGTGTCCTCCCCACTGACTAACAAATTCCTCAAAGGGGTAATGGCCCTAAAAATATTTGTTGAAATTGTGAGTGCCTTATAATCATATGTCTGGCCAACAATCAATTGTTTTCCTTGATGAACAGATATGAAAAAGGTGTTTGAATTATCACTAGAGATGCAAGTGAGACTTGAACACACTAAAATCGTGCCATTGTCCTTGAAACTCGTTCACTGTACAACAATCACTACTGTGGAATATGTGCCACTGACAGACATTCTCTGCTCAGAAAAACATCACTGTCCTTGAAACCAACACCACGAATTTCATGCCACTAACAGACCACTGTCCCTTGAAATTCATGCCATTGCTCATAATTTCCTTCCTCAAAATTTGTGCCACTGACCTGTGAAATTCTCCTTGAAATTCAAGCTGACAGAACTGCTTTTGTTCCTTGAAAAATAGGTTATCAGACCAGGATTAAATGCCTGGAAATGCGTGTAACCAGACCACCTGTTCAGCCTAGAAATCTGCGCTGGAAAATTCTACCTATTCCTTCGCATAATTCGTGCTTCTCTTCCAGCATGAAAGGTTTAAAAGATCACTACCAAAGCCTTCTTCCATGGCCAAAAGCAGTACCTCCAGATTAGAATGTACACTAGCAGATTACAATGGCAGCCTTGCACATCAATCCAGCCTACAGAAAGGAAGACAATGACAGAAGCATAAATCTGTCATGGACCTTTTCTCCCTTTCTTGCAAAGAACTTTCTACTTGGCCTATGGGGTTTTTCCTTCACATCAATTCAATTTGCAGGTTAATAGTGCTCCTCCTTTTATAGTCTATCTTACTAATGACTTTCTAATAAAATGTTATAGAGAATACTTTAGAAAGCTACGGATTCATCTTTTCTTCAAAAAAATAACAATAAAACATCAACAAAAGTCTATGTCTCTTAGGTTGGAGTGCTCTTCTATATGGCCCCTTTTGGAAATCGTCAATCTTGCCAAGTGTCATCATAGTATAGGGCGTATCTCATTTAGTGGTTCAATTGTGGAGATATGGTGTCCATATACCTTGTAAAGTGGAGCACTGCCCTATTCTTGGCTTCTTGTGCCATTAAGTGTTCTCCTTTTCCACATGTCATCCTTATAACATCCATTCCCACTCTTAGAATGATTTTTCCTTCCTAAAATCTGCTCTAATAACTTCATTTGACCCTTGGCTGGGTGCTCTCCAAAGTGGATTCATTTTCTAACAATCAAAACTTTAAAGCATCCAAATCTCCCTTGGAAGGCAACGCTACTCTATGAATGTGCAATAATTGATCAGTAAAGGTTTTGACATGCCATGTGTTAACTTCCTATAGAGGGTGCTGCTCAAAAAACATTGGGATGTAAAGGGGTAGTCAATCAACTAGTAAAAGATAAAACCAAACCTAGAGTGATTATGCAAAAATTTTGGATGTACAGGAGTAGTCAATCAGCTAGTAAAAGACCATAGTCGCTGACAACCTCATTCGACAAACTGTATGAGGCATCTTCAAATACCAGACTACACTAGCTTATAAATTTTCCCTATTAAGTAGCACTATCTACTTAATTCATATATGACACACTTCACAGTCTGTGTTGTAATTCTGCAAAGCTTTTGTTCTTGAAAAAATAATAACCACACTAAATATGAATCTCCCTTTCCTTCAAAAGGCTCCCATCTACAATGTGAATGAAAACCACTCTACCAAGTAACAAGGATAACAACTTTAGAGTATAGAACTTCTTGACAAGTACTAAGGTTGTGATTGAAACCACTGATTGATTAGTTGCAGCAAATAAGGGGACATCTAATGCATGCCAGCCCCTACCAAATAATACATCAAAATTTTTTAAACTGTATTGTCCAGGAAGCTTTGTCTTTTCACCTATTGAATGTTTTAGAAAATGATCTTCAATGTTTGTATCTCCTTCTTGCCTTTTCGAATGGCTAGTGCTATTCCCAACCCTTGAACTTTTGTTGCTACCACTTCTTTGTAGCAGCTATAGTGGAGTTTGTTGTAACTGAAGCACTGTAATCATGCTCACATCTATTACTGCAACCTTTTCCTAGTTTCAGTATTCTCTGCAAGGAATACAATTAAATATTACCACTCAAACCTTCTCAACAACTCTATACTAAACATGGCAATAGGATGTTGAGATCCCCTTTCTACTCCAAGAAAAATCATGAAAATATTTTAGAAAAAGACTACAATAATGCTCTCAATCAACCAGCTCCATGATACAAGTCAACGATAACATGATAATGGAATTGGTTTTGCAACAATCCTCCAAAAATGGCACCATGAAGTACGGTTCGTCCCCCAAGTGGTTGACCATGTATCTACCTTCACGAACAATGAATGAATCATCCTTAGATGCATGTGTGGCCTTCTCCAAAGTGGATTCCTTCTTCAAACCTTCAATGAATTCACAAAGACCATGCAAAACTCCAATAAAGTGGCACTTGTGGCATCATGAGTATAAATTTCCATCAATAACTCGACAAATCCCATTGTAGAATTACAATCTACCAAGGAGAAGACGAAGTAATTATCAATGAGTGGACATCCTCATGATAATAGCTTGGAAATCTGTGCAAGGTGACTTCCTCTCATATAAGGTGTCCTCCCCATTGACTAACAAATTCCTCAAAGGGGTAATGACCCTTAAAATATTTGTTGAAATTGTGAGTTCCTTATAATCATATATCTGGTCAACAATCAGTTGTTTTCCTTGATGAACTGATCTGAAAAAGTAGTTTGAATTTTGAATTATCGCTGGAGATGCAAGTGAGACTTGAACTCACTGAAATCGTGCCATTGTCCTTGAAACTCGTTCATTGTCCAACAACCACTACTTTGGAATATGTGCCACTGACAGATTTTCTCTGCCCAGAAAAACATTACTGTCTTTGAAACCAGCACCACAAATTTTGTGCCACTGACAGACCATTGTCCCTTGAAATTCATGCCACTACTCATAATTTTCTTCCCTTAAATATGTGCCACTGACCTGCAAAATTCTCCTTCAAATTAAAGCTGACAGAACTATTTTTGTTCCTTGAAAAATAGGTTATCAGAGCAGGATTAAATGCCTGGAAATGCGTGCAACCAGACCACCTTTTCAGCCTAGAAATTTGCGGTGGAAACTTCTATCTATTCCTTCTCAAGTTCGTGCTTCTCTTCTAGCATGAAAGGTTTAAAAGATCACTACCAAATTCTTCTTCCATGGCCAAAAGCAGCACCTCCAGATGCGAATGTACACTAGCAAATTACAATGGCAGCCTTGCACATCAATCCAACCTACAGAAAGGAAGACAACGATGGAAGCATAAATCTTTCATGGGCCTTTTCTCCCTTTCTTGCAAAGAACTTTCTACTTGGCCTATGGGGTTTTTCCTTCACGTCAGTTTAATTTGCAGGTTAATAGTGCTCCTCCTTTTATAGTCTATGTTACTAATGACTTTCTAATAAAATGTTATAGAAAATTCTTTAGAAAGCTATGGATTCATCTTTTCTTCAAAGAAATAACAATAAAACATCAACAAAAGTCCATGTCTCATAGGTTGGAGTGCTCTTCTATATGGCCCCTTTTGGAAATTGTCAATCTTGCCAAGTGTCATCATATTATAGGGTGTATCTCATTTAGTGGTTCAATTGTGGAGATATGGTGTCCATATCCCTTGTAAAGTGGAGCGCTACCCTATTCTTGGCTTCTTGTGCCATTAAGTGGTCTCCTTTTCCACATTTCATCCTTATAACATCCATGCCCACCCTTAGAATCATTTTTCCTTCCTAAAATCTGCTCTAATAACTTCATTTGACCCTTGGCTGTGTGCTCTCCAGAGTGGATTCATTTTCTAACAGTCACAACTTTAAAGCATCCAAATCTCCCTTGGAAGGCAATGCTACTCTATTAATGTGCAATAATTTATCAATAAAGGTTTTGAAATGCCATGTGTTAACTTCCTATAGATGGTGCTGCACAAAAAACTTTGGGATGTAAAGGGGTAGTCAATCAACTAGTAAAAGATAAAACCAAACCTGGAGTGATTATGCAAAATTTTTGGATGTACAAGAGTAGTTAATCAGTTAGTAAAAGACCATAGTCACTAACAACCTCATTCGACAAACTTCTTGACAAGTACTAAGGCTGTGATTGCAACCATTGATTGATCAGTTGCAGCAAATAAGGGGACATCTAATTTATGCCAGCCACTACCAAATAATACATCAAAAAATTTTAAACCGTATTGTCCGGGAAGCTTTGTCTTTTCACCTATTGAATGTTTTGGAAAATTATCTTCAATGTTTGTATCTCCTTCTTGCCTTTTCGAATGGCTAGTGCTATTCCCAACCCTTGAACTTTTGTTGCTACCACTTCTTTTTAGCAGCCATAGAGTAGTTTGTTGTAAATGAAGCACTGTAAGCATGCTCACAGCTCTTATTGCAACCTTTTCCTAGTTTCAGTATTCTTTGCAAGGAAACAATAAAATATTACCATTCAAACCTCCTCAACAACTCTATACTAAAAATAGCAATAGGATGTTGAGATCCCCTTTCTACTCCAAGAAAAATCATGAAAATATTTTAGAAAAAGACTACAATAATGCTCTCAATCAACCAGCTCCATGATAAAAGTCGACGATAACATGATAATGGAGTTTGTTTTGCAACAATCCTCCAAAAATGGCACCATGAAGTACGGTTCCTGATCCTCCAAGTGGTTGACCATGTATCTACCTTCACGAACAATGAATGAATCCTCCTTAGAAGCATGTGTGGCCTTCTCCAAAGTGGATTCCTTCTGCAAACCTTGAATGAATGCACAAAGACCATGCAAAACTCCAATAAAGTGGCACTTGTGGCATCATGAGTATAAATTTCCATCAATAACTCAACAAATCCCATGGTAGAAGTACAATCTACAAAGGAGAAGACGAAGTAATTATCAATGAGTGGACATCCTCATGATAATAGCTTGGAAATCTATTCCAGGTGACTTCCTCTCATATAAGGTGTCCTCCCCATTGACTAACATATTCCTCAAAGGGGTAATGACACTTAAAATATTTATTGAAATTGCGAGTGCCTTATAATCATATGTCTAGCCAACAATCAATTGTTTTCCTTGATGAATAGATCTGAAAAAGAAGTTTGAAATTTGAATTATTGCTGGAGATGCAAGTGAGACTCGAACACACTGAAATCGTGGCATTGTCCTTGAAACTTGTTCATTGTCCAACATTCACTACTTTGGAATATGTGCCACTGACAGACTTTCTCTGCCCAGAAAAACATCACTGTCCTTGAAAACAGCACCACGATTTTCATGCCACTGATAGATCACTGCCCCTTGAAATTCATGCCACTGCTCATAATTTCATTCCTCAAAATCTGTGCCACTGACCTGCAAAATCGTAGAAATGTGCCAAAGTTTCAACCATATTCAAAATCACAGATAGAAGCAGTGATACACAATTCCATATTGTCTATGTTCAGGACTTCAAAATCAAAGATACGGTATGGGGACAACTTGGGGACATGTGCTCCTCAATTGAGTGCACTAGAACCTCAGAATCTCAACTGTTATTAGTTGTTAGGTCCCTATATCACTAGTATAGCACCTTATTATTGTTAGTGTAAACCCCTTATTGTTATTATTGTACCCTTGTAACCCCCATTTTGTTATTATTGTGCCCTTAAATTATTATTGTTAGGTCGGCTAGGATTACATTGTGGCCCACTAGGATTACATTATGGCCCCATGGACTCCTATATATAGAAAGGAGGTTTTGTAAATTGTATTATCCAAGAATTGTTCATTTATGTAATGTATTGGAGGTTGCCCCCTCGAAGTGGCTTATTTCTAAGGCGTTCATATCTCTTTTCTTCTATTTTTGGAGCTGGTTACACAACATTTGGTATCAGAGCTTTGGATTCTAGGGTTTCGCTGCTCCAAACAGGTCATCGTGGCATTTTCGCTATAACTTTTTTTCTACGCAGTTTCAGAAGCTGAAATTATTAGGGTGCGAAGAAAACATCTTGAGGAAGCCTGTGTAAAAATTTCAGAGTTTTGTTCGCAATAATTTCGGAGATATCATCTGTGGAAGTCAGGTATTTTTTCAGGCTCCTAAAAAGGTCATCGTGGAATTTGCGCTATAAATTTTTTTCTACGAAGGCTCAGAATCTGAAATTCATATGGTGCGAAGCTGAAATCCTGAGGAAATTCATCAAAAAATTTCAGAGCTTGGTTCGCAATATTTTTAGAGATATGATCTGTGGAAGGTAGTGCTTTTTCAGGCTCCTGAATTTCATCTTAAAGAGGTGATCGTGGGAAAAGTTCAATAACTCTCTCTCTGGAGATTGGATTGGAGTGCCGTCAAAATTTGTCGCAATTACACGGCCTGCAGTTTATTGGCTATCAATTTTAGAGACAATGGACAAAACAGTGACACGTGGCAAGTCGTACAAGTTCGCTCTACTGAACCAGTCCAGAATTAGGTCATTGTGGGAGATTGGACACAACTTTGTCTTGGAGAATCCAAATCAGGTCAGACCTATGGCATTTGAAAGAAGCTTCAGAGGGCTACTACAGGGCTGAGTTTCAGATATCGAATATTTTCAATTACAGAGATAATTCAATTTCAATATCGAGCTCCTCAAAGCTAGTAAAAGGTGTGTATTTTTTTTCCGAATTGCATAAGTCTTGTTTGAAGAATCAAGTTGAATTGATTCCAAGGGCATATTGTAGAAAAGCTATCAATATTGGATTCTAAAATGGCCCCAAAAAAGAATTCAACACCCATTAAGCCTTCAGAAGGCTCTACTATGACTCATGAAGATGAAGAATTGCAACATGATCTATCAAAATTACAAGAGCAAGTGCAACAAATTTCACTCTCGCAAAAAGCAACAAAAAATGAAATGGAAGTTTTGAAGAAAGGCGTGGAAGTGAAGATGGACGGTTTGAACAAAGGCATGGAAGCTAAAATGGATGGCGTGGAAGTGAAGATGGACGGTTTGAAGAATGACATGAAAGACAACATGGAAAACATGAAGAATGATCTAAAAGAATACATGGAAGGCTTGATGACAAGCTTAAAACCAGAAATGATTCCTAATGGCGGAAATATAGGAGAAGAACCTCCCGATGAGAAAAAAATAAATGTTAATCATGATTTCATAAACTCGAATGTTGGCGGGAAGAACCACCATATTCCAAAAATGGATATGAGGAAGTTTGATGGAAAGGATCCTGTAACATGGATACTACAGATGGAGCAATATTTTGATCTCCATAATGTGCAAAATACACAAAAGGTACGCATTGCAACTTTACATTTAAAACAAAATACATTTGTATGGTATCGATGGCTTTTCTCCCGTAAAAAAATTGTCACTTGGTCAATTTTTACGGAGGAAATGATAGCACATTATGAGGATACAAAGAGCAACACCTTCTTTACCCAATTGATAAATCCCAAACAAAAGGGTTTAGTGGGGCAGCACATTGAGGACTTCCAAAAATTGAATATAAGGGTAACTGATCTTACAGAGGAACACAGGATTGATCTCTTCCTAGGCACTTTAAAGGATAACATCCAACATGAAGTTCGCGTTTTGGAACCCGATTCATTGGAGAAGGCATTCAGGTTGGCAAGAAAATTTGAATGTAAAATTATGGCGACAAGGAAGCCTACCACTCAATTCTATAAAGAAGGAAGTGTTGCTACATCTAGATTTCCACAACCTACAAGGTTGACACTACAACAATTGGAAGAAAAAGAGCAAAAGGGCTTTGCTATAGTTGTGATAGCAAATACACTAAAGCTCATAAGTGTGCTGAGAAGAAATTATTTTACATAGATTGTGAAGAGGAAGAAGAAAATGAACAAGAAGAGGATATACACCAGGAACCAACCCTAGAAGAGGAAGAAATGAATCTGACCATATCGTGTAATGCAATGGCAGGAATTACCACTCCTCAAACTCTCAAGATACAAGGACAAATCAAGAAGAAAAAGGTAATAGTGTTGATTGATTCAGGTAGCATCCATAATTTTATTCATTGTAAGGTAGCCAAGGAATTAAATTGTTTCCTATACCCAGCACCAGAATGTCAAGTGATGGTTGCAAATGGAGGAACTATAAATTGCTCTGGAAAATGCCATAATATCAAGCTAACCATGGGGTAATATGTATTGACTAGTCCAATGCTCGCCATTCCTATGGGAGGTGCTGATGTTGTACTAGGAGTACAATGGTTACAATCTTTGGGGACGGTAGCTTTTAATTTTCAAGAACTTTTCTTGAAATTTTTTTCAGAAGGAAAGGAAGTCGAATTACGGGGTATTGCGGGGAAGCCAGGAGGGATAATAAGCTCTAATGTCATGACAAAGCTTCTAAAGAAAGAACAGCGAGGCGTAATTGCACAATTATGCTCACTAGAAGTTCCAACATCAAAATCATCTATTTCTGCAGATCTCCAACAAGTCTTTGACAATCATTCCAAGGTGTTTGAAACTCCCAAAGGACTCCCACCTATTCGTGATCATGATCATGCTATTCATTTGATTCCAGGAAGTGTTCCTCCAAACATCAGGCCTTATAGATATCCTTACTTCCAAACGAGCGAAATTGAACGTATGATTGCAGAAATGTTAGAGGCGGGTATAATTCAACCCAGTCAAAGTTCTTTCTCTGCTCCTGTAGTATTGGTACACAAGAAGGATGGATCATGGCGAATGTGTCCGGATTATAGGGAGCTCAATAAGCTCACCAATAAAGACAAATTTCCCATTCCTGTGATTGATGAATTATTGGATGAATTACATGGAGCAATTTATTTTACCAAGTTGGATCTTCGTTCAGGATATCATCAAATTAGAATCAAGATTGAAGATATTCCAAAAACAACATTTCAAACTCATGAGGGTCATTATGAATTTTTGGTCATGCCTTTTGGCCTTACCAATGCACCTTCTACATTTCAAGGGTTGATGAATTCCATTTTCAAACCCTTCCTTAGAAAATTTGTGCCAGTATTTTTTGATGATATACTAATCTACAGCAGTTCTTGGAAGGATCATGTTGAACATGTTGACAGGGTGCTCAAACTATTGCAGGAGAAACAATTATATGCAAAAAATTCCAAATGTTTCTTTGGAGTACAAGAGGTGGAATATCTGGGTCATATTGTATCTCACGAGGGTGTTAAAGTGGACCCTAACAAAATTAAAGCCATTAAGGCATGGAAATTTCCCACAACCATAAAGCAGTTGCGAGGATTTCTCGGGTTAACAGGGTATTATCGCAAGTTTGTTAAGAATTATGGGAGAATAGCAGCACCTCTAACGACATTATTGAAGAAAGATGCATTTTCATGGACTCCTGAAGCAACTAAGGCCTTTGAACGTCTTAAAGAGGCAATGTGCCTAGCACCGGTCTTAGCTACACCAGACTTCACAAAAACCTTTATTGTGGAATGTGATGCCTCAGGAAATGGAATTGGTGCAGCTTTAATGCAGGAAGGAAGACCCATTGCTTTTGAAAGTCGTCCAATCAAAGGAAAGTATTTACAGAAACCTATTTATGAGAAGGAAATGTTAGCAATACTACATGCACTAAAGAAATGGCGAACTTACCTAATGGGAAGACACTTCAAGGTAAAAACTGATCATGATAGTCTTAAACACTTGTTGGAACAAAGACTATCGTCAGAAGAACAGCAAAAATGGGTCACAAAGATGTTGGGTTATGACTTTGAAATAATCTACAAAAAAGGAAAGTTGAATGTTGTTGCAGATGCACTCTCAAGAAAGAATGAAGAGGTGGAAGCATTTCTTTGTTCCATTTATATTATCCAACCAGATTGGATAACTCAAGCAAGAGATGAATGGAAGAAGGACAAAGATGTATGGATACTCATTCAAAAGTTGCAGCAAGATCCTAGTACATCTGATACATTTAGTTGGAAAAATGATTCCTTATGGTACAAAGATCGCTTATATCTTTGTAAGAATTCCCAACTAAAACAAAATATTCTTCTGGAATTGCACAATTCTCCTTTAGGAGGACACTCAGGATTTTTAAAAACTTACCACAGGGTGAAGAAAGAATTTTTTTGGGATGGCCTTAAATCTGATATTCAAAATTTTGTGGCGGAATGTTTGGTTTGCCAGCAGAATAAAGTGGAAACAATTAAGACCCCGTGACT